>CM053574.1:1392726-1641004 GCA_028646485.1 Cryptoprocta ferox
TAACCCTACTTGAATACAGGACAGTTAGACGCGTAACTACTCAGGAGATTAGACTACAATAAAACGGGCGCCAAATCTACTGGCCTAGTGTGCTTGTCAGAAGGAGAAATCTGAGCACAGAGTAAACCGCATAGAGATGGGCGCAGGGACCGGGGACATGATTCTACAGAGAACTGCGGGCAAGGAGCACCTAGGATCGCCAGCGACCCCCGGAAGCCGGGTAAACCTGGGAAAACGCCCTCTCAACAAGGAACCACCCGTGCTGACACCCTGATCTCGGACTTCCGCTCTCCAGATCTGGGGGCGCACACGTTCCCGCCATTTAAGCCCTTCGCGTGTAGCTTGGAAAACTTGTACAGACTCCGTCACTCCTCGCTGCCGACTGGGCCCTCTCAGGACCCAGAAGTATGCTACGCAGCGCCCAGAGGACGGCGGGCACCCGAGGAGTGCAGGGCTCCCAAGGGAGAGACGGAGTCCTAGCGGATCTGGGGCAGGCGCTAGGACGCGGCGCGCGCCCAGCGGGTAGGGCCCAGCTCGACCTCGCGCAGCCCGGGGCTGTGGACTTGGCCTCGGCGGAGGCGGGGCGGGGCGGGGCGGGGCGGGGCTGGGGTCGTGCCCGGCCTCGTCCGCCACGCCCGTCACTCACTGATGGAGAAGCCGCTGGGCTCTTCCTGGGTCACCCTGCAGTGCTCCAGCAGCAGGGCTCCGACGGGCTGCGGGAAGAGGGGGCGCAAGGGAAGGGTGGGGGCGAGCCTCCGCGGGGACCCCGACCCCGCCCGCTCCCGGGCGCCTCCCCGGCCTGCCTACCTCGGCCTCGTCCGTCCGGAAGTAGAAAAGGAAGTTGACCACCAGCTTCACGAGTCGCCGCTTCAGCACTACGAACACAGGGCGGGCTCGCGCGGGCTCGGTGGCCGCCCACCCGCGTCCGCCCGCCCGCGCCCCCCCGCGCCCGCCTCGGCGACCCGGCCCGCTCACCGCTGCCTTTCTTGGGGCCCCGCATGCCGAGCTCGGCCGCCAGCTCGGCCGGCTGCCGGGACAGCGCCTGCAGCTCCTTCTCGTTGTAGCGCATGGCGCCGCCGGGACCCGAAACACGGAGCGCGGGCCGCGCCCTGCCGGCCGCCGGCCGCACTCGCGCCAAAAAAGTCCCACAGCGCCGTCCCGGAAGCGCTGCCGCAGCCACTGCGCTTGCGCGTCACCGAACCACCCATCCCGGCGATCGCGGGCGCGCAGGAGGCAGTAAATGAAACAGACGATCGTCATATATAACTGCGCAATAAGTTGGGTCCGGGGTAGGAACAGACTAAGGTACTTTCACGACCAGTGGCGCCCTTTACCGAAGCGGACAGAAGCAGGCGGAACGGGGCGAGTCGCAGTCCGGCCTCCCGCGATACCTGACCCCGCGCGAATTAGACCGACCGGTAAGTGGTTAAGAGGCTGCTGCGCACGCGCACTTCGAATCCCAGCCTCTACTCTCAGTCCCGCCCCCTTTCCTCGCGCCTCCCTAGCCTCCGGTCCACCTCGCCGGCCAGGGCGGGCATGCGCACACGGGAGGCCCTGCCCCCTTTGTCCCCGGAAGTATTTCCGTAGGATGAGATGCGCTTGCGCGTAACGTACTGCTAGTGGCGGCGGGCGCGGAGTGAGGAACAGCGCGCGGTGAGGGCGGAGGCCCCGGGGCCCTGGCTTCCCAGGGCGGGAGTGGACGCGGGCGGCAGGGGACGCGGGTGAGGGCCGGGCGGCTTTGGGGCTCATGGCGCCCACGGGCTCCAACTCCCTGGCCACGCGCCAAACGAGTCCCGCGTCCTCGGAAGTCTATCCGGAGGCCCGTGGGGTCGGGTGGCGGCTCACATGGCGCCCTCCCAGCCCCTAGGACCCCTGCGAGCACGGACTTGCGGCTCTTCGTCGTGGTGGTGCGGCCCTGGGTCTCTTCGGGCCCAGGGGACCTCCGTGCGCGCCCCCGCAGTGTGGGGGATATAACAGCGGCCCCGGGCCCGCCGGGTGGGGAGCGCGGTCCTGGGGGCGGGGCGCTCGGCGCCGCCCCCAGGCGACCGGAGCCCGTTAGCCGGCCCTGGTCCGCCTCGCGTGTCCGCGGCCGCTTCTCCCGGCCGAGAGGAGCCGGCGCTGGCCATCTGCTTGCTGGTTTCGCGCTCCCTCGTTGGGCCCCGGAGGCCGCCCGCCCTCCGTCGGTAAAGCGGGCCCTCGTTTTTGTAAGGAGCGGGTGTCTCGGGCCGTGCGGGTTGGGGGCCTGACCTGCTGATTGGTGGGTCTCGTCCCTGCGTCCCGCCCACCCGCTGCAGCGTCCCCTTCCGCGCTCGGAATGACTTTTCCTGAGTGTCCGTCACACCGTTACACCTGCTTCCTGAGATTGGAAGTATTCTCCGCTGCGAAGACAGCTAACGGGGTCGCTTGTGTATTTTTCTTCCATTGTTCTCCCCCCTCCCCCCCGGACCAAACTGACTTATTCTTTTTTCCTATTAGCCTGGTTTTCTTGGCCTGTTGATTTTTTTCTTGGAAGCTCCCAACATGTCAATACCTATTGATTGTATCTTCCTCTAGGTTTAAATAAGTTAATTGCTTTTTCATCCTTCACCGCCCCACCCCCACCCCCACCACAGAAACCTCCCCCTCAGACTGGCTCGTGCCTGCTCCAGTCTGGAGGGGTTGCTCGCCTTCCAGCCGAGCCGCTCTCTAGAACTTTCTGTGGCGCTCTCCTGAGTTGGCTTCTGTTTTCAGTCTGATCATCTGTTTCTCTTCCTCTGTTGTTTCGGGATGCGTCTCCAGGTGGCTTTCCAAGAAATTGGTTCTGAGTCCTTAGTTATCTGTTTACTGTCACGAGTAGAAATTAGAGTATAAAAATCTGGACTAAAAAGTTTATCTGGAGACTGATTCTCTTCTGGTGGCTGACCTTTTGTTTCTGGTCTTTTTCTTTGTTTAATAGAAACTGAAGGTTTTTCTTGGTGGTGTCAGGTTTCATGATTGTTTTCACTGAAGGGCTTTTTGTTTGTTTCTATCTGAACAATTAGAATCTGTCGGCCCTGGGATAGTTTTCTGCCACTGGTAGCGCTCTCGTGTACCTTTGGTGATGTTTTCATGCTTATTTCTATTATTGCTCTGAAATTTGACCTTCTCTTCTTCCCTTTTTTATTCTCTTTTGTGAAGGGCTCGTTTATTTTGTACTTCCAAGCTCTTGTATTCAGTTGCTTGTTTGGACGGTTCCATCTTTATTTTTCCAAAGTTTCCTTCTGGCTTTCACTCGCCTTGCTGATTGGGTGGGCTGCCCTGCTCTCGCGGCGCATTACCTCGTCTGTCGAAGAGGGCGCCGGCCCCGTCTGGGGAGCTTTGTTAAGTGTCTCCCTCCCTCAAGACTCAAGACCCGAGGAAGGGAGACCTCCCAGCCCCGGCCGTGTCCCTCTGCGCCCCCCCCCCCGGGAGTGTCTCACCACTTCCCCCAGACACCCCTGGGAGGCTGGGGTGCAGTTCTCCCCTGGGCTCACCGCGCACGGCACGGCGGGCGGGCGGGGGGGCACCAGGGTTCCGTGAGCCGATGCGCTTGCCTTCCTGGCAGGGGTCGCTCTTCTCAGGGCAAACGCTGTTCGACGGAGCAAGTGGGGTGGTTGGTGGTGCTCGGCCTTCACGCTTGGCCTGGCACAATCCCACACGTGGCAGCTCTGGGCGGCCTTCCGTACGTAAGGTCGGACCCTGTGGCGGGTGTAACGCCCCAGGTCGGCAGCCCCCGGAAGGTCGTGTTGCTGGTTCCCAGGTGTGAGGCCTCCGCATGCTCGTCAAGAGGCCGAGAACCTGGCCAGGGAGGTGCAGGTCCCTCTAGAGTTACGAGGTGACTCCGAGTCACCCCGCAGGCCCAGGGCCCAGTTGGGCTGTAGCCCGTGTGTTCCTTGTGTGCGGCCTCTATAGCGGGTCACCCCGGAGGTAATGGTTAAGGGGCACGAGTTCATTACGTGCAGGTCTGGAGAGCGGAGTATAAAAGGGGGGGTTGTGTTCCTTCTAGGGGCCCCAGGGAGCCCCGTCTCCCCCCTTTCCCGGCTTCCAGAGGCGCCGCATCCTTGGCCCGCAGCCCCTCCTCCATCCTCATGGCCCGCAGCCGGGGTCCGCCCGTCTCTCTGCCTCCCTCTCGGGAGGCCACTGGGCACCCTGGGGAACCCAGGGTCACCCCCACCTCAAGGGTCTCGACTTAACCCCACCTGCAAGGTCCTTTTGCCATGTATGGTTCCATATTCACCGTTTTGGGGATTAGAACAGGGACGTGTTTGTGGGGTCCTGCTCGCTCCGGGGCCCGTCCCTGTGAGCTCGCCTCTGCAGGGACAAGGTAGCATGCGTTTAAGGCAGCAGCTGGGGGCTGACATTGGCCGGTCAAGAGGTGCCTGGAGGTTGGGTGTGGACTGGGTCTGCACGCGGGAGGCGCTGTGGCGGGGAGCGGAACGGGGTGTTGTGGACTCGGGAGAGCCCTCCTAGGCCACAGTCCGGCGTTGGAGGTGTCTGTGCGTCAGGAGAAGTAGGTAGACGGACCGACTCTTTCTTTCAGCAGGTTTACAGCTGAGCGTAGACAAGCAGAGACTTCAGGGGAGTGTGCACCGAGCCCTCAGGCCAGGGTCCGGGAAGACTTCCCGCAGGAGGTGAGGCTTGTTACCAGACTTGGCCACTTCTTCCCCGCGTTTTGGGTCTCGGAGCCTTGACGCTTCACGGGCTGTGGTGGCCTCCTTTCCAGTCCTCCCCCAGGGCCACTCATTGCGTTTGTCTTCGTTCCTGGGTGTGTGCGCCGGGGCCACTGCGGGCCCTCAGTCTACTGAAGAGGTGTGGGGGTGATGAGGCTTATCCCCATCAAGAGTGGGGGAGATGGGAGACAGGGGTGCAGTGGGGAGGGATGGGAGACTTGGGGGTGGGGGGGGGTCTCTCCAGCCCTGCCCCCTGCTGTGCCCTGCATCGTGACAGCCTCTCCTTTGCTGTGCAGCTTTCTCCTGAGCCTGGTAAAGCCCCAAGGCCCTCACCATGGACTTCCAGCATCGCCCCGGCGGTAAGACCGGGAGTGGAGGCGTGGCCTCCTCCTCCGAGAGCAACCGGGACCGCAGGGAGCGCCTCCGGCAGCTGGCCCTGGAGACCATCGATATCAACAAGGTCGGGTGACCCGAGGGCAGGAAGCTCCCTCTGGCCCGTGTTCCTTGCTCTGCCTCCTATCCGTGGAGCCATGTTCGGCACAGCCCGTTCCTGGCGCCTGTGGCCCCGCTGCCCGGCTCTCTGGGCCTTGGGTCCTGGGTCCTGGTCTGTAATCGAAGGACGTGGACCTCGAGCAGCTCCAGCCGCCCACCCCAGAGCCCGCCTGCTGTTCCAGCTTGAGGCTTTTTGTTTGACGGGGGGGGAAGGGGGGGCTCTCCAGTGACGAGGACCAAGACTCTAGCCGTAAGCAGCGAAGGGCAGCATTGTCCTCAGCGGTTCAGAGCTGTTGGTAGACCAGGGAGCCCCCCCTGCCCCTGCTAGTGCCCGGAGCACCCCCGTTGTGACGAACTCAGATGGCCCCAGATGGCCCCCAGCATGCCCTGGGACAGAGACAGCCTGGCTCCGTGTCTGGCTCCCCTTAAACTTTGTGCCCTTTGGAGATGTGAGCCTTCACCCTGTGGCAGGCCTCGTCTGAGGGCAGCTCTGGTCCCGTCCCCATTTCCCCGAGGACGCAAGGGAGGGAGAACGGTCACTGCCGACGATGACATGGCCGCTGGGCGGTGGAGTTAGGATTCAAACTCCCTGCGGGTCTGGGCTGCTGCCCCTGTTCACGGAAGGTCGCATGGTTGGCCTGGGAGCCCCTCGCACAGACCACGGGCCTCCGTTGTGACCCACATGCTCTTGTGGTTTCTGTGTCGGGCTCGTGCTGGGGCACTTGGCAAAGCCGGTGAGGTTAGCGACAGGCCCCTGTCCTGGCCCGGGTGACAGGTGCCCAGTGGTGCTGCTCTGGCTCTCCTGCCCCCTAGACCCGGAAATGCCACCAGGGTGCGACCGAGAGCCTGTGTCGTCGGCCCCCAGCCCTGCCGAGGGGCCTGTGTTCGGGGGATCCCAGTGGCCCCACAGTGCTGCCCCCAGAGGCCCCGCGGAGGCCCGGCCGCAGGCTCCTCCCGGGCCCTGTCCTCGGAGCGCCTGCGCGGAGGACACTAGCCGTCTCTGCTTCTCGGACGACGCAGAGACTCTGGCTCCTCAGGGAGCAGGCGGGCGCCGCGGCCGCGATCACTGCTAACAGGGCTTCCCTCCCCAGGACCCCTACTTCATGAAGAACCACCTGGGCTCCTACGAGTGCAAGCTGTGCCTGACCCTGCACAACAATGAGGTGTGTTCTGGGCTCTGGGGGTTGGGGGGGCTCTGCCGCTCCGCATTGGGTCCCCCTGGCCTGGCCACGCTGCCCCCAGTTCGGGACATCTCTTAGGGGAGACACGTGCTCCGGGGCCAAGGCCGAGCACCCTGCCCTGTCCCCAGCCTGTGCCTCCCGCCCCCTCCCACCCCCCCACCCCCAGTGCTGCTGCGGGAGCGTGCCGGGGGCCTGGCCCGGCCCCGGGAGTTCTGGATCCGGTTTTTGAGATCTCATAGGCGTGACTTTAGGTGGGTCTTTGGAGCGGCCCAGAGATCATAGTGTGGCGCGCGCGGCGTGCGGATGCGCTCGGGAGCGAGCAGGTTTGGTTTGTCGGCAGAGTCACAAGCGGGCCTGCGCCGGACGGTCTGTCCCCCTCATCACTGCGGTCATCGGCACCGGGTCATTCTCGGGAGGCGCTGAGCGGCGTCCACTGCCCGCTCAATACCAGGAGCCCCGCAGTCATGACCAGATTTCCCCGGGTGCCTCCGCTGTCCCCCCAGCAGACGAGAAATTCGGAGTGTGTCCCACTCTGTGGAGAGGTCCCCTAGGCTGTCGTCAGAACGGACGCCCATGTCACAGGGCATGTTCCCTGGGGGGTATCAGCTGCTGCCGGCCTCCACCATGCAGCGGGCCCGCCGCCGACCCCCACGGCGGTGGGCGGCGAGCCTTTCCGCGTCCCACAGGCCATGACCGCGGACGTTCACAGCTCGCTCTCTGGCTTTGCGCGTGTGGTGTTGCGCTTCGCGTGACTGTGCCTCACGGCAGGGCCTGTGGCCGGAGGCCGCTCCTCTCTGCCCCCCCTCCCCCCATCTCACCTGGTCTTGAGCTGCACGCGTGCTTTTCCCGCTGCAGGGGAGTTACCTGGCGCACACGCAGGGGAAGAAGCATCAGACCAACCTGTGAGTACCTGGGGCCCCTTCCGGTGCCCGGTGTCCAGCCCCTCCAGGAGCCGCGTCACAGGGTCTCCCGGGGCCGAGCGGAGGGTGGAGCGAGGAGAGGCGGGGGGTGCTCGCTCCCCGGCGGTCAGGCCGATCTTGCCGGAGCGTGGGCTTCTGTGGCACAGTGAGAGAGGTGAAGGTTCTCCGAAGACCCCCTAGTGAGGGGCAGTGGGAAACTCAGAGGTGCCCTGAGCCTGTCCCGGCCCCGCAGCATGGGAGCCCTGGGACCCCCACCCCCATGCCCCTGGCCTCTGAAACTCCAAGGTCGCTGTGGGGGTTGGACAGCTCCCGGCACCTGGGCCTGTGGCCTTGGCGGCTTGTGTGCAGGGGCCACAGCGCCGTCTCCGTCCCACCCGCAGGGCCCGGCGAGCCGCCAAGGAGGCCAAAGAGGCCCCCGCCCAGCCGGCGCCAGAGAAGGTCAAGGTGGAGGTGAAGAAGTTTGTGAAGATCGGCCGCCCGGGCTACAAAGGTAATTCTGTCTGGGAGAGTCTGGCTGGCAGCCCCGACCTTGAGCCACAGAGAAACTGCTGTTCTCTGGCCCTTTGCCGCCGAGACCCCCGCTTGGCCTTGCCTCCTGCAGTTTCCCAGCGGAAGGACCAGGCTGGGACCGACGACCCGCCGGTGCCCGGCCCCCCTTCCTGTGAACTTTCCCAAACAACCGTATCTCAGTGTCGTGGCTCCTCTGGTCCCGTGTCGCAGTGTTTTGGGAGCGGGTGATTCTTTACTATGCTCCTGGGGGACGTGAGTGACCGTGGAGGGAGGTCCCTTTCTTTGGTCTTGGGACAGGGTGTTGGTGCTTCCCGGAGGAGGGGCAGGGGAGGGCCTGTGCAAGAAACCACTCACTTAGTGGAGCCGGTGGCAGGGGGAGGGTTCTTGGATCGCCTGCCAGAAAGTAGGTTCAGTGGCTCCATCAGAACATAGGGGACTGCGCTCCTGAGGGTTAAAAAGTTATCAGGCAGGTCCCCAGGCAGGACACCGCAGTGCAGAGGCCCTGGGGCAGGTCTGCTTGATAAGCTAGCACTGGGATGACAGGATCTGTGGGGAGCAGCCACCAAAGGCCTTTTGGCCCTGGTAGGCCATCTGGTCTCTGTCCTGAGTGTAGTGGGGAGACGCCGGAGGGCATGAGGGGGAGCGCAGCACCCCCCAGAGCTGTATGGAGAGCGGTCTGCCAAGTGGGAGCGGGGCCACTGGAGGCCTGGCTGCAGAGCTCTAACGCGAAGGGCATCCTCCCAGAGGCAGGGGCACAGACCCCCCCCCCCTTGCTGCACGTGCAGAGCATGCCCCCCCTCCTCAACTTGGCTCTGTGCCGTCCCGAGCCTCAAGGTGAGGGCCGCAGGGCCCGCTGTCCTGCCCACGCACGCCCCTGACTGCGATCTCAGGCAGGGACCTGCCGGTAGCTCCGGTACACCAGCCAGACGGCGTGCCCCAGCGTCCTGCTCTCCCGTTTGCGGGTGGCATTAGTCCTCAGCCGTGGTCCCTTAGCCTCGGGGAGCGCGAGCTCGCCTGGGCCTGAGACCCTCTATGTGTTGCAGTGACCAAGCAGAGGGACACGGAGATGGGCCAGCAGAGTCTCCTTTTCCAGGTAAGGGGGAGCCTGGAGCCCGATTGGGGGGAAGGGTCCCTTGAATGGCACCACTGCCACCCACCCTGTCCCCACAGATCGACTACCCTGAGATCGCCGAGGGCATCATGCCCCGCCACCGCTTTATGTCCGCCTACGAGCAGAGGATCGAGCCCCCAGACCGGCGCTGGCAGTACCTCCTGATGGCTGCCGAGCCCTATGAGACCATCGCCTTCAAGGTAGCGGCGCGGGTGTCCTCCAGCGGGTGTCCCCCAGCGGGTCCCGGCCTCTGGAAGATTGGGGAAGGATGTGAAGTGAGGGTTGGGGGCTGGGCGTCCAGAGGTGGGGGCCCACCGAAGGGCGGAGACCCTGACAGGGCCCTGGTGGGAAGACGCCCTTGTGGCCAGGCTCTCCGGGGCTCCCGTAACCCTGTCTTGGGCACAGAGCACGACTTTCCCCCTGGGGTCGCGGGGCTGCGACGTCAGCCACCGCTACCCCAGACCCATCGTGGTCCTCAAGGCCCCTCTCTGCCCCCCTCCCCACACAGGTGCCGAGCAGGGAGATCGATAAGGCCGAGGGCAAGTTCTGGACTCACTGGAATCGGGAAACCAAGCAGGTGAGTGAGTCGGTCTGGATCCGGGCACTTTGGGGGCTGTGGGTGTCTGCCCTGGCCGGCCCGCCCCCTCCCCCAGGGTACCGCTCAGTCCCCTCTGCGTGTCCAGTTTTTCCTCCAGTTCCACTTCAAGATGGAGAAGCCCCCGGCCCCACCGAGCCTCCCTGCTGGGCCCCCCGGGGTGAAGCGACCCCCGCCCCCGCTGATGAACGGTTTGCCACCCCGGCCGCCGCTGCCTGAGTCTCTGCCCCCGCCGCCGCCAGGAGGCCTGCCCCTGCCGCCCATGCCACCCAGCGGGCCTGCGCCCTCGGGGCCTCCGGGCCCTCCCCAGCTGCCCCCACCAGCTCCGGGGGTCCATCCCCCGGCACCAGGGGTCCACCCCCCAACATCTGGGGTCCACCCTCCTGCACCAGGGGTCCACCCCCCGGCTCCCGGGGTTCACCCCCCAGCACCAGTGGTGCACCCCCCAACATCTGGGGTTCACCCCCCTGCTCCAGGCGTCCACCCTCCAGCCCCAGGGGTCCACCCGCCTGCTCCAGGCGTCCACCCTCCCCCATCTGCTGGGGTTCACCCCCAGGCCCCGGGGGTGCACCCAGCAGCTCCTGCAGTGCACCCCCAGGCCCCCGGCGTCCACCCCCCAGCTCCTGGGGTCCATCCGCCAGCCCCAGGGATCCACCCCCAGCCTCCTGGGGTTCACCCCCCACCTCCTGGGGTCCATCCATCTGCTCCTGGGGTCCATCCTCCAGCTCCTGGGGTCCACCCCCAGCCTCCTGGAGTTCACCCTGCAAATCCTGGGGTGCACCCCCCAACTCCCATGCCCCCGATGCTGAGGCCCCCGCTGCCCTCCGAGGGTCCTGGGAACATTCCGCCCCCTCCCCCAGCCAACTAAAGAGCTGCTCCTTCTTCGGGCCAGTTGGGTGTCTTGTCCTGTGTCTTCTCTCCCAGCTCAATTCGGTGCTTTTGTACAAGGCCTTGCTGTGTCCCCAACGATCATTAAACAGCCTCTCCTGATGCCTGAGTGACCTGCTGTGTCGGCGGTGGGGGGGGGGGGTCTGTGGGGCAGTAGGTGTTTTCGCTTCACCCGCCGTTGGTGGACACCCACAGTGAGCCCCCACCGCATACGTGGGGGTTCAGGGCTGGGGCATCGGTGTCCCTGTGTCCTCCTGGGATGCCGGTGGGCGGGGGACAGACCCAGGCAGCCCGCAGCAGCTCCAGGCTCTCTCCTGTGGCTGCTCGCCCTCCATGGGGTCTCTGGCCAAGAGGCAGTGTGAGCGGGCACTCGGGGCGCCCCAGCTTCGCTGGGAGAACACCCTCTGGCCACCCAAGATCTCTGGTCCCCATCAGAGCCTGGTGCTGGAGCGCCGGGGCACCTGCCCCCCTAATCCCAGAGCTGTTGATAGTCTGGGTTGTCCCTCCCTGGTCTGGCTCCCACTCCTGCCTGCAGGGGGGAGACCTCGCCAAGGACAGTTGTTTGACCGGTTGGTCACAGGCCACACCCTATCGTGGGTGAGAAGATAGGCGGGGGCAGGCTGGGACAGAAGGAGCTTTGAGAAGCTTCCTTGCCTGCCCAGGCCCATGGTGGGGCGCCAGACATTGGCCCCCAAGGTCACCCCCCAGAAAGAGATAGGGGCTGCGCGCACATTCCGGTCTCGTCCACATAAGGCAGGGCGGCCGGCTCCTCGCAGCAGCTAGGATGCCGGGTCTGCAGCTCCCTCCGCTCGCCCTGGTGCTGGTGGCCTCGGGGGCTCTGCTGACGGCCGGGGACCCCAGGGAAGGGGGCTCCAGCACCCTGGCCCTGCCTGAAGAGCCAGCCGCAGGCACTGGGGGTCTCATCTTCCACCCAGACTGGGACTGGTCGCCCGCGGGCATTCCGCAAGACCCCCTATGCCTGGTGACGCTGGACAGGGGCGGTAACGGGAGCGGCTCCCCACTTCCGGTGGTGGGGGCGCCGAGAGGCTACGAGCACGCCTTCCTCGAGGCTGTGCAGCGGGCCCGATGGGGTCCCCGCAGCCTGGCCACCTTCGGAGTCTGCGCCCCCAGGGACGGGCAGACCGCCCTCTTCTCTCTGCGGCAGCTGCAGGCGTGGCTGGGGGAGCCCGGGGGGCGGCGGCTGGTGGTGCTGCACCTCGAGGAAGGTACGTGGGGGGCCATGGTCTGGGGGGGCCGTGCTGCCACTGCTCTTTCCGGACTGGCTCCTGCAGAGCCCCTCCTGGGAAGGTTGAGGCTGAGGGCCCAGGAGGTGGGGGCCCTTTGTGTCTGAGGGCTGCCACCCCCCCGAAACTTGACTTCCAAGCCCACCCCTCCCACAGCCCTCTGGGCTCCCGTCCCCCCTCCCTCCAAATGAAGGAGGAAATGGAGTGGGGGCAAGTCACCCTGAAGGTCCACAGAACCATGCTCCCCCCACACTCTGCCACAGGATCGGCAACGTGGGGTGTAGCCTGTTCCCAAGAGCTGCTATAGGGAATGGGCTCCCCTCCCCAAGGAGAACCCCAGATACCCCAAGGGTGCTCCGGGCTCCCCGTACTGGGGCAAGGCCCTGCCGGGGGAGGGGCTCTCCCGCAGGACTGCAAGACAGGCTTCCAGCAGGGGCTGGGGCCTCAGGAGCTCAGGTGTCGCCCCTTCCCCATATGTTCCTCCCGGCTGCAGTGACATGGGAGCCAGCACCCTCGCTGAAGTTCCAGGAGCCCCCGCCTGGAGGATCCAGTCCCCTAGAGCTGGCGGTGCTGGTGCTGTACCCTGGGCCTGGCCCCGAGGTCACCGTCACCGGGGCCGGGCTGTCAGGAACCCAGGTACCGGGGTGGTGAAGGGGGCAGTTCCTGGGCCTCCAGGAGCCCTCACCCAGCAGAGGAGGGGGAATGGGGATGTTTAAGTGCGTTGAACAGAAAAGTTCCCAGGGCGCTGGTTAGAACCTTGAAGGGGGGTCAAGGGTGCGGAGTAGGGCTGGTCTCCTCACCCCCCACCGGCCAGGCTGAGCCTCCATCTCCACAGAACCTTTGCCAGTCCCAGGACACACGCTACCTGGTGCTGGCGGTGGACCACCCGGCGGGGGCCTGGCGCAGCCCAGGGCTCACCCTGACCCTGCGGCCCCGAAGAGACGGTAGGCTCTGGAAGAGAGGGACCTGGAGGGACCTGGCAAGGGCAGGCAGCCCTCGGCCCCCACTCAGCCAGGCCCCCCTGCCACGCCCCGCAGGCGCGCCCCTGGGCACCGCCCAGCTGCAGGAGCTGCTGTTCGGCCCCGACCCCCGCTGCTTCACACGCAGGACCCCGGCGCTGCTCCTGCTGCCCGCGCCCGCGCCGGCACCGCTGCCCGCGCGCGGCCTGCTGGACCAAGTGCCCCTCCCGCCGCCCAGGTGTGCGCTGGCCCACGTTGGGGGTGCGGGGAGGGCAGCCCTGCACCTGCCCCTACCACCCAACTCCGCCTTCCAGGCCCTCCCAGGAGCAGGAGCCTAAGGAGCCCCCGCCCAGCGCCGACCCCTTCCTGGAGACGCTGACGCGCCTGGTGCGCGCGCTGCGGGGGCCCCGGGCCCAGGGCTCGCCGCCGCGCCTGGCCCTGGACCCGGGCGCGCTGGCCGCCTTCCCGCAGGGCCTGGTCAACCTGTCGGACCCCGCGGCGCAGGAGCGCCTGCTGGACGGCGACGAGCCGCTGCTGCTGCTGCTGCTGCCACCCGCCACGCCCACCGCCGGGGACCCCGCGCCGCCGCACGGCCCCGCGTCCGCGCCCTGGGCCGCGGGCCTAGCGCGTCGCGTGGCCGCCGAGCTGCAGGCCGCGGCCGCCGAGCTGCGCGGGCTCCCGGGGCTGCCCCCGGCCGCCACGCCGCTGCTGGCGCGCCTGCTCGCGCTGTGCCCGGGGGGCTCGGGGGACTCGGGGGACCGCGGCGGCCCGGGCGGCCCACTGCGCGCGCTGCTGCTGCTCAAGGCGCTGCAGGGTCTGCGCGCGGAGTGGCGCGGGCGCGAGCAGAGCGGACCGGCGCGGGCGCAGCGCAGCGCGGGGCCCGGGGCGGCCGACGGGCCGTGCGCGCTGCGCGAGCTGAGCGTGGACCTGCGCGCCGAGCGCTCGGTGCTCATCCCGGAGACGTACCAGGCCAACAACTGCCAGGGCGCGTGCGGGTGGCCGCAGTCAGACCGCAACCCGCGCTACGGCAACCACGTGGTGCTGCTGCTCAAGATGCAGGCCCGCGGCGCCGCCCTGGCGCGCCCGCCCTGCTGCGTGCCCACGGCCTACGCGGGCAAGCTCCTCATCAGCCTGTCGGAGGAGCGCATCAGCGCGCACCACGTGCCCAACATGGTGGCCACCGAGTGCGGCTGCCGGTGACCTCCGCACCGTGCCCCCCCCAGTGGCGTCCCCGCCCATATTTATTCGGACCCCGGTCATCGCCCCAGTAAAGACCAGCAAACACTGGCTGACGTGTGTGTGCGTTGGGGAACGGGCGGGGGAAGGGGGGCTCCTCCTGGGCCGCTCTCCGCTGGCGCGAGGGGCGGGGCGGGGGCCAGGTCGTCCCCGACCGCGCCCACTGCCCCCCTAAAGCTACCATCTCCAACATTCAGGCCCGGGCAGCTGCCGGCGTCGAGGCTCAAAGGAGCAGGCGGCCCCGGGGCTGCAGCACTCCATTTATTTCACTGAATCGCGGGGGCCCCCAGGCGGGGGTCCCAGGACTGTGTGTCACAGTACCGAGGCCTGCCTCAGTCCCGCCCCTTGCCAGCCCGGTGCTTCTGGCGACCCGGAGGCCGGTCCCCGTCCGGGCGCCGCGGGGAGCCCCAGGCCTGCCTCTTCCTGTGCCCGGGGGCTCCCGAGTCCTGCGCCCAAGGCCGACCGCCCGCCTCGCGAGCCTCCCAGCGCCGCGGGAGGGCTCCTCGGGGTTCCCCGGCGGCCCGCGGCTCCTCCTGCTTCCGAGCCCTCTCCTCCCTCCGCGGCCTCTCCTTCCGCAGCCTCTGCTCCTTCGGCGGCTTCTCCTTCCGACGCCTCTGCTCCTTCCGAGGCGCCTCCTTGGGCGCGCGCTTTTGCCCAGCGGCCTCGTCCCCAGCCTCCGGGCTCCCGGGAACCTCCGCCTTCTCCTCCGCCTCCACCTGGGGCGCGGGCGGTCCCGACGGGGGGACCCAGGCCTCGGGCTTCGGCTGCCACGCCGGCGGTGTGAGATGGGGGGGGTCAGCGCACGCCTCCCCTGCGGCCCAGGCCCCTTCCCCCACCGCCCACGGTCACCTAAAGGAAGCGCTTACCGGGGGCGGGGGCGACGCTGGCTCCGGGGCGGAGCTGGGAGGTACCCACGGCTCAGGGACAGGTGCGGGGGCATCTGCCTCCCCAGACACAGCATCTTGGAGGGGAGGGGAGTCAGCCCAGGCCCAGGCGCAGACGCGCACCCCGTCTCCGTCCTCCCCGCTGGAGCCCTCCCCCCTCCCCGGCGCTTTCAGAAGGGAAGGCTCCGCCGTCTCCACTGCTGGGGCGCCCCCTTCCCTCCACGTCGCCCTCATTCCTGGTGCAAAAGGGCTGGTCAAGTTTCTCCTCGGCCGCAGGAGCTCCCTGGAGCACGCACACTAGAAAGGGGGCTCACAGGGCCAGTCCCGGGGTGGGGGGGCAGGGCCGTGGAGGGTGAGGACCTGTTCACCGAGGAGGGAGGAGCGCCCAAAGCGGACCGGGGGAGAGGGCGGGCCCAGGGTAAGGTGCCCGGTGGGGGGGGGCGCACAAGGTCAGTCCGTCGCGGAGCAGGCGGGCGGTGGGGGGACGAGCGCTCCTCTCGAGGTCCACACTGGGGGGAAGGGGACCCGCCCGGGGGAGGGGGGGCGGGTACAGCAGACCCCCTCCCCCGGAGGGCCGAGAGCTTCCCTGGGGGCGCGGGCTCACCGCGGCACAGCTGGAAGGCGGAGCCCAGCAGCGCCAGGAGTGAGGCGAGCACCAGGCACTTGTTGAGGGACAGGTCTCCCCAGGGCAGCTCGTCGCTCGGGGCCGGGGGCGGGGGCGGCGGGGGCCGCTGCGGGGGCGGGGCGGCCTGCGCCTTCTTGCGAGCGGGGCTCCGCGGAGCTGTGGGAGCAAGTGCGCGCTCAGGCCGGCGCCACCCACGGCGCAGACCTGCGCGCCACACTCCGCTGGGCCCCGCCTGGCCTCGCGGCTTCGGAGCTTCCCGGGGATGGGGAGAATAACCTAGAAGGTAACTAACTGAGGCTGCTGCTATCAGGAATTAGCAGAGGGTCCCAACCCTTTTAGTGACGGCTGGTGACACCTGGGACAGAACCCAGCCGGCAGCCCCACTGAGCCCCCGTTCCCCTCCCCCTACATCCAAGGACCCAGCAGCCCCGATCCGACCCCTGCTGGGCCACACCCACTTCCCCACCTCACCCCTGCCTTCTGCCAACCTACTTGCTCCAGCTTTCAGCCTTTCTTTCCCAGCTCCTAGGGCCACTTTGGTCACAGGCTCTTTTTCTGTCTTCTTGGGCCTGGCATCTGCACCGCCTGCGGGGCTGCCCTCCGCTGCCGGCTCTTGAGAATCCTATGAGGAGTCACCAGTGGCCTGGGGTGTTTCCTTCGCCTCTGTCCCCCGGGGGAGCCCATACCCTTCCCACGGGGTATAGAGAGCCACCCCCTTGACCAGCACACCCCTGGCTCCAGGGGCACCCTCGGCTGAGACCCCAGGGCCCCAGCTACTCACATGGGGCCAGCTGCTAGCGTCGGCCGCCCTGGGCATCGCTGTGGTAGTGAAAGAGAGAGAGTCAAGATGGTGAGGCCCCCAGGCCCATCCCACCTCACTGGGATCCCAGGCGGCACCGCCCACAGGCACACAGCACTTTGCTGGCAAGCTGGGATTTGAACCCTGACCTGCGTGGCCCAGCGCCCGCGTTTCTGGGGGCTCCTTACAGATCCCCAAGGCGCTAACGGACAGAGGGTGGAAACAGGGACCACAGTTTAAACCAGTCTAACGATGGAGTCTAGGCCCTGGTCTCTGAAGCTTAGCCACCTGGCTCAACGGGAGGACAGGGGCCCGGGCTCCACGTGCCCCAGCACCTCTGGGGGTACCTGGAACTCTGTCCTCCGGGGGCCGGGCAGGGCAGGGGTCAGCCAGCGTGGAGAGGTCCTCGCCTGCCTGGCAGCTGCCCAGGCCTCCATCCAGATCCTGCAAGGCCCTGGTCGCCATGGAGACGTCTGAGAAGCCTGGGATGGGAGCTGGAGCTGGGGTGGGGGGGAGGGCTGCATGAGAGGCGTCTTCCTGCATTTGCTGCACCCCTGCTGTGGGCCTGGGCCTGACCCGGGGCGCCGCGTGTACACGAACTGACTGCCCCCCCCCACCTCGGCCTACTGGCCCTCCTGCCTGGAGCCGCCTTCACCTGGCGGGTTCAATCAAGCTCAGGCCCGGGGCGGCCGGGCAGCCTTGCTTCATGCGCCATCCCCCCGCCCCACCCCCTCCCCATAGCCCACCCTCCCTGAGCACAAGGAGGCTGCTGGGGCCCAGCGAGGGCTGGGACCCGCCCAAGGTCACACGGAGATGAGAAAGAGCCCAGACCAGGACCCTGGCCCCAGGGCCGGCTCATGTTCTCTGAGACCAGGGCCTATTTTTATCCGGCGCCGGAAGCCAGCGGAACGGGCCAACGTGCTGCCAGCCCCTCCCAGGCTTTTGCCCACATGGGGTCTCTGGACGGTCCTCGTCTGCCATTCCTGCCGCTCCCCCGCAACCCCTACATCTAGAAGCTCACCCAGTGGCCAGGACCAGCCTCACTCTGGCCGGGAGGGGCGGAGGGGCGGGGGCAGGGCCCCCCCCACCCCGGGAAGCTTCCTGATCCCAGTGCTGGGCCCTGCCTCCTCCCACTGCGTCTGCTCCCATAGGGCAGATGAGGAAACTGAGTCTCTGGAGAGGGCTGTCAGCCAGAGGGAGCCTGTGGTCGAACCCAGTTCTGCCGATTTCCCAAAGCCATGTCTTTGGGGTCTCCAGCGTGTCCCCTCTCCAGCGACCCTTCCCTGGGGCTGGAGCAGGGCATTGGGGGAGGGGCCCCGGCGGGCTGCAGATATGAGCCCTTAGGTATGTAGGGTGACAGCCACAAGAGTTGGGGACCCCCATGGACCTCAGGATGCCCTCCCCACACCCAAAGGACCCACACCTCTGCCCAGGCCTCCCCCTGCCCTACTTACTCCTCAGCCGCCACAGTGAGCCTGGGGGACAGATGGAGGGTGGCCCCGAGACAGACAGCGGCAGGTGGCTGGAGGCCGCGGCCTGGGCCAATGAGCTCAGCAGGCTGCAGGGAGAAGGGGGGAGGCCCGGCCGCGAGGTTGCTGCTGTTGCTGCTGCGGTGTCCCCCATGCTCAGCGCAGGACCGGGCACTGGCCCAAGGGTGACCCCACCCCCACTTCGGCACAGAGCCGTTGCTGGGCCAGCCACGGTGGCCTGGGCCAGCTGCTTCCTGTCTCTGAGCCTCAGGAAGGGAGGTCCTGGAGGTGGGAGCACCCACAGAGGGTCGCTTTGCTTTCGAGCTCGAATTCGGTCAGCAGGCCTAGGAAGAACCGATCTGTGCCGGGCTCAGCTGCACCCCTGCGCCCGCCGCCGGTGGGGCCTGTGGGGCCCGGGGCGTGAGGACAGGGCACCAGCTGCGAGGCCTCGCTTCCTGGAAACGACCCGAATCCACGTCACCCGGAATCCACGTGAAGCCACCACTCCACAACCATGGCCACAGTGGTGCTGCTCCCACCACCGCCAACTCCAGAACATTCTGTCTCCCCAACAGCAACCCCCTCCGCATTAACCATCGCCCACAAGCCCCCTTCCCGTCCATGGATGAGCCTGTCCTGGACGTTTCACATAAACTGAGTTCCACCCCGCGTGGCCTCTCGTGTCCGGTTCTCTCCCTGAGCGTCGTGTGTTCAGGGTCCGTCCGCGGGGCGGCGGGTGCGGGAGCCTCGCTCCTGCTCACCGACGTGCGCGTGGGGTGTAGCCTTTCACCCGCCTCCGACAGGGCTGGGGTTAGGGGGAGAGGAGGTGTTTGGTCTGACACCCCAGTGTCAGATCCTGTCTTTATAAATTTTGTTCATCATGGGTTTTTATACATTAATTTTTTGTTGTGGTAAAATACACGGAACATAAAATTCACCATCCTCACGCTTTCCAAGCGCACAGCTCAGCGGCGTCAGGCACACGCACACTGTCGTGCAGCCGCCCCCACCATCCGTCTCCAGAACTTTCCATCTCTGCGACTGAGACTCTGTCCCCATGAACCACGGACTCCCCGCCCCCTGCCCCACCCCTGACTCCCACCGTTTACTCTCTGTCTCTGTGGACGGGACTCCTCTGGGGACCCCTGTGAGTGGGGTCACGCAGGACGTGTCCTTCTGCGTGTCGCTCCTGTCACTGCACACAGTGTCCTCCGGGTCCGTCCGCACAGTGGCAGGTGGCAGGGTGTCCTTCCTTCCTGGGGGTGGGTGATATTCCAGCGTGTGGATGGACACTCCGTGTTTGTCCTACATCCACCGAAGGTCGGCGATCGATCATGCTGCTGTGAACATGGAGGCACAAGTGCCTGTTTGAGTCCCTGCTTTGAAATCTTGTTTTCTTAATACCAGATTTATGAGATAAACTTTACATCCCAGACTCATCACCCATAAAACATTAGTTTTTAATATTAAAGTGTGTGAAGACAGGCACCTGGTGGCTCAGTCAGTTAAGCGTCCGACTTCAGCTCAGGCCATGATCTCACGGTTGGTGGGTTCGAGCCCCGCGTCGGGCTCTGTGCTGACAGTTCGGAGCCTGGAGCTGCTTGGGATTCTGTGTCTCCCTCTCTCTCTGCCCCTCCCCCGCTCACGCTCTGTCTCTCTCTCTCTCTCTCAAAAATAAATATTTTAAAATATTTTAATGTACGACAATAACTCAAAATTACATAACAACGAATTCCATTTAGTATGACAGAATTAACATTACGAGCCCCATGAGCTCATGGAGAATCTTAAAATGCCACCTCACCTGGAATTGACCAAAACATCCATTGGAAGTTACCAAAGTGGCATGCCAAGTGACCAAAGAAAACTTGCCCACCTTCCGCAGGAGCCGTCTGCATAGACAGGACCCTAACTGAGTAGCTAACACGGGCGGCCGGAGTCAAAGGCCATACGCTTGTTTCGAAAGCACCCAGAACCTCTTAAATACTCCAGACGAGCCGGAGAGTCTCAGATGTGCGAAAAGACACGACTTCTGCACCTGTGGGTCTGTGGTTCTCAGCCAGGGTGACTCTAGGTCATGCCGCGCCACGGGGGGCACATCACGGGCACGGCCGTGGGGGGGCGGCACCGGAAGCTCCTGGCGTCGAGTGGGCGGGGCCAGGGACGCTGCTCCGCCCCCAGAGCCGCCCGCCGTCGGCGGCGCGGGAGGAGACCCGGTTTCCTTGAAACTGCCAAGCTTTCGTAGAATATAACCCGCCATCAGAAGAGGACCTAGTGAGTGGGTTATACCCGGACACACGTTGGAGGTCACAGGAATCACCCAGTGCAAACAGGTCCCCAGGAGGGAGCACGGCGGTAGCATCGTGCAGGACGTGAGAGACCCGGGTCTGGGCTCGGGGAGACCCCGAATGGAGCCCCAGTCGATCCTCACACAGCCAGGCCGTCACGTAAAAGGCGTACAGTCGCGGGAAGTCTGCCTGCACTGAGCCACGAGGTCCCTGGCCCTCTGGGACCTGGTTCCCACTTTCCTGGTCACCCCCAGGCTCACACCAGGCCCCTGGACGAAGGTTGACTCTGTACTGGGTTAATTGTACCCCCCCCAAAAAAAACATACATCCAAGTCCTGACACCCAGAACCTCAGAGCATGGCCTCACCTGGGAATGGGGTCCGCGGCAGATTGGAGGCGTGTGTCCCCCCCAATGTATATGTTGAAACCTACCCTCCAGTGAGGTGGGGCCTTTGTGGTGATGGGGTCATGAGCCTGGAGCCCCGGGCGTGGGATCAATGCCCCCCTGAAGGAGACTGAGAGCCCCCTCCCTCCCGGACGTGAGGACACAGCCGTCGGGGAGCCAGGAACGGGGTCCTCCCACCAGACACCAAATCTGCCGACGCCTGGATCTTGGACTTCCAGTCTCCGACACCGAGGAATGAATTTCTGTTGTTTCTAAGCCCCTCCCCCCCACACCCTGCTCTGTGACATTCTCTTACAACAGCCTGAACAGGAAGGGGTTCTCGTAAGAAGAGGGGACTTTGCAAACAGACGTCCACAGGGAGAAGATGATGTAGATACACGCAGGGGTGGGGGACGGGGCAGACACAGAGAGGCGTGGCCACCAGTGGAACGCCGGCGCCCGGGAGCTGCAGGAAGGACCCTCCCCCTGCCCGGGGCCTGTGGGGGGGGGAGGGTGCCCTGCTGATGCCTGGACTCCAGACTCTGCCCTCCGGAAGGTGTTTTTTAGCCCCCACATTGTGGTTATTAGTCACAGCAACTGCAAGAAGCTCCTACATCCTGAAACTCCCTTCTCCCCACGTGACTGCGCAGAGAAACAGGGGTCCCCTGCTCCGGGGGGCTCGAGGCTCTCTTCTCCATATTCAAAGGCACATCCTGAGACCTGTACCCAGGGGTTTGCAGCTGGAAAGCGAGAGCCACTTTGGGACCCCTAAGGGGAAGTGGATTTGAGCAGCGAGTCACCACCAGCATAAACGCTGAGCGAATAAGGTCCCCCCAGGAGCCACCGTGAAACCTGACAAACCTGTCCACCCGCATAGCTGAGGCCAGCGGCCTCCTGCACCCCCAAAACAGAGCGCGTTCTTCCTTATTACACAACAAACCCCGAACATTTAGGAAATGTAGACAGGCTCAGAGAAGAAGACCCGGCACACTCCCATCCAAACCCAGACACCGTCAACACCTGGGTCTTCTTTCCTCAGTTGTTCCCGTAACCCCCTTGCAATACCGTTTACGGATTCATTTTCTAAAAACCAGCATCATCAGTGAGAATCTGAACAGCTTGTTTTCTAACCTACATTTTCTTTTCTCTTAAGAGTATGTTATGGGGACACCTGGGTGGCTCAGTCGGTTGAGTGTCCGACGTCGGCTCAGGTCATGATCTCACGGTTTATGAGTTCAAGCCCCGCGTCGGGCTCTGTGCTGACAGCTCGGAGCCTGGAGCTGCTTCAGATTCTGTGTCTCCCTCCCTCTCTGCCCCTTCCCCGCTCATGCTGTGTCTCTCTCTCTCATAAATAAATAAACTTTAAAAATTAAAAAAAAAAAAGAAAGAGCATATTATGGTTTGGGGCGCCTGGGTGGCTCAGTCGGTTGAGCGTCCGAGTTGGGGTTCAGGTCATGATCTTGAGGTCCGTGGGTTCAAGCCCCGCGTCGGGCTCTGTGCTGACAGCTCGGAGCCTGGAGCTGCTTCAGATTCTGTGTCTCCCTCTCTCTCTGCCCCTCCCCCACTCATGCTCTGTCTCAAAAATAAATACACATTAAAAATTTTAAAATATATATATACAAAAAGAAATGTCTGTAAGAGATACGCCTGTATGTATTTAGTTTCCTCAGTGAACATCCACTGCGCTTGTATTTGTTTTTTTAAGTAATCTCTAGGCCTGACATGGGGCTCGAACTCAAGACCCCAAGATCAACAGTCACACCCCAGGCTGCTCTTGTATTTAGCAACAGAAATTCTAGGAACGAAGGTAAAGCGTGGTGAGAGCAGCGTGCGGGCCACACGGGGAAGGAAACAGGACGGAGCCACCGCTGTGTTCGGGCTGCAGCCTCCGGACTGTTTTCTTCCTAAAATGAAACCTTCGTGAAAACGCTTGCGACACCGCAGAGTAAAATACGGAAGAGGGCTTCGGGGAGCGCAGCCACGGAAAATACGAATGAGAGAAAGAGCCAGTAGGCCCGTGTGAGATACTCCCCCCCCGTTTCTCGGCCATCACCCTCTCTGGATCTCTGAACACATGTGTTGACCAGATTGTCACCATGCCACCAGCATGGCTCGGTGTCCTGCGCTTTATCACGCGGCCACAGACGTGTGTGTGGATTCGGGGCCAGATTCCAGCCGTTGGAAGCCGTCCTTGGGCCTGACGCGCAGCCGGGCTGTGTGACCCGCGTTCAGAATGGCTGGGGACCGTTTACTTCCCGTTTGTTTTCCTGCGCAAGGGGCCGAGACCCTTCTGCCTTGTCGTCCCTAGGAGTGAGGACCGGAGAGGCCAGGAGGACCTGATGAAGGGAGACTCAATCTTTTTCTATTTTTACTTTTTATTTTATTTTAAGTTGATTTATTTTGAGAGAGACGCAGAGAGAGAGAGAGAGAGAGAGAGAGAGAATCCCAAGCAGGCCCCTAGCTCTCAGCACAGAGCCCGATGCGGGGCTCAAACTCATGAACCGTGAGGTCACGACCAGAGCAGAAATCAAGAATCAGAGGCTTACTGACTGGGCCACCCGGGTGCCCCTCTATTTTTACTTTTTAGCATTTTATTATGACAATGTCTAAATGTGTAGAACAGTTGAGGACACTTTACAGTGAACCCCCCTCCGCCAGCCACCTAGATGCTACCGTGAACATCCACTGTGGTCAGTTTGTCTGGTCTCCAGCCGTCTGTCCGTGGCTCCATCTCCCGTCTTACTTCCTGAACTTTTATTTCTTTTTTTCTTTTTTTAAAGGACAGCCTTTCTTATTTATTTACTTATTTTTATTTTGAGAGAGAGGGCGTGAGCAGGGGAGGGGCAGAGAGAGGCAGAGAGAGAGTCCCCAGCAGGCTCCGCACTGTCAGCACCGAGCCCGACGTGGGGCTCGAACCCTCGAACTGTGAGATGGTGACCTGAGCTGAAATCAAGAGTCAGACACTCAACCGACTGAGCCCCCAGGGGCCCCTCTAAATTTTGGTCGAAAAGTCGGTTGCAGACATTGAAACGCTTCAGCATGAGCCGGAGATCTGTGCGTCTGGATGGACTTTACGTGGCCCCCCCGACACCACACGTCACTGACCCGGATGCTAAACCCTCACGTCATTCTACGGGGGAGTTCCTCGGCGCCAATGGGACACGCAGCCACCGACTTAGGGCTTAAAACCACACATACCGATTCGCCGACAGCTCTGGGGTCAGAAGTCCCAACTGACACTCAGGCGTGGGCAGGGCGGGAGCCCCTGGGGCCCCAGGGTCACCCCCCGCCTCAGGGGCCTCGGCCTGCTGCCCTCTTACCGTGTGAGGTGACGTAGCCACACGCTCCAGAACTAGGACGTCGAGGGGGAGGCTGTTAATTAGCCAACTGTACAGATCCTTTTCAAAAATCGGAGTGAGACCCCTGATTCCCTGGCACCCCCAGATACCCAACCTCGCCACACCGATTTCACCATGACAGGAGGCCTGGGCTCTCCATCCGCACCACATCCGCTGCTGTCCTCACCAGCAGCTCAGCTCTCACCACCTCCAAGAGGCCCTCCCTGATACGCCTCTTTCCTACCCTGCAGTCAGGGGGGCCCTCGCCCCTCACAGTCTCCCGCAGCCTGATTTCTGTCTTGGTCCCCAGCAAGCCCAGCCGGGGGGGGGGGGCTGCCTGGAGCCCTGCGGGTGCGGGTCCTGAGCCTTCTGAGAGCAGGGTTTCCTTCCTCACAGACACACAACATCTGCAGGTGCGCCCAGGGTACACAGAAAGGAAAACATGACATTTGCGGGACACGGGGTGGGGTCTCGGGACATCTGCGGTTGTCACGACTGAGGGGGTTCCTGGCATCGAGTGGTGGGGCTCAGGGACGTGCTCAAACCCCTCCCCCGTGCCCGGGACGCCCCCAGACACGACCGGCCTGACTGCGCGCAACGGGAATTCATTTCTGCCTCAGCAACCGGATGCCGCGTGCAGCAAGCGAGACCCACGAGCCCTCGCGTGCCCGGCGAAATCCAGAAGGACGCTCTGACCTGGCCTCGGGGTCCCCGATGTTGGTAGCGCCGGGCGCCTCGCCGCCTCCCCCATGCCCAGCCGGTGAAGCCCACGGGCGTGTGCCTGCTGCCAGGCGCCCCCACCTCCCTGACAGCACGCGGAGGGAGCCGACCCCCACAGCCGGGGCCCACCCTCCCCGAGAGGGTGAGTGACACCGCCCGGAGCTGGGAGGCCTTCGAAGCCCTGCCCGGCTACACCCCCCGGCTCGTGCTACCCGACCCCACACGTACCCCCTTTTCTCGCCAACCTCTGCTCTTTTGCACGGTGCTGCGATTGGTTTTTACCAAGAGCTTACGGTTTCCCCTCCACTTTCCACCCACAACGATTCCAAAGTAAAAGAGCGCCTTGGCCGGCAAGAAAGGGCACAAAGCCTGTCAACGAAGGGACCCTCCCCACCTGATGTCGGGTCTGTCGAGGCTCCTGCTCATTCCCTGCGGGCTGAAGAGGGCTCAGTCTTGTTCCCCAGACTCTGCCCCGGCACAAGACAGTCACCCAGGTTGGTGCTGAGGGTCAGATGTGACCTCTGTCACTTTCTGGCCCCAAGCATGGGGGGTAGAACACCATGTGACCCAGTGACCAGTGGCAGGTTGGATTCTGGACCCTTGGCTCGGAATCACTTGTCAGTGCAGAACACTTGAGGGCCATCAAGAGACCAAAAAAAAAAAAATTCAAAAACTCAGAGGCTCTTCCAGCTTCAAGAAAACAGGGCCTCCATTATAACAAAGATACTAATCTACAAATAGTGAGGCTGTTGAGGCAGCACCCCAGGGTGGGTGGGGGGAGCCCTCACAACCTCACAAGGAAAGCATGAGTCTCTGCACAACGGAAAACAATCAGAAAGTTCACTATCAGCAATCCACCTGCTTTTAATTTTCCCCGGGAGCTGCAACTCTAAAATAAATCATGGATTAAATATTCTCTCCCTGGAAAAGTCTTTGGTTGGCCCACCACGTGCAATTCTTACAGTTTGGGGAGAGTCTTGATGATGCATAGATGGAAGCTGTAAATTAGACATTATTTTCTTCGGGAGTCCTGAATGGTAACTAACACTGCGATGGGCATGGAAGGGAATACGCTGCCACACAAGGGTTCAGCGAACGTGCCCTGGAGTAAGCTCCTCCTGGCAATCATTCAAGGTCCCTTTGGGGGAAACTTTGGGGCTCTAACCCCAATGGACGCAGCAGACTGAAATAAAAACGAGAGGCAGGAATTGTGAAGACAAAGAAATAGGAGCTGCTTCGACGGTAGGTAACTCTTCGGCTTCGTTCGGAGCCTCTGCGGAAATCGGCCTGAAACCCAAAACCATGAAACAAAGCGGGACCTGCAGGAAACAGCATTTTCCCTGAAGTCCGAGTCCGCTCGCAGAGTGCGCGCCCGCAGTCACGCGCGGGGAGGGGCCCGGCGGGCCCGGGGCACGCGCGGAAAGGCGAGCTTCCCCGCGGGGACGCCCCGCGTCCCAGCTCCCGAGGGTGAGGCCCCGAGTCCACCAGGCGAGAGCGTCCCTAACCCTGGAGCTTCGCTTTCTAATTGTAGCCGGCTGAAAACGTGACACACGGATGCAGAAAATCCTCATTAGGCCCGATCCTTTCGGGGTGACTCCTGCAGGTAATCCTGCCCGGGGAGGGGGCTCTGGGACCCCTCCCGCAAATACCTGGGGCCTCTGCAGTCGCCCCGAACCGGTCAGGGAAGGGACGCCCGCTGAGGGAAGGGGCGACCAGGACGGAGACCCGGCCTCCCGCCTCCCGAAGACGCACCAAGCGAGGCGCCCCGCCCCCAAGGCCAGCTGACGCGGACGGGGACGCGCAGCGCGTTCTCGGGGCCACGGCGCCCCGCCCCCACGAGCGACGCAGAGAGACGCCAGGGGTGGGGGGCGGGACCCAAGGCGGCCCCGCCCCAGCCCCCGGACCGACCACCAATCAGATGCCGAGAGGGGCGGGCACGCCTGCGTTTCCAGGAGCTCCGAGGCCCCGCCCCCTCGCGCGGCCGCGCTCCAGGCAGCGTGGGGGCGTGGCCTGGGCACAGCGCCTATAAAGGCGGGCGGCGGCGGCGGCGCCATTTTGCGAACGGCGAGCAGCGGCGGCGGCGCGGAGAAGCGCAGCGGAGGTTTTCTGGTTTCGGACCCCAGCGGCCGGATGGTGAAATCCTCCCTGCAGCGGATCCTCAACAGCCACTGCTTCGCCAGAGAGAAGGAGGGGGATAAACCCAGCGCCACCGTCCACGCCAGCCGCACCATGCCGCTCCTCAGCCTGCACAGCCGCGGAGGCCGCAGTAGCGAGAGGTGAGCGCCCCGCCCCCGCCCGAAGCTTCCAGAAGCGCGGCCGCGCAGGCCCGCGGGGCGCCGGCCGCGGAAGTCCGGGGAGCGCGAGGTCCGCCCCTTTGTCGAGGCCATAATCGCGGCGGGGGCGGGGCGGGTGCCCACCCTTCCCCCCCCACCCCCGGGCAGCACTTCGGGGTGCCAGGGCCCCGGCGGCGATCGGATTTGGGGCCGCGAGAGACCCCGGTCCGCTTTGGGATGCGGGGCGCTCCGGGCTGGCCTGGGGGGGGCGCGGTGTCAGGGGTCAGGTCGGGGGCGGGCTGGCCCGAGGCCGAGTCAGGCCCGCGCGCCGCCGTGCTGTCGTTGATCGCGGGCCCCCCCCCTCGCCACGCGGCCTCCCTCGAGACACCCCCAATCCCCCGGGACCCCGCCACGTAGACGGCCGCGGTTCAGGGGACCCCGGATGGGAGCCGCGCAAGATGGAGGCGACTATGGGGCCTGTTTACGCCGCGCAGCAAATGGCTGCTGGCGCCCCGGCTGCGCCGATTGTGAAAACCTCCCTCGGGGCCGAGGGCCGCGGCTGCCGAGATGACGCAACCCCGGGGGCGGGGGGGGGGGGGCGCCTCGCTGGCCGCGCGCCCGCCCGGGGTGCCGCCCGGACCCCACGAGCCCGGCGGGGGCGGGAGAGGGTCGGAGAAGAAACGGGAGGTCGCGCTGGAGGCCGAGGCCGGGCCTGGGGCCGCCCGACGGGGCGGAGGACGGGAGCCGGGCGTCGGCGCCGCCCTGACAGGCGGAAGTGGCGCCCGGGGTAAGCACGGCCCGGCTCACGGGCGCCGTCGCCTCCAGTTCCAGGGCCTCCGTCAGCGCTTCTAACTGCTGTAGTAACCTGGGTCCGGGGCCTCGGTGGTGCTCCTGATGTCCCTCACCCACCCCTGAAGATCCCAGGTGGGCGAGGGAATAGTCAGAGGGATCACAATCTTTCAGCTAATTTATTTTACTCCGTGAGTATGCCCGCGCCTGGGGGGGTGGGGGCGCCCCTGCTTCCCCCTCCCCCGCGTCCACGTCTCTGCGCGCCTGGGGGGGGGGCCGCTGCTCTGCGTCTTCCAACTTGGTGGCTGCGGCGCGGCGTGTAAGGCGCGGACCTGGGGCCCTTTGCCAGGATAATCGGCTGAATGTAACAGAGGAACTAACGTCGAACAACAAGACGAGGGTCCTGAACGTCCAGACCAGGCTCACGGGCTCCAAGCACATCGACTGGAGAGCGGTGCTGAGCGGCGGCTGCCTCTACATCGAGATCCCCGGCGGGGCCCTGCCCGAGGGGAGCAAAGACAGGTGAGGGCGGGGTTGTCGCTCCGGCCAGGTCCCCGCTCGGGGAGGGGGGTGGGCAGCGGCCCCGGCCCCCGCGGGGCGAGGGGCTCACGAGGGCGCTTCAGCTTCGCAGTTCTTCTCGAGTTCGCGGAGGAGCAGCTCCACGCCGACCACGTCTTCATTTGCTTCCACAAGAACCGCGATGACAGAGGTGGGGGTCTGCCCGGGGCGGGGGGGGGGGGTGACTGCTGCTGCAGCGGTGAGGGGAGAGGGCGTCGCCGCCCTGAGCACCGGGTCCCAGGGCGGCGGCCGCGGCGGCGGCTCTGACAGTGTCTCCCCTGCAGCCGCCTTGCTCCGGACCTTCAGCTTTTTGGGCTTTGAGATTGTGAGACCGGGGCATCCCCTTGTCCCCAAGAGACCCGACGCTTGCTTCATGGCCTACACGTTTGAGAGAGAGTCTTCGGGGGAGGAGTAGTGGCAGCGCCGCCCGCGGCCCGCGCGCTTTGCCGCTGGAGCCCTTGTCGCGGTCCCTTTGCCTGTTGTGCTTCGTGCGGCCGGCGTGGCCGACTGCTTCGCCGGGGGCGCGGGCGCAGGCCTGCTCGCCTCTGCTGGGTGTGTCCGCATGTTGTAATTGTGCAAATAAATGCTCACTCCAAATTAGCGGTATATTTCTTGAAGTTTAATATTGTGTTTGTGATACTGAAGTATTTGCTTTAATTCTAAATAAAAGTTTATATTTTACTTTTTTATTGCTGGTTTAAGATGATTCCAGTTGTCCCTGTACGTGGAGAAGGAGTTTATTTGAAGGCTTTTGAAAATCTTAGGTCTCTTCTCTTGAGAAGATAGGTGTTAATTGCCCTTCCAGTGCTCTCGAAAATCTGAATAAAAGTGATGACACCTGCAAGACCGTGTTGGCTCCGTGGTGTTCAGCCGGCCACTGTCCCTGCCCCCCCCCCCCCCCCCCGGGCTTGGGGCATCGGGTGCACGCGTGTCCTGAGCTGCACGACCCTTCTACAGGGGTGGGGGGTGCTGATGCGGAGATCTGGCCTTCCTGGCCTCGGCCCGGTTCCTGTGGGCCCCGCTTGGGGCGTCTTAGCCCCACACACTCCGTCCTTCCCAGCAGCCTGTGGCCGCCCTGAACCTGGGCCCTCCGCTCCCCTGGCCCCAACGCTCTTCGCTGGGATGGTTGCTGGTCCTGCGGCCTCCCCTCTGCCTGAGGCTGTTGTCTGGGCTTTGGTGGCTTGGGGTGTGGCCAGGGCTCCAGGGCCGGTCCCCGGGGACTTTCCAGGCTGAGGTGTGGGAGTGTTGGATGTGGCCCCACCTCAGCACCAGTGTGGACCCAGTGTATGCCAGCACCCCCGCAAAGGGCCTTGGGCGCTGTGCTCTGGCAGGAGCGCCCCCCCCCCCCTCCTGGCAGGTGGCGAAGTCAGAGGGGCCAGCGGCGGGCCCTGAGGCGTTAGATGGCGGGACTGCAGTGCCACCTGCTGGCTGCGTCTGGGAGGAGCATGGCCCAGGGAGTCCCATCCAGGCCTTGGCTGGGAGATAAACTGGAAAAGGGGGGCATCTTTTATGGAGCAGGGGAGGGACTGGGGGGTCTCTGGGGGTGAGGAAGGATGTTCAGCTATCTGAAGATGCAGCGGGTCTTCAGAGGCCTGAAGGGACAGCTTGACAACACTCCAGCGTGGGGAGTGCAAGTGTGGACAAGGGGTATTGAAGGATGAGTAGGAGTCCGAAGCACAGGTGTTGAGGGGAGAGCGATGCAGGAGAAGAAACGACTTGGGCAAGGTCTGGAGGCCAGAAAGCTCCAATGCGGCAGGAGGGGTTGTGGCCAAAGAACTTGCGGAACGTTTGGAGGAGCCCCACTGTGTTCTGAGGGTATTGGGGCGCCAGAGATGTTTGAGCAGGAAAGCACCCTGGTCATACCTAGGGGTTAGCCAGGATGGGGGAGGGAAAGTGAGGGGCATGACCGGTGGCCCCAGGCAAGGGCAGTGCGACCCCTCGGGGCTTCTGTCTCCATTTTTCAGAGGTAAATGGATACCTTCTTCTCTTCCTTAGGTTCCCCGGTGAGTCTTCTCTGCCAGGTTATTGCATCATCCTATGCTGTTAACACCTACTGTGTGTTGAGGCTGGCCTCTGCCCTCAGCGTGCTCCCAGCCTGGCGGGTGAAGTGGTCAGGTGACGTGATGGCATAAATACTTCCAGGTGGCAATAGGTGCTTTGGGAGGAGGGAGCAGAGTGAGGGGCGAGAGTGGGCCCAGGAGGGGCAACTTTATTTGTTTAGAGGAAGTGACACTTGGACGGCCTGGCAGAGGGGACAGCCCAGGGAGAGGCATGGCGGCTGGACAGAATTTCATTTCCTGGAGCGCCAGCGAGGGCCGCCGCGGGTGCAGAGAGTGGGGTGGGGGGGGTTTGGGCAGGTGAGTTCAGACTCCTCTGCGGTGGGCTCTGCCGGGTGGGCTGATGTCTCAGGTTCTGGGGAGCTTTCCCTCCCCCTGGAGACCCCAAGCCCTTCTCGACAAGGACGTTCACACTCACGTCCTCAGCACAAGGGGGTGCTCCAGGGCCGGAGATGCCTCTGCTACGGCGTCGGAGGGACAGTGGCCACCTTCTCGTGAAGACAGTGACCATCAGACTCCAGCACTAGAGGGGCGTCCTCACCTCTGCTGAAGGTGGGCGGAGGGGTCCCATGCTCTGCCCAGACGGTTGACAGGGAGGGTCCGCACCTGGAGGAGGGCTGGGCCGTCCCGGGATCAGGAGGCTTCAGGAGGCGCCGGCCGTTAGCCCCCTGCCTTCCTGGCGACGGCTTGGGCCCAGGTCTCCAGCACGGGGAGGAGGCGCCCACATTCCCGCGCGGCGCCCTGGCCCTCCCGGTTGTAGGGTGCCTGCCGCACCCCCGGAACAGACAGGCACGCGGCCCTTGGGAGGCGTCAGTCCCACAGCAGTGCCAGCGCCTGGCCCAGCGAGGCCTCGGTGGCCTCGGCCAGGTACTCGCAGTGCAGCCAGTCCTCCAGGCCGGGCGCCTCCCCGCCCGAGGCCCGCTCCGCCAGGCGCAGGACGAGCAGCGCGCGGCGCGCCCGCAGCCAGGGCCCCAGCGGCGCCCCCTGGCGGTGCAGCTCGGGCCCAGGCCCCCAGAGCAGCGCCCGCAGCGCGCCGCGCGTCTGGGCCGCCGACGGCCGGGAGCAGGCCAGCCGCGCCGCCAGAGCCTCCAGGCCGGCGGCCAAGGGCGCGGCCGAGCGCGCGGCGAGGCCGAGGAGCGTGCGGAGCAGGCGGCCCAGCTGAGGCGCGTGGGCGCCCGGGCCGCCCGGGGGCCGCGGGTGGACGCGGCCGAAGTCGGCCAGCAGCAGGCGCGGGGGCCCGGCGGCCGCGCAGCCCCGGGGCGCCGCCAGCAGCAGGTTCTCCGGCCGCAGCTCCGCCAGGGCCGCGCCGCGCGCCTCCAGCTGCGCCAGGGCCGCGCTCAGCTGCAGCAGCAGCAGCGCCGCCCCCCGGGCCAAGTCCGCCGGCCGCTGCCGCGTGCCCGCCTCCGCCAGCCACTGGGGCAGCGTGCGCTCCGGCACCTCGGCCGCCAGCACCGCGGGGCCCGTCCAGGGCACCTCGGGCAGGCCCCCCTCGGGCACCGGGCCGCACAGCCCCTGCAGGTTGAAGTGGGGGGGCAGGGAGGCCTGCAGCTCCAGGCCCCACGGGCGAGGCTCCTCCGCTCCGGGCTTGGACACCTGAGGGGGTGCAAAGGGGGCGCCGTCAGGGCCTGGCCGCGGAGACCCCGCCCCCGCGCCTCCACCTGCCCGCCCCGCCCCCGCTGCGGTTTCGGGGGGTGAGGGGCGGCGGAGGTGGGCTGCTTCCGGAAGCAGGAGTTAAATGCGAATTGGGACGTTGGTCGCCCAAGTGATCTTTGGGAGAGCTGCGCTAAGGAGGGCGGTGTTTAGGGGTCAGACTGTGCAGCCTGCCTGCAGGGGCGGGGCGGGGCCGTGCAGTAGAAATGCAACTGAGGCCACGGTATCATTAAACCTTTCCAGAGCTGCATTTTAAAAAGCGGTAAGAAATAATGTTCACAGTAGTTTTTATTTAACCGGATATATCCAAAATGTGACCAGGCACCGGTGAGCAATATAAAATCTGCTAACGCCGGGTGTTACATTACAGTAATTTTTAGATACTAAGCCTCTGAGATCAGGTCGATGGTTGACGCTCCGAGCGCATCTGAGGCGGGACCAGCCCCATTTCAAGTGCTCATAAGTCACACATGGCCCGTGGCTGCAGATTGGACAGCACACAGCTGTTTCTAGAAGGCCAGGGAGTGACATTGGAATCACCAGGGGAGGTGATTATTATTATTATTTTTAAGCACACCCCCAGGGTCTTGTGAGGTGCAGCCAGGGTCCAACTGTCCCCAGAACACACAGCCAGCGAGAACTTTCTCCCCGCAGCGCTCCGGTCTGTCAACATTACGGGCCCCACTGGCACATTTTGTCAAATGGCTGAGGTTCCTCGGTGGCGTGGTTTGACAGGAATGTTTTTCCCCGAGTGGCGCCTCGCGAACGCTCAAGGCACGACAGAAGCGCTTCGTACATTTGGGCGGCTCCTGACAGGCATTACTTAGTGCCGGGCGCGCAGGGGTGTTCTAGCGGCGGGGCTCGCCCGCGACTGGGTGACAGTGCAGATTCCTAGGCTCCGGAGAGGCACGGGGGTGGGGGTGAACAAGACCCCCAGCGACTCGGATGTCGGTGGCCCCACACTTGAGAAACGTGGGGCTGACGGCCGTGTTAGGTCACGCTCGCTGCACACTCGGCAGCTGAGCCCAAGCCGTGCGTGGCCTGGGTCATGCCTACGATGGGAAACTTCCGAGGGGGTGGGGGGGGCAGGGCTCACCTTGGCCGCCAGGAGGTGCCAGGCCTCGTCACCCACCCGCACCACGCGGTAGTAGAGGGCGTCCCCGCTCTCCACGTAGGGCGAGCTGTCCAGGAGGCGGAAGTGGTGGCCAGGGTGGCAGGGGCCCGGGTGGCCCCCCAGGAGTCGGGCCTGGAGCCGGGCGTGCACGGTGCGGAGCCCCTCCAGCTGCCAGGCCTCCAGGACGGCATGCATGGCCTCGGGGCAACTCAGGTTGTGCCAGGAGAGGCCCAGCGAGGCGTCGAGGGAGCTGAAGGCCGGATCTGCAGGAGGACAGGCTGGCCGGGCTTTGCCGTCACCCGCCTGGCTCTCGTCCACACTGTGGGACCCCAGGAAGGCCCTCCGAGGCTGCCCTTTCGGAGCAGGGGTGTGGCTGGGGGCCCTGCAGGTGGGCAGCGACTGGGTCCTGGACAGGGTCTTCTTGGGCAGGGGTGGGGGCAGTGGCTGCAGATCAGCCGAGGGGAGCCCAGATTTCCGGGGGGGCCGGCAGGCCTTGGAGGGCAGCAGGTGGGCTCGGACCTCACCTGGAGGGAGGGGGGAGCAGGGAGGGGGTGAGGCTTCACGGAGTCCATGGCCCCGGGCCCCTGACTCCACCCATCAGCCACGACTGCCCCACCAGCATCCAGCTGGCCCGTGCCCCATGGGAGTATGAGCACCACCCCAATTTACAGAGGAGGAAACGGAGGCTCAGAGGAGTAACAATCAGTGGCCGAGAAGTGTGCCGCCCGCAGCAGGTGGCCTGTTTCCTGCGTGGCTCTGGCCAGACGACCCCGCCTCTGGGAGCTCCAGCTTCCTCATTTTTACAAGCTGATCCCAGCCTTTGCTTAATGGAGAGTTTTACGAAAAATGTTGAAACAGCCACTCTAAGTGAGCTCGGCCGCCATCGGGCAGGGGCCCCCTGAATGGTGAGAGACTCAGCCCTTCAGCCGGGCCACCCGCCCCTGCCAGCCCACGTCCCCCAGCCAGGGCCCCAGCGCGGCTCACCGAGGTTGCTGTAGGTGGGCTGAGTCGACCAGGTGGGGGCGTCAGGTCTGGGCGTCTCTGTGGGCGGCTCGGGGCTGCTCATGCTGAAGGTCGGAGTTAGAGTTGGGGACAGGTGTGGGCGGGCCCACGTGGGGCGTCCGGGAGGACTTGGTGGAGTGCGTGGGGGTGCAGGGACCTAAGGCAAGAGTGGGGCAGCCTTGGGCTTCTTGCCTGGCCTTGAGCTGCTGTGTGACTCTGGGAGGGTGTGTCGCCCTCTCTGGGCTCCCGCCCTCGTGGGGGAGGCGGAATGTCACCCAGAACTTTTCAGGGCAGGGGGAAGGACCCTGTGCCTCTGCGACACAGACAGAGTAGGTGGAATGTCCAGCTTCGAGGGTGGGTCATGGTGGGGGACGGCTGGTGGCAGACGACAGTAGCCAGGAACCCGCTTGGGCCTCCGTCCCGGAGCCCGGCCCCCTGGAGCCCCCTCCAGCCCTGCAGTGGCTAGCGGCTGGCCCCTCCCGCCCCTCCTCCTCCCCTCCCCCAGATTCCCGGGCACCGCAACCGCCGCGAGGTGCAGCTCTGCCCCCTCCACACCCAGCACCCCTCCAGGAGCCCCTACCTGCAGAACTGGGGTGACCAGGAGCAGGGGGTGGGCCTTGGGGACAAACTCCTGGCAGCTGCCGCCCCCGCCGGCCAGGACAGTGTGCCCCACGGCCCCGGCGGCCCGGAAGCACCGAGCAACTGTCAGACCGCAGGCCAGTGTGGGGGTGCGTCTGCCCCACTTCCCCAGCCCGGTGCCCCGCCCGCCCTCCAGGACACCTCCCCCAAAGGTGGGACGGGCATTCCAGGCAGAGGGCGCCGCCTGGGCCCGAAGGGAGGGCCCAGGGCTGGGAGCAGGGGGGGTGACATGGGAAGGTCTGAGGGTCACACCAGGGGGCCGGCAGCCAGACCCGTTAGGCTCCCCACCAGGGAACCCCAGCAACTCCACCGCCACCGGGGCGGCTCTCTCCTCTCTCTCTACTTTCCCTGCCCCTCGTGCAGGGTGTCTGAGAAGTCCCCAGTGCCAGCCCCCTGCCCCCTGCCTCCTGCCCCCTGCCCGTCCCAGGACCCTCAGCTCCGTTCCGACTTGTTGTGTGACGTTGGGCAAATCGCCACCCTTCTCTGTGCCTGGGAATAAAGGAGAGCAGTTCCCTCGCGCTGCCTCACGACAGTCACACAGCTCAGGTCATGATCTCACAGTTCGTGGGTTCGAGCCCCGCGTCGGGCTCTGTGCTGACAGCTCGGAGCCTGGAGCTGCTTCAGATTCTGTGTCTCCCTCTCTCTCTGCCCCTCCCCTGCTCATGCTCTGTCTCTCTCTGTCTCAAAAATAAATACATTTGTTTAAAAAAAAAAAAAAACGGCGGTGGGAGGCAGGGTGGGGGCCCCAGGAAATCTCGGGGCTGGATCCCACAAACTGGGCTGTCCCAGCTGGCCCAGAGGTGCTGCGCAAACGGCCTCCTCGCTGCCCAAACCCTGATCACAAGTTCTCGCCCTTCCCTTCATGAGGCCCTGGGGGTCCCCAGCCAGGTCACGGCTCCGAGCCACGACGGTGGGCGGGGGCATGCCAGGCGCTCCCCTCGGGCACAGAATTTACAGTGATGCCAAAAAACCCCCACTCAGCAACCCAGAGAAATAACTTTTTAATGTCACATTGAAGAAGCTGGGGGGCTATTTTCGTGAATGAAGTTTTCTTAGAACCAGACCCAGGCAGGGCCGTGCCAGGGCAGGTCCTGTTTTTATTTCAAAGATGACTATTTTGTTCATTGTGCGTATGGGACATGAATTCATTTTGTTTATGGAGTGTTGATCTTGAGTTCTGTTCTGGGTGCCCCTTAAATTCCATGCCCACGGTGAGCAGCTCACCCAGCCCACCCTGGTCGCGGCCCTGCTGTGACAGCCATGTGGCCAGGAGGTGGTGATGGCCAGGCTGGGACAGCGGTGACATCTCCAGGGGCTTCCCCACCAGGACAGGGCAGTGTGATGAGCAGGGGCAGCACGGGGACCCCCTGATGGCCTCAAGCTGGCCTCTCCTGGGAGGGCCCCCCAGAGCCCTCTGCCGGCGGGGGGGAGCACAGGGCCCACAGACACTCAACTGAGCCCCACTGGACAGCCCTGCACCCCCCGCCGAGGCTCAAGAATGGGGCCCAGCTTGCCTCGCTCACCACAAAAACTGGCCATCAGCCTGTGAGGCGTCCCGTGCCTGCCTCAGCTGGCCACTGGGCCTCCGTGTCAGGCCCTCTGGGGACCGTAAGGCCCATCTTTCATCTGCCAAGCAGTCACTGAGCCCTGTGGGAGCTGAGGCCGGGTTCTGCACGCCTGGCGTGGCCCCGGGTGGCCGTGGGACACTAAGTGCTCTTGGATTTCACATGACACTGGCCTTCCGGAGAAAAACGCCCTGGTTTTTGCAGTGGGCAGAGTCATGGCGCCCAAGGTGTCCATGTCCAGATGTCCGGAGCTTGTGAACCTGTTAGATGTCATGGTGGGGAAACTGAGGCTGCAGGTGTGTCTGAGGCTCTGCTTGTTAGATGAGGGGGTGACCCTGGGTGCCCGGGGGGCCCAGCGTCCTCACGAGAGGGGGGCAGAGAGACGGGCAGAACCCGCACCTCTGGCCATGAGGATGGAGGAGGGGCCGCCGGCTGAGGATGTGGCGCCACAGGAAGCCGGGAAAGGGAGGAGACGGGGCTCCCTGGGGCCCCGGGGGGAACCGGCCGGGACTCATTTTACACTTTTGAGCTCCAGAACTGCTGGCTAATGAGTCTAGGTTGTTTTAAGCCACTAAGTTTTGTTACAAGGAGTCACAGCTCAGGGACCCCCGGAGAGGGTGCCGCTGGAGGAAAGTGCTCCGTCCGGAGGGGAAGCGCCCCTGTCCCGGGCCCACATGTGCTGCCTGGGCCTGTGCCCTGTGTTCTGCGGAACCCCCAGACACCCTCTGAGGGGCCCCTCCTTGGTTTCCAGCCACCAACAGGTCGGGTCCTCTTTCAGCTGGGCCTCGGCTGCCCCAGCCAGGAGGGCCCCTCGGCCATGCCCCAGGAATAAGACGGGGTTCAGGAAATCCTGGGTCTTGGACCTGGTCCAAGGGGAAGGGAGGCTCTGAGGGAGGGTCCCGTGGCCCAGCGCCCTCGCCTCCCGGCTCCTGTGAGATCAGGCAGGGAAGGCGACATCCCACAGCCCTGACACGTCCCCATCCTGCTTCCCCAGTGTCAAATGGGGAAGCTGAGACCTGGAGGGACACCGAGTGGCATGTGAGAGGCTGCCCCCGGCCACCGTGGGCATGTCAGAGTCTGCTGACCACTCTGACTCGGCCTACCTCCTTCCAGAAAGAGCACGGGCTTTCGGGAGCTGCAGGTGTCCCGCTCTGCCTGGGCTCTGGGCCCGAGTGTCCCCACTCATCAGGCGAGAGATGGGGTGAGGACCAAGCTGCCTCCTCTCATGGGCGCCCCGCTAGCTCGGTCGGAAGGGCCTGCAACTCTTGATTTCGGGGCCGTGGGTTCGAGCCCCACCTTGAGCATTGAGATACTTAAATAAATAAGTCCTTAAAAAAAGAAAAAAAAAAAAAGAGCTGGCTTCTTTCTCTCCAAGGCCTCAGAAGCAGGGAAACAGATGGGACCCCTTAGAAGAGGAGAGACCTCCCCCACCGCCGCCGCCCCACCGCCGCCGCCCGGAGGAAGCTCCCTGCCGTGACCCCACCGCCCCTTAGCGGGGGACTCTGGGCAGGTGCCCTCCGTCCTCTGGCCCTCGAAGTGAGGTCATGACAGGACCCAGCGCCCAGGGTGTCACCTGCACGGCAGGGGCTGGGGAGCAGCAGGCAGAACAGCACAGGCGCTCCTGAAAGTGCTGGCCGTGATGTCATCTCTGCAGGTCACTCTGGCTCACGGCCAGCTCTGGGGCTGGAGCCGGACCCCCACCCCTGCCCAGGGACCCCAGCAGCCACTACTTCCTGCCCTCACTCCTCCCGTGAGAATTAGAAACCAAAAAACCAAAAAAAACCCCCTGAAGTCCGTTATTAAATCAGCTTCATTTTTATTGGATTCCAATCAAATACAGCGGGGGGGCCGGGGGGCCGGGGGTCTTGGTTCCTGTTGGGGTGGGGGCTGGGCAGAGGGGGTGGGAGATCCCTACTCGCTGACTTTCCGTCCAGGCCTAACGCTGCTGAGAGAACACGCCCCTCCCATCTTAGATGATGCTAAAGGCACTTGGATGTCATTTTGAGGGGCCCTTGGGGCTGTTATGGCAACCAAGGTTAGGAGGGTGTGAAGGGAGAAAACGAGTCAGTCCTGCCCAGCTGGGGTCTGGGGTCTCAGGACACCCCCCCTGGCCGTCACCACGTCCACCACGCGTGGGGTTGAGGCGGAATCAGCGTCCTGCCACCGGCCCCGTGGGCCCACTCGCACGCCGTGGGAGAAGGACCAGGGCCTCCCGACGTTTCCAGCCCCACAGCCCAGGGAGAGCGGCCCGTATCCCCTTCCGAGTTCTGCCTGAGTCCTTTGCTCAAAACCCCGTGTTGACGCAGCTTTCTCTCTGGCTCATCTCAGAAAGATCTCGAAGGATCCGGGATCCCAGTCAGCCGTGAGGCCCATCCACGGGCCTGGCTTCTATATACGCAGCACTGGATTTGACCTCAGACCCATTTTACAGATGAGGACACTGGTAGTCCAGGCAGTTCTCGGTCACCAGGTACAATTACGCACCTGGGCAGGAAGAGGGCTGGTGCCGAGCCTTCCTATAAGGTCCTAAGAATACTGTCCTAACCTGGTGGGCGGCCAAGCTCCTTACTAGTCGAGGGGTCCCACATGTCCTGTGTCCCTTCCTCCGATGAGGGGAGGGTGGGGGCGATAAGCAGCCTGGAAGAGGCAGGGTCATGGATGGACCTTGTCCGGTGTCTGAATATTTCTGCAAAACCTCAGCTTCTGTTGCTTCCCCCCAGTGATGGGGAACTCGCTATCTGAAGAGTAACGGGACAGCGACCTTGGGAAAGTTTTTCCTCAACCTGAGCTATAGTCCGCCCTTGGCTCCCTTAATCTTTAGTGCTAGCTCTGCCCCAAAGTGTCAGAGACCGAGGAGTGTCTGCTCCCAACAGCTCGGTCCAGACCCCCCTGCAGCCTGTGACTCAGGATGGAAGGTCACTCCAGAAGCCATGCTCCTGAGCCAGGGGCCAGGGCAGCGGCCCCTCCCGTGTGGCGTGGGCACCGGAAGCAGGCAGCAGCTGTTAGGGGAGGTGGAGGAAGCTAGGGACATGGCTTCTCCTAGTGGGCAGCCCACACTGCTGGGCCAGCGGGTCCTGGTGGAGGGGGTCTGGGGGCGGAGACAGGGGCTAGCATGCCATGTGCTGGGCCCCCCAGCGGGGGGGCATTTGCCTGCTCAGCAAGACCTTAGTCCAGTCCCCGAGATGCCCCCGAGTTGGCCGGTTGATCAGGAGCTGGGTGTGAGCTGAGCACGTCCCGGCTGGGGGCTGTGTTCGCAGTGTAGGCTGGGTACGTCCCAAGTGTGAGCTGTGTGTCTGGGGTGTGCGTGTCAGCTGCGTGCGTCCTGAGTGTGAGTGGGGTGCGTCCCAGATGTGAGCCGTGCTCTCCCGAGCGCCCTGCAGGCCCGCAGTGAGCTCAGCAGCGGGGGGCCCCTGTTCAGGGAGGTGGTGTGAACGCTCTGTCTTGGGGCTGGGGGTCCGGTTGTGTGTCCTTGGTGTGAGCGCTCGTGGGCTGCTGGATGTGAGGCTTGGTGTGGGGCATCCGGGTGGGACCCATACGGGCTTTCGCGTGCCTCCCCTGGGGGCTGGGCTGCCCTCCCTGCGCTGGACCGTCTCCCCCCCGGGGTGTGAACTACCTGCTCTGGGGGGGGGGCTCGGGGGGCTCCCAACTCCCACCCCGCCCAGATCGGGGCCAGGCAGGGGCAGGAAGACGGGGTGAAACCTTTAGAAAATGCTTTGCGAAACAATGCAAAAAGATGCGTCCTGATGAAAAAAGTCCTGTGGTCGGGTCTCTACAAAAAAAGGGGAAGTTCCGCCAGGAGGCGGCGGCGGGAGGGGGGGGGGCCCCTCCGGGAAATGCATAGGTGGTGGTGACGGGCCGCGTGGGGGCGGCGCGGACCCTCAGATCATCTTCATGGTGAACTTGCGCGCGCCCCCCTGGCCCGCGGCGGCGGCCGGCCCGTCCACCTTGCGGAAGGAGTATTCCACCGAGAAGTTGTTTTTGTGCTGCCCGCGGCCGCGGCTCCACACGAAGAGCAGCAGGAAGCAGAAGAGGACGACGCCCAGGAAGGTGATGCAGCCCATGGCGGTGGACACCAGGATGGTGGTGAGGTCCAGCGGGAAGCGCGCGGCCGCCTGCGTGTCGTTGCGGCCGTCGCCCGGGGTCCGGTTGGCGGCGGGCTCGGGCTGCACGGTCAGCGTGGCGAAGTAGGTGTCGTTGCCGCCCGCGTTGCTGGCCACGCACGTGTACGTGCCGCTGTCCTGCGGGCGCGCGCCGCGGATCTCCAGCGTGCCCCCCGGCAGCACGCGCGCGCGCCCGGCGCTGGCGGCCGTCACGGCGCGGTGGCGCGGCGTCACCCAGGCCACGGTGGGCGCGGGCTCGCCCTCGGCGCGGCACTGGAAGCGCACGTCGTCGCCCGCGGCGGCGGTGACGCGCTGCAGCCGCCGCTCGCGGATCTTGGGCTTGCGGCACACGAAGTACTCGAAGAGCGCCGAGTCGGGCAGGTTGCGCAGCGCGTCGCCGCGCACCTCGGCGGGGGTGGCGCAGGCCGGAAGCCGCCCGTCGAAGTTGAGGGTCTTCCGGCGCTGCACGATCCAGAGCAGGCGACAGTCGCAGGCCAGCGGGTTCCCGTCCACGCGCAGCGTCTCCAGCGTGTTGACCGAGTGGAAGGTGCTCTCCTCCAGCGTGGACAGCAGGTTGTTGGAGAGGTTGAGCAGGCGGATCTGCCGCAGCCCCAGGAAGGCCTGCGGCTCCACCACGGCCAGCAGGGCGCCGGCCAGGTGCAGCTCGCGCAGGCGCACCAGGTCGCGGAAGGAGCCGCGCGGCACCGTGCTGATGGGGTTGTGGGACAGGTTGAGGCAGGTGAGGTGGGCCTGGTGGCGGAGCGCGGCCGCCGGCACGGCGGTGATGTTGGTGTGCGTGACGGACAGCGAGGTCAGGTTGAGGCCCCGCAGGCTGCCGGCGGCCACCTCCTCCAGCAGCGGCCAGTTGTCGATCTCCAGGTGCAGCAGGCCGGGCAGCCTGCGGAAGTTCTGGTCCTCCAGGGCGGCGATGGCCAGGTGCCGCAGCCGCAGGGCGCCCAGGCCCCGCAGGTGGCCCAGGGACTCGCCCGACAGCGCCGTGAGGTTGCAGCGCTCCAGGGTCAGCTCCTCGAGCGCCAGCAGCCCCGCGAAGGCCCGGCGCGAGATGAACACCAGGTGGTTGTCGCCCACCTCCAGGCGGCGGAGGCTGCGCAGGTCCTGGAAGGTGTAGTCCAGGAGGATGACCAGCTTGTTCTCGCTCAGGTCCAGCAGCGTGAGGTTGTCCAGGCGCGTGAAGACCCCGGGCGGGATGAGCTTGAGCAGGTTGCCGCGGAGGCGCAGGACGCGCAGGCGCGGCAGGTTGGCGAAGGCGCCCGGCTCCACGTGCGCGATCACGTTCTCGCTCAGGTCCAGCTCCTCCAGCAGCGGCAGGGCCGCCAGGTCGCCCGGGTTCAGGCAGCGGATGCGGTTGCGGCTGAGCTCCAGCAGGCGCGTCTCGGCCGGGATGCCGTCGGGCACGGCCGTCAGCCTGCGCCGGGGACAGGCCACCGCGCGCGTCGGCGCCGTGCACTCGCAGCGCGCGGGGCAGCCGCCGGCGGGGGGCGGCGCCGCGGGCAGGAGCAGGAGCTGCAGGCTCAGGACGCACAGCCAGCAGGTCATGGTGCGGAGCGTGGGCCTAGGGCCTCGCCACCATCCTCGTGGGCACCTGAGGGCGGGGGCGGCATTAGCACGCGTGTGCGCGAGACGCGGTTCTCGCCGTGGGGCCCGCAGTCCCGCGCCTGGGTGTGGGCCCGGGAGACCAGAACACGGGCCCCGCAAAACCTGTGCACCGTCGTCCACATCACCCCCAGCAGCCAGGAGGTGCAGCCGACGCAAATGTCCGTCAGCGGGTGAAGGGATGATCCACACGCGCACGTCCCCCGGCCGCGGGCAGGAGCGAGGCGCCCGCACCCGCTGCCCCGCGGACGGACCCGAACACACGCTCGGGGAGGGAACCGGACACGAGAGGCCACGCGGGTGTGAGTCCACGTGCGTGAACCGTCCAGAACAGGCTCATCCACGGACGGGAAGGGGCTCGAGGGGGCTGGGGGCTGGAGAGGGGTGAGGGGTGACAGCTAATGGGGATGGGACTTCTTTTGGGGATGGTGGAATGTTCTGGATTTAGATGGTGCTGATTGATGGTTGCCCTGGTCTGTGAATATACTAAAAGCCACTGAAATGTATACTTAAAAAAATTTTTTTTATGTTTATTTTTGAGAGAGAGAGTGAGTGTGAGCAGGGGAGGGGCAGAGAGAGAGGGAGACACAGAATCCAAAGCAGCTCCAGGCTCCGAGCTGTCACCAGAAAGCCCAATGCGGGGATCAAACTCACAAACCTCGAGATCATGACCTGAGCCGGAGCTGGATGCTTAACTGACTGAGCCACCCAGGCGCCCCTGAAATGTATACTTTAAAAGGGCAAATTTTATGTTATGTGAATTTTACCTCAATAAAAAAATTCCAAAAGGAAACGTTTATTGAACTGGAGAAGAACTTTACGAATATAGTGTAAAACTTTGGGGTGCAGCCCCCCCAAAACATTTATTGAGTGCCTACTGCATACCAGTCTCCAAACACACCGAAGAACAAGGCAGGTGTAGACCCCGCCCTCCTGGGGTTCACATCCACCCCGTGGGGATGCAGGTGGCCTAAATGTTTCCTCCTGCCGACCCCCAGAGGCCTTGCCAGGCCCCCACCCATCTTGCCCTTCCTCGGTTCCCTGTTGGTGTCTACACGGGTCCAACCAGCACATGAAATTACAGCTTAAAACCCTGTCCGTTGCCGGGGCGCCTGTGGGGCTCAGTCAGTGAAGTGTCTGACTTGTGCTCAGGTCATGATCTCGTGGTTTGTGGGTTCGGGCCTCGCGTCGGGCTCTGTGCTGACAGCTCAGAGCCTGGAGCCTGTCTTCGGATTCTGTGTGTCCCTCTCTCTCTCTCTGACCCTCCCCTGCTCGCGCTGTCTCTGTCTCTCAAAATTAAATAAAACACGTTAAAAAAAACAACAACAAACCCTGTCCGTTGCCTGTCTGCTCCCTGTGGATTGTAACCTCTCCAAGGCACTTGTCCTCATCACTTTCGGTTTCTCAGAGCCTCGACTCGGGTGCGACACGCGGCCCCTGCTTGGTGAACCTCAGGGCTCAGTCAACGCAGCAGGACCAGAGGACGCGCCCGAGGCGCTCTGCAAGGAAGAGCAGGTGGCCCCGCTGGAAGGAGGCGCAGCTGGGAAGGTGACACGCAAGCGGAGACCTAGCGGCGGTTGACTGGTGTCCCCCACGAAGACCTATGCGGGCCTTAACCCCCCCACCTGTGAATGCGACCTCGTTCCTCTGACCGGCGTCCTGTCACCAGAGGGAAACTTGGACACACGCACGATGCGCACAGGCCACACGAAGACAGAGGCGGGGATTGAAGTGATGGGGCTGTAAGCCAAGGGTTGTGGGCAGTCACCGAAAGCTGGACGGGGCAGAGACGACCCTCCCTCGGAGCCGTCGGAGGGGACGTGGCCCTGTGACCCATTGATTTCAGCCTCTCGGCGCCCAGAGCCGGGAGAGAATAGATTTCTGTTGTTTAAGCCACTCGGTGTGTGGTGTTCTGTAGTGAGAGCCGCGGGAAGCCGGTGCAGACACTGAGGATGGTCAGGGAAGCGTCCGTGGTGTCTGGGGAAGGGAGGACCAGGCTGGGGGAGCGGCCAGTGCAAAGGCCCTGAGGCAGAGGAGTGAGTGAAGGGGCTGGGGGTGGGAGGCCAGATGGTGTGCGGCGTGCACCCGGGGCCTGCGTGTCTCTCCTGGTGGCCTGCTGGCCCCACCACCCCTCATTCCTCCCCCCACTCTCCTTGGCTGCAGCCCAGATCCTGGGGATCAAGTGGGGTGTGGGTGGGGAGGGTCCGGCCAGACGGCGGGGATGGCGGCTGGCCCCTTAGCTGGTCAAGCTGTCTTCGGCACCTTAGCAGCTGCAGCCCCCCGAGGCTCCCCCCGTCCCCCGGGGCTGCTTCCGCACTGTCCCCGCAGGCCCTGCTTGTCAGGATCCTCGCGTGACTGACACCGGTGAGCCCGGCGCCCGCCTTCCTGGCCCCTCCGGGGGGGTTACCACACGCAGAGCCCCGGGTAACTGCCGCGGGACGCGGGGGAGTCTGTGCCTTGCCAGGGCCTTCCCGCGACGAGGGGGCGCACTGGGGTACGGCGGCCCTCATCCGCCACCGCGACTCGATGAGGAGGGGAGACTCGGCCGCGGCCGCGCAGGGAAGGTGGCTCTGTGACAGCGGATGGGAGGGTCCCCCCCCACGTGAGCCACGGGACACCGGGGATCACCAGCCACCGCCAAGAGCTGGATCCTCCCCGAGGACTTGGGGAGCACGGCGCCGGTGGGCCCTGAGTTTGCACGTCTGGCCCCCAGAACACAGAGAATAACTTCCTATGGTTTTCAGCTGCCCCGACTGACTCCACGTGCGTCCTTGACGGACACGCGGCTCCACGGACAGTCATGTGAAGCAGCGACCGGGGGCTAACCGACGTGTCCATCGACGGGATGAAGTGAGCTGGGATCCCTGGTTGTGGGGGGCTCTAGGAGACACAGGACCCCCGAAGGAAGGCCACCGAGAGGCAGTGAGACGGAGGTTAAAAATCCAGGTTGCCAAACAGTGACACGCAGCACGACCCTATTTACGGCAAGACACAACGACACGAAACACCTGACCGAATTCTCGATTCGGGCGGACGCGTGAGTGCACGTGCAGGTGTCCCCCAAACGCCTGGGCAGTCACGTGCCACCCAGAACAGCACCGCGAGGGGTGGGACGGGGGTCGCTCCCGCTCCGCCCGCGCCACGAGGAAAGCATCACGGGTCCCGGCTCCCTGGGCCTGGCTGGCGGACGGTAGGGAGGCGGTGGGAGGGAGCGAGAGCGGCTGCTGTGCCCTCCCCCTGCAGCCGTCCTTAATTCTGACCTGGGCATTGCAGGGACGTCGTCTTTCCCCAAGGCAAACTTCCGTCTGAGCCTGTTTTTCTAGGTCATTCTCCCCGTGTTGTTGCCCTGAGCAGCGCACGGAGAGGCTGTGTCCCAGGAGGGGACAAGACAGCCAGACCGGATGGTCCCCTGTTCTGCTGCCCAACTCACAGTTCTGGCAACTTCCTACCTTACGCTGGTCCCTGAGTGCGAGGTGGCTCCCGGGTCCCTGTCCCAGCCTGTGCTGGTCCCTGTGGTCAAGGGGTAACTGTCTTCCCCCCAGGAACTGGGGACAGGGCCTCTGATTTGGACACCTGGGGCCTCTCTGGCTTTGCCCCAACGAGGAAATGGGTCGTACGATTCAGGCCCCAAATGGATTCCTTGTGCGGGCAGAGCTCCTTGGTTTATTCTTTCTGCGGCAGAGAACTTCAGCCCCCTCAAGTATAATTCAGTCCTCCCTGAGGCCCCCAAGGCCCTGCATGACCTGCCCCCATCTCCTCCCTGTCCCTCCCTCCTCCCTCCCTCCCCCTCGCTCACTCTGCTCCAGCCACACGGGCCTCCGTGCTGTCCCTCCAACACACCAGATGGGTCCTGCCCCAGGACCTTTGCACATGATGTTCCCTCTGCCTGGAACACCTTCCCTGCACGGCTGTCTCATCCCTAATGTCATTTCCCTGGTGACTCTCTGTACTACAGTCCCCATCCTAGTCTATTTTTTTTAAGCAAGCTCCACACCCAAAGCGGGGCTTGAACTCATGACCCCAAGATCAAGACCTGCACGCTCCACCGACTGAGCCAGCCCGGCGCCCCCATCCTAGTCCCTCTAAATGCTACTCAAACCCTTGTTTATTGCTGGTCTCCTGGTCAGCTGGACCCTGAACTTCATCGTCAACAACAACGGGGCAAACGCTCGCATCCTTGCGCTGTGCCCGCCCTGGGGTCAGGGCTCCCCCCCGGACCTTCCCACAAGGACCACATGGGGGCACACCCTGCTGTCACCCTCACTTTACAGACGGGAACACTGAGGCTCAAAGCAACTCAGGTCACCTGCTCAGGACCACCCAGCACCCCGGGAGGGCTCCCGGGGGAGGCCGGCCTCATCCACCTACAACTTGAAACACGGCTCTCCTTTTCCTGGTCCCGCTTCTAGGAAAGTATTTAATCGAGTGTAGATGACGTATAACGTTCTATCAGTTTCGGGGATGTTTAAGAAAAATGGTTTTATTTGCGTATCGAGTGTAACACCAGACCTGATTCTATCACTACTTCTGGAGGTACCCTGACGCCGTTTCCCGTCATTCGCTGCTTCTGTCCACCAGTCAGTCAACAAACACGTGTCACGCGGGGAGCGTTCACCAGGTTCTGGGGACACACAGCACGTGAGACCAAGAGCCGGGTTTCTTGGAGCCGAGTGATAACAAAGGGGGGAAACGCATGCGCCCTCCGCCGCCTCCCGTGGCCGCGAGTGGAGAAAACCGTATCCCGGGAAGGGATGGCGCGGCGGGGTGCTGAAGAGCTAATCTACCGAGAGAGGGCTGCTCCCTCGGAGACCGAGCAGATGGCTTGGGAAGGGCAGTGGGGTGGAGGGCACAGCAGGGCAAACGCCGCGAGCCGGGGCCCCGCGGTCCAGGCAAGGCGCTGCGGCCAGAGAGGACGGTGGACTGTTGTACATTTTTTAAGTTGGTTTTGAGCTGGAAAGAAGTCTCAAAAATTAGTTGGCACAGAATATGGAAAAGGACGAAATCGGGAAGGAGGTGTCGGGTGACGGGAGGTCACCGGTGGGGCCCGGCTCCTGCGGCACAGCCCTCTCTGCAGCCGCAGAGAGGCCGGGGACTCGGCCCATCCCGCCTGGTGACCTTTGATGAGCAGCGCACCCTCTCTGTGCCTTGCCCGTCACAGGAGGGGGGCCGCCCAAGCTGGGACCCAGCTCGTCACCGTAACCCACCCCCAGGCGCGGCCTCGTCCTCTCCTCCGCAGGGCCGGGGGTGCGGGGGGCCAGGACTCCCCCCCGAGGTCCCGGGGACCCTGTTTTCTGTGGCTCTCGGATGATCGAGGGGCTGGGCACCCCGAGAGGGGGTGGGGTCAGGAGGCCAGGCCCCCGGTTCCCACGCGGGGAGAGGTCTGCGTTCCCGCCCTGCCTCCGTGGGGCCCTGAGGGCCGGGGCCGCTGCCCGCGGGAGGCGAGAACGGCAGCCAGGCAGGTGGCGCAGGAAGGGCAGGCCAGGGCCCCTTCTCCGCCGTCCTCGCCCCCTGGGCGCCGGGGCCTGGGGGGAGGTGACGCCCGCCTGCGCCCAGACCCTCCCTCCCCCGCCCTGCCCAGGACCCAGCGCCCACCTGGGGCCCCTCCTCCCGGCCGCCCGGACCAACTGCCACTGTTAGCTGATGAGCCCGGTCTTGTGTCTTGGGCAGGACGTCCCCCCGGAGCTCCAGTCCTGGGGACCCAGCCGCATCCCCGACCTCTCCTGCGGGGGTGCAGCGCCCAGGCAACGGGGAGCCGTCCCTGCTCCACCCCTCCTCCTGCACAAGCCGGGATCGCGGCAGCCCCCACCCCAGCCAATCCGTCTGCTGGCAGCCCCGCCTCCAAGCACGTCCCAGAGGGTCTCCTGCCCTGCTGGGCCCCCGCCAACCCGCTGCCGGCCAGCCCATGCCTGAGCACTCGACAGACGTCCTCTGTGACCTCAGCGTTCCCACCTGCACGATGCCACCCGGGGACGTGGGAGGGTTGGATGACAGCTGTCACCACTGAGGGGTGATGTCATTCTCCGGGGGGGCTGCCCCAGGCCCTGCGGGGGGTTGAGCTGCATCCCCGGCCCCCACCCACTCGATGCCAGCAGCACCACCAGTCATGACAACCACAGATGTCCCCAGACGGGGAAGCAGGATCGCCGCAGGTGACAGCCCCGTCTACGGACGCACGGCGCATGGCACGCACTTGACTTCCAGGAGGAAACGAGCTGATTACCAGCCTGTGTTACAGACGGGAGCGCAGAGGCCCAGAGAGGCCAAGCCACTTGCCCAGGGCCACAAAGCGGGTGGCTGGCAGATGCAAGACTCGAACCCAGGACTCCACACTCTGTTCTCCACGGCCCTCCCAGGGTCAGGGGACCTGCGGCCTCCACAGAACCATGACTTCTGTCAGCTCCGCAGACCCAGGAGCTGGCCATGAGCCAGCCGGGCAGGACCGTGGGGCCCCGGGGCCGCAGCCCCTCCTCCCGCACCACACAAAGCTGTGGGGTCAGCCAGCGCGGGGAGTCGGCGACGAGGGCGGGGGCGCGTCTGTGGCCGGGGCCGCCCCACCCCTGCAGAGCCAGGGCTCCGCCATCCCTCTTCCAGCAGGGCAGGCGGGCACCTCGGGCCCGTTCCCACCGAGATGCAAATGCCCCGGGCAGCAGAGTCCAGGTGACTGCTGCTGCAAGGACAGAGTGTCGCTGCCGTGACCGGGTCTCAGCAGGGCGGCTGCGGTCACCGTGGACGGGGTCCGGGCCTGGAGACACCCGCTGCCCAGTCGCTGTGTGTCATTTCTCCTCCTGAAACCTACCGTGTGCCAGGTCCTGACGGGCGCTGGGCCTTCGTGGGTGCGCGTGGCCCATTTCCAGGTTTTAACGCAGCGTCTGTGAGTTCGTTCACAGGGTCACACGACCCCCACCTCTCCTCAATTCCAGAACATTCCATCTCCCCGGAAGGAATCCCCGTCCTCACCAGCCGTCACCTCCACCCCTCCCCAGGCTCCGGCCCCCACGACTCACACCCCGTGTGGCCTCTCGTGTCTGGTTCCCTCCCCGGGCGCCGAGCTGGGTGAGCACGCAGACAGGGACCGAGAACGTGATTACCGCCAGTAGATGGTTTGGGAAGAGCGGGGTCTGTCGCGGCCTGATGCTCGGTCCAGCGTGGCCTGGGGTGGCCTCTCGAGCTGAGACCTGAACGGGAGGCGGGGGCCGGCTGGCCAGAGTCCGGGGACAGTGCTCTGGGCAGAGGGACCCGCCAGAGCCAAGTCCCTGGGGTGGAGATGAGCCTGGTGCCCCGGGAGCAGGCGGGGGACGTGTGTGCATGTGCCTGGGGGTGGCAGCTGGGGGTGGCCGGGGCCTCGACCCCAGCGAGGCGCTGGGACCTGAGTGTGAGGGCGGTGTGCGGCCGTGAGGGCACTGAGCGAGATGATGAGGAATCTGCCTTCCGACCCTGTCACCCTGCATCACCCGCCCAGACGACGAGATCATGTGAGCGGGGACCACACCGTTCCTGTCTCCGCCCACGGCGCGCACGGAGCCGGGTGCAGGGGACCCCCAGGCCATCCGTGCCGTCCCCACCGCCGTGGCCAGAGACTTGGTGGCCTAAGCCTCGGTGTTCTCTTCTGTAAAAGGGACTCCCCGGGGTCCTTCACTGCAACCTCTCCCCCCCGCCGACAGGAGGGCAAATGGGGAGTCGGTCAGAAGGAGCCTTCTCCGGGGTGCTGGCTGGGGTCAGGGGCCCCGAGTCCTACGCCCTGTCCTGCTCTTGGCCAGGGCCCGCCTCCTTCACTCCTTCGCTCCTTCGCTCACTCAGCAAGCATTTCCTGGGTGCCTGCGGTGTGCCCGCCTTCCCTGCCGTTCCGTCTCTGGGTGACAAACAGAAGGAGGAGGCGAAAGAGGGGCCCCGCGTAGGAAGTGCTGCGCAAGAAAACCCACAGAGAAGGTGGGGTCTGCGCTCGGCCATCCTCCGACGCCTGGGTCCTAATCCCTGGACCCGTGAGTGTCATCCTAGGTGGCAACCAGGATCCCATTTGCCAAAGACATTAAGGATGCCGCTGAGCTGACCTCAAGATGGGGAGACTGTCCTGGACGACTGGGGGGCCCGGCGTCCTCACGAGAGGGGGGCAGAGAGACGGACGGACCCCGTACTGCGGGCCGTGAGGAGGGAGGAGGGGCCGCGGGCCAAGGAAGCCGGAAATGGTGGGAGACGGTCCCCCTGGGGTCCCGGGGGGGGGGTGGCCCTGCCCACGCCTGGGCGCTAGGATTTCTGAGCCCAGAGCTGTCAGAGCCAGTGTGTGTGGTTTTAAGCCCTAAGTTGGTGGTGGTTTGTGACAGTGGCCCAGGAGACTCGTGCAGCCTTGAAGAGGTGGGCTGAGGCCCCCGCAGAGCTGTGCGCCTCCTTCCAGGGACTGGGAAGAGTGGGGGGCCGGGCTCCCCACCCCACGGGGTCTGCATCGGCACCAGCTTACGCGTGGGGGCCCACCTGGCAGGGGCCCCAAAATCTGTCCATCAGGGCGGGACCTGGGTGACTGCAGAGCCCCCCCCCCCCCAGCTGTCCGGGGCTAATTTTCCATCAAGCTCTGAAGCCAAGGAGGGGGAGAGTGTGGCTGGGGTACCCGGGCCCCTCTCCTCGAACAGAGGCGGCCTGGCCAGGCCCCCAGAACCTTCCAGCCACCTCCTCTATTCTGAGCCAGCTTGCTCCCCCGCCAGGACACAGGACACACAGGGGACGCTGAAGACTGCCTAGGGCAAGGCCGGGCGAGGCCCCCAGGAGGCCCCAGCTGAACCCATGGTGGGGGGCGGGGGGAGCTGGCGGCTGGACCCCCTCCGCCCCCGGCCGCCACGGGGGCAGGAGGGAGCACGGGGCAGGAGGGAGCACCGAGAGCTGCCCTGCAAACGTCCCCCATTTAAGCTTCTAGACAGACTTGGAAGGTGGGGGCCCAGGCGCAGTGGCACCCGGCCCTCCGAGGCCCTGCTTTTGGGGACACGCTGCCGACCCCCCCTCCACTGTTTGGGGCACCGTGTGTCCTAGATCCACGCCCTCCTGGGGCTTTCATCCATGACAATTCATTAAGCTCTAATTAGTCTCCCGTCTGCCGTTCGTCTGCCCTTAACCCTTTGGGGGGCTGGGGGCCTCCCGACCCACTTTCCTTGCCAGCCTGTGCACGCGCGCTGTCAGCTGCCCCCTACAGGTGAGGCTTCGAGATCCGGAGCCAGTTTTTAAGGCTCCCCGCAGACCGTGGCTGCTTCCCCCCAGCCCAGCCACGAGGGTGGCAATAATGAAGCCCATTCGGAGAAAAGGAGACTGAGGGTCAGAGTGATCCCCAGCTCACCTAGCATCACTGCGAGAGCCCCACTGGAGGGCAGAGGACGCGCTTCTGAGGCCCAGGACGGACACGGGGCGGTGGTGGCTCGCTCAGCCGCCGGGGACGAGCTGGGAGAGCTCCCCGAGAGGCTGCCTACCTGGTGACGAGGTGGTGACTCAGGGGCGCCCAGGAGTGACAGCGCTGTGGGCAGAGCAGGCGGGCTGCCGGCTCACATCTGCTCTCCGTGCCCACTCAGCGAGGCACCTTCGGATGCTGGGCTCCGTCCGGGGGCGGCTAGGAGCAGCCACCCCCATTCTACGGAGGGGCACACCGAGGCTGAACAGCGACCCGGCGGAGCGACGGCCGCCCCGTGGGGACCGAGCACCTACTTCGAGGCAGCACCGCGAGCACCCGCCTGCTTGGTCACGTCAGCTCGGAACGGGAGCTCAGACAGCGGCCGTCCTGTGCCCGAGGTCGCCGGCTGGGACGGGGAAGGGAAGCCCCGTCCCGCGGCCGTCACCCCATGCCGTCCAGCAGCGGCTGTGGCGTCGGCCCGGGGGGTCTCCCAGCTCCCCTGCCCCAGACGGCTCTGCTTTGCTGAGAGGGGCCCACGGCGCGCCTCGGCCGCCGCTCCGGACAAAGACGAGCCCCTCCTCGCTCACCGCCTCGTCCACACGGAGACCCTGTGTCCTCCGCCTTCGGTCGCTCAAATACCACACTCTCCACCGCCTCCACACCCCCCTCCAGGGAGCCCTCCTGGGTTGCTCCAGGTCTCACAGCCCTGCTGGTCCAGAGGTCCCCCCACCCGTCAAGTCCCAGATGGTCCCTCAGCCCGATGCCATGTCACACCAGACACCCCCTTCCCACTCCCCACCCCCGCCAGAAGCAAGAGGTTCTCAACCATCTCTGTGCACACGCGGGCTCACCGGGGGGCTGCCTGTTCATAAAGCAGGGTCTGGGGCCCGAACCTCAGAACTGGGGGGCTGCAGGGCCTGGGTCTTTAGTGCCCAGAGCACACTTCGAGGAAACCAGTTATTAAGGGGGTTTGCAAAGTAAGGACCGGGTCTTTTCTTGGGCCCAGACCAAGGCACAGGGCACTGTCCCCCCTCACCCCAACTTGTTGAATGGGGCTCACTGGCCAGGCCCCACCGGCCCAGGGGGCACCGAGGCCCAGACGCAGGGGATGGAGAGAAGCTTCCCACCCCATCCTTGGGGTTGTTTGGACACAGGCCCACAGCGCAGAGGGCTCAGCCCTGCGCCCCCAAATACCTCCGCGCCAAGCTGGGCTGTCCCCGGCCCCAGAGAGGGAGGCTGTCTGGTGTGGCCCCCAAACGCCCCCTTCTCCTTCCTGGCATCTCAGCACCTCCGGGCTGGGCCAGACCCCGCCGCGGGGATGAAGCCTCGATCCCCACCGACCTTCAACACCCCCGACCCAGCCGGGGCTCCCTTCTTCCCCCAAGGAAGGGGGCGCATCCTTCCCGGTGTCCTCGCTGCCCCAGAGAGACGCCCACCCGGCTCCCCGCTCCTCAGCGCCCCGGGGGAGGGGCGAGGAGACCCCAGCGTGGGGAGTGGCCCCCAAAGTTTCCAGGGGGAGCGCCGGGGGTCTGGCGGGGAGCGGTGCGCCCAGGAGGGGCGCGCGGGGCGAGTGCCCCGGGGCGAGGATGGGGGCGCGCGGGGGGTGCGGGGGCTGCGGGGCGCGGGCAGAGCGGGGTCGCCGGCCCGCGCGGCCACTCACCTGGGCGGCTCCGCCGCGGACACGGCGCGGGCTGCGGCGCGGGGGCCGCCCGGAGCTGACACGAGCCGCCGCCGCCGCCTCCCGGGCCGCCGTGCGCGCGCCCGCCGCTCTCCCTGGCTGGCGGGGCGGGGGCGCGCGGGGCTGCGCCGGGCCGTGCGCGCCGCCCGCTCGCGGGGTGCACGGCGCCAGGGCCGCAGGTGTGCGGGGTGCGCGGGGCCACGTGCGCGCAGGTGGCAGGACGCGGGCCAGGGCGCGGGGCAGGGACGCGGGCAGGCCTGGGAGCGGTGCGGCCAGTGTGCACGCCGCCCGCGTTGGCGCCAGGCCGAGGACCCCCGGGGCCGTGGCCTCGGTGGCCCGCAGAGGCTGTGGCGCAGGAAGCGCAGGGGCGCCCTGGCCGGGCCGCTCTGGGACCCGCCCCCTCCTCGATGCCTCCTCCTCCGTCCGGGCCTCCACCACCACCTGGCACTTGTACACCTGCCCCAGCCTCTTCCGCTCAAGCCGGCTCCCCACGTGGGCCCCAGAGGAAACCGAACCGCCGAGCTCCAGAACGGGCCATGGCTCCTTATTGCCCTCAGGGTCATGTCTAAACCGACGGCGTGTTTCTGGATCCGCAGCTGCCCCTTCCTCCCACCCTCCCCTTCCTGCTCTTCCTCCAGCATGCCACGCTGCTGCCAGCCTCAGGGCCTCTGCATCTGCTCTTCCCTCTGCCTGCAGTGCCTTTCCCTTCAGCCTTCCTTCGGCCAGTTGGTAATCACTTGTGTGTGTTTGAGTAACTGGGCTTTCCCACCATGGCGCCCTTGGCCTGGCGGAGGAAGCGAGCGAGCGAGTGCCCGGTGCCGTTCACTTGCACGCACTGCGTGCCATTAGTTGGGGACCTCAGGGTAGGAGGGGGCCCTCCCTGTCTGATGAGCGGGGTCTTGTCAGAACACACTCTAGAATCAGGGAGTGTCAGGGTGAAAACTCGCAGGCGGGGGTCCCGTGCCTCCCCCGAAGCGAGGCAGGGCAGAAAGAGGACGAGGAGTGGGGTGTTTTAGCCTCCGAGACGGGGCCTGCCCCGTTTAGAGGGCTCGCTCACACTGTGGGGTCCGCCGTGGGAGGTGGACGTCGCTATAGATTGGGGGCCGCGGGGGCAGAGGACAGGGTTGGGGCGTCCTCGTCCCCATCAGGCTAACACCAGTGCTCGGCTCATTTTAAATTTGGCTCTTGGCTACTTGCTGCGCTCACTGTCCCAAGGTGGACACTTTTATCATCCCCATTTCACAGATGAGCAAAGCGAGGCCGGGAGACGGGTCTGTCCCAAGGGAGGGGCAGGAGGAGGGCCCGGCTGCCTCGGGTGTAACCTTGCGCTATCCCACCCCCCCTGCCCTCTGCCTCCTCCCAGCTGCTTTGATGGCGGCTTGGCGGCAGCTCAGCCACCTGTGACTCAAGCAGGCTCTGTTCCCAGACTGTCGCGTTGGCTGGAGGCCCAGAAACTGCATCTCGGGAGGCTGCAGGCCGGGCCCCCCGACAGGACGGGGGGTGGGGTCGGGTTGGGGGATGGCTCCCTTCCTGGCCACAGAGAGGTCCAGAAGGAGGATGTGGGCAGCCGTCCCTCACGGTTCCCCCCCCGCCCCCCACGACCAGCCCAGAACACCGCACAGGGAAGTCATCACTGCAGATGTGCTGTGTGACCTCGGGGTGGCCACTTCCCTTCTCTGAGCTCCTGCGTCTCCCTTTCGATGCCTGCCTCTCCTGATGCTTGCGTCTCGGGGCTCTTGGAGCAAAGCATTACTGAGCACCTACTGTATACCAGGCGAAGTGCGGGAGGGAGGAGACACGCAGGGAAACGAGGGGGCTCAGCAAGGCTGGCGGGGGAAGCAGAGTCATGAAATAATCATGAAGCGGGTGGAAATCTCAGCGGAGACACCCAGTGCCCAACCCGGGCGGGCGACGGGGACGCCTCCTCGAGGAAGGGCACCGGCGATGCGTCCAGCAGGGTGACTGGAGTGGTGGCCAGGCTTCGAATCTAGATCCTGCCACCACTTCCAGGCGATGGGGCTGTGGGAGATGCCCGTCCAGCCTCAGTTTCCACATCTGTAACGCGGGAGCCAGAACGGTCCCCGTCCTTGCACAGCCGGCACTCCCAACGACAGAGGGCACGCGGGGGCGCTGGCCGCTCTGCCCAGCTTGTGGGCACTGCTCCGAAGCTCGGCTGAAGGGCAGGGGCGGGCCTCGCCCATGCGCAGCTCAGGGCCTTTGCACGGCTGTTGCTCTGCCTGCACCTCCCTTCCCCGGACCTCCCCCTCCTGCCTCCCTCCTGCCTCACGTCTCCACCCGTTCCCTCCTCCCCTGCACTCTCCCCAGTTAAGATTCTCTGCAACTTACTGATTTCCCCTGTTTCCCCCGTGCCCTTCCTTCTTTACTGCTGTGGCTCCCGTGTGCACAGCAGGCGTCCAGTCGGTCCTGGTTGGACGACTGAGTGACCCGGTGACGTTGAGGGAAACCCCAGAGGCGGGGTTTCTGGGTGAGGAAGCGGCACCCGGTTTTCCTCTAAGTATCTACCGCTCCCCAAAACGCTGCCTGTCTTCTCTTTTCTGTCCTTGGCCAGCGCCTTCCCACTCCCTGTGCCAAGGGAGCGCCTGCCGAGGGCAGGGACCACGCCTGTCTCGCGGGCTGTCACGTCCCCAGAGCACATAGTAGGTGCTCAGCAAACAGCTAGAATGTGCACGTTGGCGTGAGCTGCTCCAATGCATCCGGCAGGTTGATGGAGGGGGTTCAGCCACCCCAGTGGCCTCTTGGGGCCCAGCATCCCCAGCAGGAGGGGGTGAGGGCGCGTGGAAAGGGGGTCAAGCGTCCCAGGTGGTGGTGTGGGAGTACCTGGTTGCCGAGGTTATGACCCCATGTGTGCGCGTGCGCTGGGCATGTTGCCATGGTGATGGACCATCCAGGAGGAGAGCACCGCTCCGGATGGGGAAGCCTCGAGAGGGGCTGGGGGCAGGGAGGTGGCCGCCTGCCCAGGGGGCCACGGGCTCTTCCCGCCTTGTGCCCTCATGCCTGGGAAAGCCGTCAGAAGCCCTCAGGGGGCAGTAATTATTTCTAAAATTAAAAGCCCTCCTCCTCTCGCCCTCAGTCCCAGGGGGAAGTGCAGGACTGGGGGTCATGGCCAGCGGAGGGGACAGGTGGCCTGGGAGCTGTAGGTGTGGCCCCAACAGGCAGCTTCCTCTCTGTAATGGGGAGTGGAATCACCAAGCGTGCAGGGGTTGAGGCCTTGGGCTCCAGTCCCGATCCCTGGGGTTGTGCTGTGTCCCTGCTGTGTGACCTCCGCAGCCCCTCTGGGCCCAGTGGCCTCATCCGGAACACGGGGATAACAACTGGCTCTCGCCCTCGGCTCAGCTCGTGATCTCGCAGTTCGTGGATTCGAGCCCGCATTGGGCTCTGCACTGACGGTGCAGAGCCTGCTTGGATTCTCTCTCCCTCTCCCTCTCTCTCTCTGCCCACTCTCTCTCTCAAAATAAACGAATAAACTTAAAAAAAGAATGTAGTAACAGCGAATCCTTCTAGATTGTCTGAGGATGGCCTGGGTGGGTAATGTTTGCAAGACTGCCTGAGCCACACTAACCAACCGCGAAGGTCATCGCGTATTATTTACCGAGTCAACATTCCCTCGCAGTGTGCTTGGCGATCTTCGGATACGGCGTCCCCAAACACAGGTCCCGCCGTTGGGCTGGGAAAACAAGGGGGCCCCAAATCCGGGCCGCAAGACAAATGTCGGGCAGGGCTGGGCCCTGAAGGACAAGGTCTGAGGGCACATGGCAGAGGGCACGGCGGGGCCAGAGGCCGGCGGGGAGTCCGGAGTCTGGCCCGGCTGCTCCGTGGCCTCGAAGCCTTGGCATCCATTCTGTTCGGCCAAGCGGCCTGCGGAGGCCTAGACCCGGCCTGCACCCTGGAGAACAGCATCTGGGGCACAAGCTCTGACCCCCACAGCTGCCCTGGGGCATGCCCCCCGCCCCCCGGGCCTCCCTGTAGGGGCCCCATAGATAGGCCCCCATGGAGCTTGCCAAACCCCTGCTCTTTCTTGAAGTGACCAAGCCCGCCTTAGGGCAGGGACCCCAAAACCCTCCACCCACGGACCCTAATAAAGCCCTGTGTGGGTCCTGCCCTCTGCCTGCACCCGGCCAGGCTCTGCGGCCCATACTGCACGGGGGCCTGTGAGGAATAAACTGTTTCATTCGCTCTGTGGCCTTTTGTGGAATCAGGCTCACCATCCGGTACCCTGAGGCTCTACTTAACGCTGTTCATTCAACAGAGTCACAAGGGGACAGCGAGCTGGAAACCCAGGAGCCCAGGAGCAGCGAGGCAACAAAAGGGGAATGTGAGGGGGCCCCTCGGGGGTGCCCGGCCGGCTCAGTCGAAGAACGGGAGACTCTTGATCTCAGGGTTGTGAGATGACTTAAATACATAAAGGGGGATTGCATAAATAGATAAAATCATTAAAAACCCAGCAGCCAGGGGCGTCTGGGTGGCTCTGGGTTCAAGCCCTGCATCGGGCTCTGTGCTGACAGCTCAGAGCCTGGTTTGGATCCTCTGTTCTCCTCTCTCTCTGCCCCTCCCCTGCTCATCCCCCCCCCCAAATAAACAAAACATTTTTAAAAATTAAAAAAAAACAACCCCGCAGCCGGGCACCAGGTTGAGGCACGGGCCTGGGACCCCAGGGCCAGCTGGGTCATCACACGGTGTGCCAGTCACCACCGCAATGGCAGGGCGTGGCATGGGGGGAGCTCTCGGGGACAGTCCCTCGTTAGGTCCCTATGGAGATCCTCAGGAGGGAAGTGGCCTGTCCCGGGAAGACACGGGAGAGTCCACGTCCATCCCCAAAGACTCGGCCTGGGACGGATCGGGAAACGCTGGGGCCAGCTCCTACTGGGCGGCTTCAAAGGAAAACGCTTATCCGAGTATGTGACACCGCTTGGCCCCAACGTAAGCGGGACGGCGGGACGTCTGGTGGGAAAACGGCAGTCTTACCCAGGACACCACACGGCCCTTCCCTCTCTTCCGTAAGAGACTAGAAATGGACAGAGACCCCTACGCCCAGCCTCTGCGGCCTCTGGGGTGATCCTGACAAGTGCAAGGCACACGCGGTGGGAAGGGGTCCTCGGGCTCTAGCACCTACCAGCCCATCCGCCCTCTGTCACCGCAGCCCGTCCTCTGTCACCGCAGCCCTCCCTCTGTCACCGCAGCCCGCCCTCGGTCACCGCAGCCCGCCCTCGGTCACCGCAGCCCTCCCTCTGTCACCGCAGCCCGCCCTCGGCCACCGCAGCCCGCCCTCTGTCACCGCAGCCCGTCCTCAGTCACCGCAGCCCGCCCTCTGTTGCCACAGTGCACCCTCGGTCACCGCAGCCCGCCCTCGGTCACCGCAGCCCACCCTCGGTCACCGCAGCCCGCTGCGAGGCCCTGAGCACCCGGGTCGTCTCTCTGAAAACCCTGACGGATTTACGGGGACTTGTGAGCTGACTCAGACGGGGATCCCTGCTGGGAGACGCTCCTCGTCACTCTCTGCCGTAACACTGAGCAAACCCCCACGTCTGGGCCAGAGCCATACCGACACTCTCCCGGCCGCCCTGCCCCCCCATGCCCGCTGGGGAGGCCGGCAGGACCCCAGAGGGACCCCAAGTCGGGGCACCCGCCTGGGCGGCAGGGACTGGCCCTCAGGGAGCACGTGGCACGGTGGTGTCACCAAGCCAGCGAACGGTGAGAGGAACAGGGAAATCCTGCCCTCTTCTGATCGTGCAGAAGGGCTGTGGAAACCCACAAGGTGGACCCAGACACTGGGCAGGGCAGTCGATCCTGGGGATCCACTCCGAAGGCCAGTCAGCCCCACAATTGGTAATTGGTAGAAAGCTCCAACACGTGGCTGTGGGGCCCCAGGTGGCAGCGAGTCACTACGGGGTGTGGACTTCTCTGTCTCCAACAGTTGGGCAGGGCTGGGGAGGAAAGAAGGGAAGGACAGGCTGGCCAGCCTTCGGCTGCTGCCCTCACGGCCGGTGACCCACCTCGGGGTCCCTCTGAACAGACCCCAAAGAAGACCACAACGTGAGGGAGCCGGTTTTTCCCGTGGCGGCCCAGACCCCTGGGGCCACGAATGCACCAGGCACTCCCTCCTCCAGCGCCGTGTCCCCTGTGTAAACAGATGGGATGCTGGAACGGGGAGCCCGTGGGTCCAGAGGGAGCCGGGGTCCCACCTCTTAGCAGTCATGGCCATGGCTGATTGACCGGCCACCGTCCCACGGGGAGGAAGCACAGGGTTCCAGAAGTGGCAGCTAAGCCGATTTCCTCCCAGCTTCTGAAGCCGCCCTGTTGTCAGCATGGAGGGAGAGCCAAGGGCAAGGTAACTTCACTCGGCCCCCGGCTGGTTCGCGGGGAATCACCCTGTGGCTCGCAGACGCCTGGTCCGGCCACAGCGTCCAAGCCCGCTCTCGGGAGGATGTTTTCCATCTACCCTGGGAGCTACTCTCGGCCTCTTCCCGGCCAGGGGAGGTCCCGCCTTGTGCTATTTCCTGGCAGGCATGGGATCAGGTTAGTCCCTGCGTGTGGGACAAGGGGACCCCAGGAGGAGCCAGGTTTGTAACTCCGATAGAAAGTGCTTAAAGGACAAGAGTAACGACCTCTGCAAACGCCAGCACCCCACAGACCTGAAGCGCGGCGAGGCCTCAATAGACACGATCCTAAATCCTGGCCTCCTGGTGCTGTGCCCCCGCCAGGTCCCCCGGTGCCAACCCCACTGCACCTCATCTCTGCACTGTCTTTTATTTTCATGTTTATTTATTTATTTTTGAGGGAGAGAGAGAATGTGAGAGTGTGAGCCGGGGGTGGGGGGAGAGGGAGGGAGGGGGGCAGACAGATGGAGACACAGAAACTGAAGCAGCTCCAGGCTCCGAGCTGTCAGCACAGAGCCCGGCACGCAGCTCAAACCCACAAACCGTGAGATCATGACCTGAGCCGAAGTTGGACACTCTTAACCGGCTGAGCCCTCTAGGCGCCTCACCCCTGCACTGTCTTACCCCAGACCCCGGAAAGCCCCACTTGGCTCACAGTCCCTTGTCCCCAGGCCGCTGTCTTCTGTGCACGCTTACGGCTGGAATCCCAGAAGGCTTGCCTTTGAACGGAGTGACATCCACTCACCAGTGTGACCCGCTCCGGCTTTCGGGACAGGCCCCCCCCCAACCCCCGTCTGGCATCGCTCCTGACCAAAGACTCAGGACGCTTGCAACCCGTGGGTGACACGCTCCTCTGTAGCCCCTTCCAGGAAGAACCAGCTTCCTACCGGCGCATGGGTGTGGAGTGGCCCCAACAGCGGCCCGAGTTCCCAGCGAGGACCGTCTGGAACCCGTCCTAACAGGGAAGGCGGCCCGTTCTGTGAAGCACAAGGAGGCTGCACCGGGCGGAGGCCAGGATGTTTCTGGATGACGGGCTTTTGCAGATTCTGGATTCCGGAGTTCAGGTTCACAGCTGAAGCCCTGTACCAGGTTGAAAGGCCCAGAAGCTGACCCGCTTGCGTGGAACGGAGAATGACAGGTAAGAGCCTGCTCGCAACAGCCCCCACGCTGGGGACTCCTGACCTTGAAAAGCCCTTCACCTTATTTGTGGCCGAAAGGCAAGGGGTGGCTCTGGGGGCACTTACTCAAGAACCAGGGCCGGCCCCCTACAGCCTGTCTTTCTAAACAGACCCCCGGACACCCAAGGACGGTGGCCGCTGCTGTGCTCTCCCTGGAGGAGCCATCAAGGCAGCGCTGGGCCAGCCCGCTGGGGCTCGGACTCCACGGGACACCGACGGTGGCCGGAGGCCACTTCCCTGAAGGGCAGGCCCGAGGCTGGACTCTCAAGAAGTTACTCAAAGTGTGCCAAGTCCTTGAGCGCCAGCTGCCCTCCTGCTGCTGGGGGTGACAGGCGCCCGGCCCTGGCGCAGCAGGCCAGACCCGGAAGGCCAATGTCTGGGCGACCGGGAGGGCGGCTGGCTCACCGCTGGGCTCCGTGAAATAACCCCCCTGTCTCCCCCCCCACCCGGCCAGGCTCTAGAGGCAGCAGCTCTACACCTGGCACCACCACGCTGGCGGCGTGCTTAATCCCCGGAGCAGAGCCCCAAAAGGAGGGGCCCAAAGAGTTAACAGACCCTCCTTGTCCGCACGCCCCCACGGCCATCTGCAAGGAGGGAGCCTCTCAACTGCCAAGGACCCCCTGCACCACCGCCCAGAGGCCCGCATCTCCAGCAAGTGGCTGACGTGCTGTGCTGGCCACGGATGGGGTCCGAGGGAGCCCTCAGATCCTAAACCCGTTCCCTCCTCCGCCTCGTCCCGGTGGGGCTCCTTGTTCTCTGGCTTCCAGACTCTTCATGGCCCCCCTCCTCCCGGCCCCTTGGTGACTGCACTCCCCATTCTCTTTGGACCCCGGGGCCTCAAGTTACTAACACACTTATTTCCTCTCGCCTCGGCCAGGTAAATCTGCAGCAGCCCTGAAAAAACCCCAAAACAGAGTGAGCCACCACGTGTCCTGCTCCCTGCTGTCCCTCCAGGTCTCCTAAAACCTGGATAGAGGGGCCCTCAGACAGGTCAGCGTCCCAGCCTGGCATGCGGTCATTAGGGAAGACGGACCGTCACCCGTTTTCCTGATGAGGCCTACAGGCCAGAGGCGGGGTGGGGGGGTCAAGACCCACTCTCCGGAGGTCAGAGGCCGTCCCGGCAGCACCCGGATGGGACCCTGGCCCACGACAAAGAAGGCGGGAGACCCTGACCGAGGACGGCAGAAAAGGCAGAAAATCTGCTCCCCAAATTCCCTTCCCCGAGGACTAATGTTCCACGTCCTCGTTAACAACTGCTGGTGACAGACAGACCCTCACACGGGGGCGGGTGCACGCGCTTTAATGAACTCCCACGGGCGCAGCTCAAACACAGTTTGTCCAGCCTTGAATATTTCTTGGGAGGAGACTAAGAGCCTCCAGTGACACCTTCTGGTTAGGTTGGGTGGAGGCCTCGAGGCCGGGGGCTCCCCCGTCTCCCTGGCAACAGCAGGGAGGCGGTGGGTGGGCCTGTTCCTGCAGAGGAGGTTGGGTGAGGGGACAGAACCAGGGCGCGTCCTCACTCACACCTGAGCTCAAGCCGCAGCGAGGAGGCAGGACCAGCCCCTCCACCTGCAAACCTGCCCGCTGACCACCTCTTCCCCCGTGTCCTCCCGTCTCCCTGGCCGGGAGGCCTGCATGGTGACACTCCGGATGCCACGGGGGCTCTGGGATCTGCAGCAGAGGGTCCTGCGCGCCTCGGCAGCATCCGGGTCCTCTTGCTGGTGCTCGGAGGTCGGAGTGAGGTCTTCCGTTGGCTGCTGGCGGCAGGAACAGACCTGCAGCGTGAGGGTGAGGGACTGGCTCCTTCCCGGCTGCTGGCCAGGGTGGATAGGGCAGGTGGTGACCTCTGTCTCTGTGCCCACCCCATGCATGTCGCCCATCTAGCTTTGGGTCTCAGGGGCAGGCAGTGAGCCTCGGTGGCTTTAGAGCACAGGAACGGGAGGGGAGAGGGTGCTGGGGGCAGCCTGCCATCTGGGCTGGAATTCCCACCGTCTGGGCCTCAGTTTCCCCGTCTGTAAGCGGGGTAATGAAAGGGCTGGGCGGTGAAGGGGGGCGCTAAGTGGACCACAAGGTGCATACTGGCCCTTCCAGTTCCGGAGCTATTTGGGGGACAAGGCAGCTGGGGTGGGGAGGGGCGGGGCTGACCATGAGCAACATCAAGATCACGTCCACCTTCGGAAGACTCCAGAATCTGCCGTGGCGTGGAGTCCGGGGGATCTCGGCTGGTCTGGGCTCAAGCCGGGGTCTGCCCCTCCCTCCCTGTCTGCTGGGGCCGCTGGCGCCGTCTCCCAGAATGGGTCCTCGGCAGACAGCACCCAAGGCCTCTCAGCCAGCACCCGGAAGCCATGGGCCGCGGTGACCGTGTGCACGTGGAGCAGGGCGAGCTCCCAGTCCGACGGCCGCAGCCCGCGCCCCATGTGCCGAGGCCGGTGTGGGCCCGGGAGCTCAAAGGGTGGGATCCGGGCAGGGGTGAGCGGAAAGCCTCTGGAAGGCATGGTCACTGGGCGGTGGGGCAGCGGACCGGGGATTTATACCGCGGCCAGGAGGGTGGGAGGATGGGATCCAGTGTCACCCGCTAGGTGGCTGTGCCCTCATTTCGTCCCCCTCCCTGCTCTGCCTCCCGTCTCCATTCTCTCTCTGCATCTCCCCGTTTCCGGCCTTCTCCTTCTCTGGCTCCTCGTAGAATATTACAATTTCAACAAACCATTAAATATTAAATCTCTCCTCGTGAAATATTAAAATGTTAAAAAGAGGCTAACACTGCCCTCTGGGCACCTTCTTCAATTCCAGGTCAGCACAATCCTTCCAGATCTTTCCCTATACATTTAAAAGCAAGGAAAATAACAGATATTTTTAAACCATTGTTATCTGATAGGAACGGGGCCAGAGCACCCAACTTTGTCTCGCTGCATCAGCAAGTCTCCAGGCCTGTCACTGCGTAACAAACACGCCTAGTCTTAGTGGCATGAAACCACTCTTCCTCATGATCCTGTGGGTTGGCTGCGAAATGCGTCCACAGCTGTCACCGGGCCAGTTCAGGGAGGCCGCCTGGGCCGGGAGTTCTGAGACCCTCACAAGTCCGAGGGCCGCTGGTGCCGGCTGTTGGCTGGGAGGCCTCAGTGCTCCCACAGGGGCTTCTCAGCCTGCGGTAAGCGACCCGGCTTCCTTACGTCACGGTGGTCTTGGGGCAGCGCTCCAGTGGGAGGAAGGTGGAAGCCGGAAGGCCCGTCTGTGAAGGAGGCTCTGCACTCCCCCCTCGCTCCTACCACATCCTTATCACCAAAATCAGTGCCCAGGTTTGGAGGGGTGGAGAGGACTCCCCCTCTTGTGGGGAGAGCTGCAGAGCATCTGTGGCTACATGTCACCTACCCCTGCATGCAGAGAGAGCCACCGCTTTGTAAAAAGTTGCTTTATAGTTGGTCGGAGTTTAATTTTGAATTTTTTTCAATGTTTATTATTTTTGACAGAGAGAGAGACAGAGTGTGAGCAGGGGAGGGGTGGAGAGAGAGGGAGACAGACTCTGAAGCCGCTCCAGGTTCCGAGCTGTCAGCACAGAGCCCGATGTGAGGCTTGAACCCACGAACCGTGAGGTCATGATCTCATGACCAAGCTTAACTGAGCCACCCAGGGGCCCTGGGAGCCCGAGTTGATAATGCAGATTCCCCGGTGATGGGCAGCCAGGCTATTTCCAGTCTTCTCCAAAGGAGGTCAAATAGGCTCTCAAGGGCAGATAGGGTTCTAAGTGGAACAAGCCCATTTCATCCCCCTTTCTGGGGAGCGCTGCCTGAGCCCCCAGGGTTGAGGTCTCCCTCTTTTGCGGGTTCCAGAGCATTCTGTTCACATCTTCGGACTTGAATGCAAAGCTTTTGCTCTTAACCAACTCTCCACACAGCCGTGGCCCGTGCCTGGCCAGAGTCGATATGCCATGCCTTTTCTTGAACTTAAGAGAGAAGGAATGGGGCCTCGGAGAGGTTGGGACACTTACTCTAAGCCACACAGCAAGTGGCAGGAGAGCTGAGCCCTGGATTTGTGGCTGCGGAGGGCAGCTTTCGCCCTCACCAGCTTGCCGGGGGGGAGGGGAGGGCAGGCAGCGGTCTGGAGCACAGAGGTGTGCAATGGTGGGGCAGGGCGGGGCCAGGGCCAAGCTTTACTTGGTCTGCTGGATACGCTAGGGGCTGGAAAGCCTGACATCCCTGTTCTGGCCCCCTGGCTGCCCATGGGGCTTTAAGGAGGTCTAACTGGCCTCCAAGGCCTTGCTGCACCCCGTCCCTGCCCTTCCTCATGGCCAAGGGCTCTGGACTGACTCAGTAGTGACCCCGAGGTCTCGGTCTCGGGCTTTGTGCCTCGGCCTCAGACTGGGTGGCCTGGGTGTGCGAACCAGTAGACGTTCCAGGGCCTGGGGTCTAGGTCCCTCCATCCTGTGGCCTCCCTGACCGTGTGTGGGCCCCCAGATGTCACATGGACACCCGGGAGTCGCTCCCCAGCAGCGAGGCCCGGTGGCCTGGACACTGGCACGTTGGGTGTGCCGATTCTAGGTCACAGCCTCCCCCGGGGCTGCAGCCTGCAGCTAACCCGGCGTCCCCGCCCCACTGCCCAGCTGCTGAGGATTTGGCTCCAGGATGAGGCCTCTGATAAGGCGGCTGATGGAGGCAGGGCTGGGCCAGGCGGAGTGAAAGCGGCCAGGACGGAGGAGGGGCCTGCACCGGGCTGGCCAGGCGGCTGATAACAAATTCCCAGCAGCAGCGGCGAACAGCCACACAGCCCAGATCCCCAGGATAAACTGGAAGCCAGCTGGTTTCAGTTTCTTTGGTGGCAATGCCGGACACGTAGCACGTGCGCACACCCAGCCCCCGTTTGGAGCCCCGGTCCTGTCTGCCGCCAGCGTCCCGCACGGCCCCCCGCCGCCAGTGAAGGGGTTACGTACGGGTCCATAGTTCCTGCTCCCAGCCCCTCTCCCCCTCCACCCTCAGCCCTCCTGGGGTCCTAACAAGTACTAGGAGTTTAGAAACCAAGGATCAGGGAAAACGTGCTACTTTCTGAGGGGTCATGGAGGGAATGAGGGTGGGCTTCTGGAGAGGCCCATGGTGGGCCCCAGGCCGAGCCAAGAGGACGTGGCTGCTTTGTTCCTGCGTGGCGGTGGCTGTCAGCAGCAGCCTGACCCAGCACGGCCCAGAAGGCCCTGGTTTCTGGGGACCACGCTGGGGGGCATAAGGCGGCACTGGAGGGACTGGCCGCTGGGGCCTTCCCACCAACGTGCGTGCCCATCCGCCCTCCTGGGACCGCAGGCTGGCCTGGGGGCGCAGATCTGCTACAGCACTGCAGGGGCCCCTGCAGCCCTGTCCCCCGGCCTGGACAGCGCGTGCCTGGTCAGCTCTGAACCCGCCGGTGCCAGGGAGTGCTGTGGCCAGCGCGTGACAAATCCCCGGGAGTCGGTTTTGCCGGAAAGCCGAGGCTAGAAGTAAAGGTCTGGGGCTCCTGGACACTTGAGTTTTGCAGTTTTATTACGGAAACAAAAACAACACCGATACAAAAAGGAAATCCGGTTCCTGTGGCAGCATGTAGGGCGGGAGGGGCAGCTCCGAGTCCTCGGGGGGCTGTGCCCAGGCCCTCTGTGCCCGCTAGGCGTCCTGCTGCTGGATGAAAGGGTTGGGGATGGCCTCCATGCCGTCCTGCGGGCAGATGAGCACCACGGAAGTGCCCCTGCACACCACCAGGCCCAGCTGCCTGGTGTCCTCCGTGAGCTTGTACTGGTCGTCGGGGTCTGCAGGGCAAGAAGGAGGGGCGGGAGTGAGGCAGCTCGCAGGGAAGGCCGCGTGCCTGGTGGGGGCGGCTCTGAGGACCCAAATCCAAGGGGACCCGGTGGCCTGGGCACAGGCCAGGTGCCTCGCCCCTACTCCCCAAGCCTGGACACGCAGCCCTTGTCCCTGGGTGACCCACAGATCATGAGGGCCAGGAAGGGCTCTGCCAACAGCGGCCCGCACCTGCCCTCCTTCTGCAACGACCACACGGCCTCAGGGACGCTGGCTCACGAAGCTAACTGGGGGCCCTGGCGTCTGAGCCAGCAGCAGCCGGAATAAAACTCGGTCTGGGACTCCCGGCTCCTGCAAAATCTTGGAAGCCGCGTGGGGGCACCGTCCGCCCCGCGTCAACGGCAGTCAACGGTGGGATGAGAGGGACCCCACGGAATGACAGCAACTGAAAACCTTTACTGCTTTTGCACGATGTCGGGGGAGGGCCCGGCGGCCCAGTGCGCCAGAGGCCAGGTCTAGGGGCAGCTCTTCCCAGCCAGATCCCGCGGGGGGAAGAAAAGAGGGCACGGACTCCTGCACGGGCCAGGAGCAGGCTCCGTGCGGAAGAACAGCGTGCACCCGGTGTCTGGCCTGCTCGAGTGCAAGGATTTCCCGGCAGACCGGTGCGGTGGGGCTGCCCTTTCACAGAGGAAGAGAATCATCCGGCCGAGGCGGGATTCCAGCCTGGACGGACCCGGCGGGAGGACAGAAAATGAGGGCAAAGCTACAGCCCTGGCGGCGGCCATTCAGCCAAGACCACACTTCCCCACAGAGAGGGCCCCCAAGGGGCCTGCTAATTTTTCACCAGGGGAGCAGTGACAGTGCCCGGGGGCAGGACCCTGCCTCCCTCCTAGGTCTGGGTGTCCCCTTAGGCCTCAGGCAGGCTGAGCTGGGGAACTCGCCGGCCGATGGGCAGGTGCTGGCCTGACGGGGGTCAGGGGTTCTCGGTGACAGGGACCAGGGGCAGGGGATCAGGGGAACAGGACCCACTGTTAGCAGCAGAGTCCACTCGAGGACACAGGAGACAGGGGGACCAGCTACCTGGGTCACAAGGACCGCGTCCTTCACTCAGGGGTGGGCTGGCGGGTTTGGACCAGTGAAAAAGGCCCAGCGAGGAGCTGCCGAGGCCCGTGGCCGTGCTCACCTCTCATGTATTCGACGGTGCCGTCAAGTACGAGATTGAGGAGTGGGTCGAACCCTTTCAGGATGCCGCTGGCTTGTAGGAATCACCCGAGAAGAGAAACGGAAAAGCGTAAAACAAACGGTCGTTCCGGGGACGGGGGCAAACGTCTTCTGCAAAGGGGCCACGTGGTCCCCACGGCAATGACTCCTCTCTGACGTCCTGGAGTGAAAGCAGCCAGACCACACGGAGATGCTGGGTGTGCAGCTTCACTCACAGATACGGAAACGTTAATTTCAGGTAATTCACGAGCCACACAACACTGGGCACAGAGTGGACTGTCCAGCCACAGGAAGGAGCAGAGCACGGACCCGCAGTGCGGCGTGACGTGCCCTGAAAGCCCCCCGCCCTTCCTGCCTCACCCCTCCCTTTCCCAGGCAGGGCTGGGGGGAGCAGGTGTCCCATTGTGTCACCACAGTGCGCGGCCGTCGTGTCCGCACAGAGAATGAGCTTGGGCGTGACCTGCAGCCCCACGTGGCAAAGGGCAGGGGTCTGCGAACTGCAGCCCCCAGGCTGCGAACACAGCCTGCTGTGTTTTGTGCATAGCTTCACTGGCACCCAGCCACGTTCGCTTGGCCACGTACTGTCTGTGGCTGCTTTCATGCTGCAGAAGCAGCGCTGAGCAGCTGTGGCCGGGGTTGTCTGGCTGCAAAGCTGCAAGTATTTCCTGTCTGGCCCTTTACAGAAAATGCCTGCCAGCCTCGGACTTCCTGGGCTTGAGCCCCTGGCTCTGTGGCTTCCTGTCTCCCTGCCTGTCCCTGCCTCGCAAAACAGATCACGAGGACACCTCCCTGACGGGGTCACGAACAGCGTGGACGGCAGTTAACATACAGGCACGTGGCCCGGAGCAGGGGGCCTGCACCTGTGGGTGTGCCCTCCTCGATGCGGCGCAAGCGGGGTTCTAAAATGGAGCCAATACCCCCTCCCTGGTGACCACCGTGTGCTGCCCCTCCCCTCAGGAGTGGGGGGCTGTTGGTACTGGTGGTGCGTCACCCCCGTGATCAGGTTATTCGACGATGAGGAAGAAGGACTATGAACATGTGACGATGGTCCCCACGTCAGAGGACCTTCAGTTCACCTAAAGAGACGTTATGCCGCGTTGGCTTGACCTGACTGGACGAGCTATGAAGGGAACACGAATCGTCTGGAAGAAAAAGTGGAAAGCGTGGGAGATTTCCCTGCTGGCCGGGAAAGAGCAAACTGCCCGGTGTGGACGGAGTCCTGGGGCAAGGGCCGGCGGGCAGCCTCTGTGAGCGGGGCCCTGGACACCTGCAGCAGAACACGGGGACCCCAGTCCTGCGGCCACGAGGAGCCGAATTCTACCCAACAACCAGCAGGGGTGGAGGAAGGCCCCGGGCCGGAGCTGAGAGGCTCTACGACACTCCTTTACTGCAGCCCGAGAGACCCTGTGCCCAGGGCGCCCACACTCCCGACGGATGCCACAGGGTGATAAATCTGTGCTGTCGACGCTACTCAACTAGTGGCAGCTCGCTCTGCAGTGTGGCAAACCAACACAAGCACCCCGAACAAGGGCCTCGTCTCGTTCACACGTCCGAGAGCCAGCGTGGTGCAGGCGGGACACACACCTGTTCACGTTCAAATTCTCCCTGCTGCTGGCCACGCAGACTCGCACGCACCGCGGTTTAACCACGCTGGTGCTACCCCATCATCCATGAGGGGGGCTCTGGATCGCTGTCTCATGGAAGAAACTGAAGACCAAAGAGGCAGCTGAGCGAATGGAACGTTGCTCAAGCGCTCACGGGCGTCAGGAGGGACAGCCTTGTGTGACAGATGAAGAAACGGGCGCCTGGACCCAAGCTGTCTGCCGCTAGGACCCAGAGGCTAGGCTGTAGGGCAGCCAAGGACGGCACCTAGGCCACACTGCCTACCTGCCTCGCCCCTGCCCTCGCCGCACTGGGCTGGGGGTGGGGGGAGGACGCAGGGGTAACCCGGGCGTTCGTGCATAAAGCTGGCAGCTGTGACGGGTCACACCAAGAGCTTACGCCAAAGGCGCACGGCCTGGGGAGGAGCATCAGGGAAGGCTTCCCTGAGCAAGAACCTAGCGCTGAGAGCAGGAAAAGGACTCTGAGGTTAACCTGGGGTTAAACAGACCCCCAAAACGGAGTCACCCGCGCCACGCCCGCAGCACCACCCGGAGGCAGCTTCGGCGCTCCCCGGAGCGAAATCTCAACCGGTCAGTCTGGAATTTCCCGGCCAGCGCTCCGTGAGGCCATCTTCCTGACGGACCCCGCCCTCCCCCAAAGGCCGGTGACCCCCTGAAACAATCCACTCTGTTCCTGCACCCTCCGGCCTGTACAGCCTCTCCGCTCCCTTCCGCCGGCTCCATGGGTCGCTGCCTGACTCAGGAATCCTTCGAGAAAGCCAACAGATCTTTAAAACTCACTCAGTCGCGCTCTGTACTTGAGCGGGTAAAAAGCTGGCCTGGGAAGAGCACTCCGGGCAGAAAGCAGCCGTAAACCTCACCGCCCGGTGGTGGTTGAGCGCCCCACGTGCCACTCGGGGGTACAAAAGCCTGTCCTTTACCCTAAGAGAGTGCGGAGCCCCGCAGAACTGAGGAGCCAACAAGGAGATTCAACCCGTTTTTGCCGGGTCCCTGCGGTCCACACTTAGAGGCTGACGGGGGCAGTGTTCTCAACCGGGCAGATGTCTGGCTTGGTCGTCAAAACGAAGGGCTGCTCCTGGCACCTGGTGCTATCTGGGGGCGCTGCTCAACACGCCGGGGTGCCCAGGGCAGCCCTCACGACCGAGGGGCACTGGCCCCGAGGTCACCGGTGCGGAGCCTGAGGAACCCTGGTGTCGGGGGATCAGCGAGCAGCTGCGGCCGCTTCCAGGGAGGACTCGGAGAGAGAGCACCGCACGGGAGGCGAGTCGGGAATCGCAGTCCCGGCTGCACCTCTGTGGCTCTGGGTGGGTCGGGCCCGTTCCCGCGCCTCAGTCTGCCCACGTTAGAAGGCTGGTACGAGTTACCCGAGCAAAGCGCTCAAAGCGGTGCCCAGGCATCGGCCACCATTCTCGCCTCGGCCGTCACGCACCCTAAACCGTTGGGGCGGCGGGCTCTCACCTTCGCGGCCTCCCTGAAACTTCACCCGGATCGTCTTGTCGATGTACTTAGATAAGTCCAAGATGCTCTCTTTTTTCTTCTTCTCTTTGTCCTGCAGGGGAAGCAGAGCGCGTGAGGCGTAGAGCGCCGACGGGTCCCGCGCCGCCCGCCCAATCGGCCCTGCCGCGCGCTCACCGCCATCTTGCCGCACCGCGCCGCTCGGCGCAGGCGCTACGACGCGCCCTTTGACCCTGCCCTCGCGCGCAGGCGCGGAGCACACAGGGCGCAGGCGCGCCCGGGCGCGACGGGGCGTTGCTGGGAAACATCTGCCGACGCCTGCAGCTGGGACCGGCCGACATGGCGGCGGCGGCGGCGGCGGCGGCGCTGGCGCGGCTCGCGGCGGCCTTCTTCCTCCTCGCGGCCCAGGTGAGGCTGCGTCGGCCCCGCCGGCCCCCGCGGCTGCGGCACCCGGGCCCTCTGTCCCGGCCCCACGCAAGCCCCGGCCGGCCTGGCCTGGGGGTCCGCTTCGGGTTTGCACGCCCCCCGCGCGAGTGGCCCGCGGGCCCGGAGCCCGGCCGTGACCTTGCGGGCCTGTCCCCGGCCAGTCTCTTTTCCCTGCCTTGGAGCCCTCCCCAGCTGCAGCGTCACTCAGCTGTGCCTGGGTCTGAAGTTTGGGAATTCCCCTACCTCCGCAGCCCCTGCTCTGTCTCGAGGTCTCCAACCGCCGCCGGGGGCGCCTCTGCCTGGCCCCTTGGCCTCGGGCAGGGGGCTGCCCCTCCCCGAGCCTCAGTTTCCCCTTGCGCGCGTTGTTAGCGCTCACTCCCGTGGTTGCGGTAAGCCGTCCAGCGCGGCACCCAGTGCCTGACGGTGTCCGGGAGCGGCCAGGAGCCCATCCCGGGAGTGGGGTCGAATCGCCGCCCTGCATTTTGTCCCGTGACCTTGGGCCAGGGAAGTCCCCTCTTTGGGCGCCAGTTGCTCTTCTGCCAAAGGAAGAGAGGAGTGCAGCGAGGATTTAGAGATGATGCATGGGGTGATTTCTGTGCGTGTGCATCTTCTTGGGCACTTAAGTGAAGGGTCTCCCCGGGTGGTGGGGGACGCGCCACGAGATGGCTGATGTACATTCTCATAAATGCCTTTTTTATTTTCAAGTCCTCTCCCCCGCCTGGGTTATGCAGCTCCGGGAATGGTGTCCCTACAGCCCTGCGTCCGCAGCCATTAACCTTGGTCTGTCCACTCCAGCCCGCCGCCTCTCCACCGTAGCTCCTGGTGGCCACTGCTCTCCCTGTGGTCACTTTTGTCTCCCGAATTCCCCAATCCATTCTCGACGCCGTAGGCGTGACCTCTTTGAAAGTGTGTTGGGTCTTGTTGCATCGAGATGAGAGGCTTCCCGCGGCTTCTGGCTCGTTTGTGAGGCCTCTGTGGTTTGGCGGCTTGGGAAGACGCTTCCCCTCTTCTATTTGCGGAGGGCACTCAGCTCTCTGGTCTTCCCCGTTTCCCTGGAGTGCCCCTGGTCTCCTTGTGGTCTCAACTTGCTTGTTCTTCCCTCGTCCCCCGAGAAGCTCTCTGGGATGCCCCCAGCCCCCAGCACCCCTCCCGATGCTCATTTCCACAAGTCTGAGCAAGTTGAGGACAGGGACTTTGAACTCTCCAGACATTTTGAAGGAGAGCAAAGTGGGAATTGGACAAAGGGTAATGGGAGCACCATGGAGGGAGTGACCCAGATTGCTTGGGGAGGCTTTTCAGAAGCAGAGGCACCTAAAGGGTGTTCTGAAGGATGAATAAGAGTTTGCCAGGTCTCACCAAAAAAAAAAAAAAAAAAAAAAAAAAAAAAAAAAAAAAAAAGGGAAAATACTCTATGCTCATGGATTGGAAAAATGAATATTATTAAAATGTCGATACTACCCAAAGCAATCTACATATTCAATGCAATCCCTATCAAAATAACACCAGCATTCTTCACGAAGCTAGAACAAACAATCCTAAAATTTGTATGGAACCAGAAAAGACCCAGAATAGCCAAAGCAATCCTAAAAAAAAACAACAAAACAAACAAAAAAAACAAACAAAGCTGGAGGCATTGCAATTCTAGACGTCAAGCTGTATTACAAAGCTGTGATCATCCAGACAGTATGGTACTGGCACAAAAACAGACACAGAGATCAATGCAACAGAATAGAAAACCCAGAATCGGCCCACAAATGTATGGCCTACTAATCTTTGACACAATAGGAAAGAATATTCACTGCAATAAAGATGGTCTCTTCACCAAATGGTACTGGGAAAACTGGACAACAACATGCAGAAGAATGAACTTGGTTCACTTTCTTACACCATACACAGAAACTCAAAATGGATAAAAGACCTAAACGTAAGACAGGAAGCCATCAAAATTCTAGAGGAAAAAGCAGGCAAAAACCTCTTTGACCTTGGCTGCAGCAACTTCTTACTCAACACATCTCCAGAGGCAAGGGAAACAAAAGCAAAAATGAACTATTGGGACCTCCTCAAGATACAAAGCTTCTGCACAGTGAAGGAAACAGCAAATCTAAAAGGCAGCTAACAGAATGGGAAAAGATAATTGCAAGCCCATATCAGATAAAGGTCTAGTATCCAAAATCTATAAAGAACTAATCAAACACCAAAAAAACAAATACTCTAGTGAAGAAATGGGGAAAAGACATGAATAGACACTTCTCTAAAGAAGACATCCAGATGGCCAAGAGACACATAAAAGATGCTCAATATCACTTGTCAGGGAAATACAAATCAAAACCACCCTGAGATACCACCTCACACCAGTCAGAATTGCTAGCATTAACAACTGAGGCAATGACAGATGTTGGCAAGGATGGAGAGAAAGAAAAACCCTTTTGCATTGCTGGTGGGAATGCAAACTGATACAGCCGCTCTGGAAAACGGTGTGGAGGTCCCTCAAAAAATTAAAACTAGAACTATCCTACGACCCAGCAATTGCACTACTAGGTATTTATCCAAAGGATACAGATGTGCTGTTTCAAAGGGGCACACAGACCCCAATGTTTATAGCAGCGCTGTCGACAATAGCCACAGTATGGAAAGAGCCCAAATGGCCATCAAAGGATGAATGGATAAAGATGATGTGGTACATATATATACAATGGAGTATTACTCGGCAATCAAAAAGAATGAAATGTTGCCATTTGCAACAATGTGGATAGAAGTAGAGGGTATTATGCTCAGCGAAATTAGAGAAAGACAAATATAATGTAACTTCACTTGTGTGGAATTTAAGATACAAAACAGATGAACAGTAGGGAAGGGAAGAAAAAAAAACAGGGAGGGGGAAAAAACCTAAGAGAGCCTTTTTTTTTTTTATGTTTTTTATTTATTTTTGAGAGACAGAGACAGCACGAGCAGGGGAGGGTCAGAGAGAGGGAGATACAGAATCTGAAGACAGGCTTCAGGCTCTGAGCTGTCAGCACAGAGCCCGACACGGGGCTCGAACGAACCCACGAACTGTGAGATCATGACCTGAGCCGAAGTCGGACACTTAACCGACTGAGCCACCCGGGCACCCCACTAATGTTTATTTTTGAGAGAGAGACAGACTGTAAGCGGGAGAGGGGCAGAGAGAGAGAGAGACAGAATCTGAAGCAGGCTTCAGGCCAGGCTGTCTGCACAGAGCCTGACGTGGGGCTCAAATTCAAGAACCACGAGGTCATGACCGGAGCCGAAGTCAGTTGCCCAACTGACTGAGCCACTCAGGTGCCCCAAGAGACTCTTACATACAGAGAACGAACTGAGGGTTGCTGGAGGGGAGGTGGGTGGGGGGATGGGCTAAATGGGCAAGGGGCATTAAGGAGGACACTTGTTGGGATGAGCACTTGGTACATGGAGGGGATGAATCACTGGATTCTACTGAAATCATTATTGCACTATATACTAACTTGGGTGCAAATTAAAAAAAACTAAATATGTTATTTAAAAATATGGGGAAAATAAAAGCTGAAGCAAATGTGACAAAATAATAATGAGTTGAGGGGCTCCTGGGTGTCTCAGTTAAGCATCTGACTTCGGCCCAGGTCATGATCTCGTGGTTCGTGAGTTCGAGCCCTGCTTTGGGCTCTGTGCTGACAGCTCAGAGCCTGGAACCTGCTTCAGATTCTGTATCTTCCTCTCTCTCTGCCCTTCCCCCGCTCAGGCTGTCTCTCTCACTCTCTTTTTCAAAAATAAGTAAAATCAAATAAGATAGTGAGCTGAGCTGAGTACGTATTTCATACTATTATAATATGGTCGAGGTATTTTATATTTTATAATAAAAAGAAAAATTATAAGTAAATAAATAATAAAAAATTAAATAAATAACTTTACATTAAAAAAGGAGAAAAGAGTTGCCAGGTCTCAAGGCAGAGGGAGGGTGTTGCTGGTGATGGGTGGAGCTTGAGCAGGGGTGGAGGTGTGAGAGCTGATTTATTTTTAGGTGAGGCGTCCCCTTTGGCTGGTTTGTAGGGTGATATAATGTTCACCCCTGAGAAAGACGACACCCCCGAAGGAGGCCCTTTGGGTGCACTTGAAGGAGGCTCGGGTTCCCCCTTCCGCGGCGGGGCAGGGGCAGGGGCAGGGGCAGCCGTGGGCGTGGCTGGAGGCGGAGGGCGGGGCGGACCCGAGCCGGTGCTGCCCCCGGGGTGGGGCCTTTGGACTTTGTCCCCAGCGGGAACTTTGCCCCTTACGAGCTGAGGGGGGCCCTGTGCTTGCTCTCCCCGTAGTCCGCTTGCCCCGAGACAGGACAGGTGGCCTTGTGGCCTGTGGGTGTGGTTCTCTGGAGAAGTTTGGGTCCCGCCGCCTGAAAAGACTAGCTTTCCACTGGGTAGGAGGCTGCCTGCCGACAGCCCTCGTTCATTTGCTGCCATTTTGTGACCCTGGGTGAGGGATTCCCCAAGTACACACGTCTCCCCCCACCGTTGCTGCAAGATGTGTACTGTAAAGGCCAGTAACAGATCTGAAGTAAGGCTGGGGCCCTCGCCGCCCCTTTTCTTCCTTCCTCCTCCCCCACCTGTCTCCCCTCCTCTACTGGCCCCTACCCCCACCCGCCCCCTCCGCTTCCCCTCCACCTGTCCCCGCCCCCCACCCCCCCTTCTGGTTCCCCTCCACTTATCCCCACCCCCACGTGTCCCCTCTGCTTCCCCTCCACCTGTCCCCGCCCTCCACCCCCCGTTCTGGTTCCCCTCCACTTGTCCCCACCCCCATGCGTCCCCTCTGCTTCCCCTCCACTTATCCCCACCCCCACCTGCCCCCTCTGCTTCCCCTCCACCTGTCCCCACCCCCACCTGTCCCCTCTGCTTCCCATCCACCTGTCCCCACCCCCCACCTGTCCCCCTCCTCCACCTGTCTTCCCCTCCTCTACCTGTACCCCCCTCCACCTGTCCCCATGCCCCCTCCACCTCTTTCCTCTGTTCCTCTTCCATCTGTCACCCCCCCCACCTCAACATCTCTCTCCAAGCTTGCTGGGTTCTTATTTCTCCCCCCTCTCCTAGCACTTACCAACTCTCAGAGGGAAGACTGCTTCTGGCCTGGGTGCGGTGGCTCTCAGACCCCCTGATGTGGAATCCATCCATGGTCCCCCTGAGGCATGGCTTCCCGCGCCATTCCTGAACCTATTTGGTGGTTGTGACATGTCAGAAGGTGGCCTGTCTGCTGTCCCAGACTGGGACTGGCCATGCTAGACCAAGGGCCCCTTCCGTCGTTGAGTCCTTTTGAAGAACATCTGGTTCCTTTAGCTCTGAGGGGAGGAGACCGCAGTCTGTCATCTGACGGAAGCACAGGCTGATTTAACAGGAGGCTGGTGGGGCCAGGTGTGGGGAAGGAGGTCCGTGCTCTCCGAGGACCTTTCTAGAGAGAAGAAGCTTCTACCCATTCCCCCTTTACACACATGACACTTTTCTCCAACAACCTGGGTCCCACAGAACAGGGGGCAGCAAATGTGTGCCGCAAAGGCCCAGACGGTGAATACGTCCGGCTTTGTGGGCCACACGGTCTGTGTGCGACTGCCCGGCTCTGCAGGGATCGCTGAGAGCCGCCCGAGGCCTTGCTCACAGGAACGGGGCTGCTGCGCTCCAGTGAGACGGGTGGAGGAGCACAGAAGGGGGCGCAGGAGGAACGGGGGGCTGGGGATCGGATGTGCCCCATAGTGGCCCATGGTGAGGAGGTGCTGGAGGTCCTGAGCGCGGGGCGACTCACTGGAGGACAGCCAGCCAGGCACAGGGCGTGGGGCCAGGCTGAGAGGTGCCCTTGCAGGGCAGTCTGGTGGGGAGAATCTGGAGGAGGAGGGAATGAGGAATTCGGAAGTTCTGCCTCTGGTGGAGGGACTGAGGTGTGCGGCGCCTGGCCGGGGCAGGTCGGGGAAGGACACGGCCCTATTGAGATGCTAGGAGACCCCTGGTCGGCCTCGGGCAGCCCCCTGCCCTGTTGCCACAGGCCTGGGTTCTTAGAGCTGGGCGCCGTGAAAGCATGGCTTTGCGGAGCACACCCAGCCGTCCGAGGGGCCTTGGGCGCCTGGCTCAGAGCAGGGGTGCCAGCTGGAAGAGGGCGGCCGGGCCCTGAGACGCACAGGACGGGCGCCCAGCGCCTCCCGTTAGCCTCCAGGCTGCGCGTTCGGGATGCCCGGGGGTCCGTCCACGCTGCCGCCCCCACCAGTGACCAGGGCCCGGGTGAGAAGCTCCTGGAGCAGCCGGGGCCTCGCTGGTTCCCGCCGAGGGTCTGGCCGGATGAGAGCCGTCAGTGCCCCAGGCCTGGTGCTGGGAGCCATGACCCATCGAGACCCTCGGCCAGGTCGGCCCCACGCTCTGCCCCACGCTCTGCCTCAGGTGCGTGTCTGGCAGTGCCAGCTGGATCCTGTCAGGCGTCTGTAGTCAGACAAGCAGCGCACCTGTTTGTGTCCTTGGCAGAGTCTTGGGGTACCAAGGAGTGAGTTTTCCATCTCGGCCTTGAGACGTCTGCAGCCCAAGGGGAGCACAAGCTAGAGAAGTGTGGGCCCCAGGAGCCCCAGGTGTGCCGAGCAGGATTCGGGGGTCAGGCGGGCGCAGGGCCCCCTGGGGGTGGTGGCTGGACTCACCCCCTCGGCTCCTTGCATGGGGCATCCCTCCTGAGACCCCCGCCCCTCTCAGCAGGCCCTGGGGGGCTACTCAGACTTGGGGAGAGCCTGGCTGGGAGCAGAGCAGCCAAGACGCGGGCCCCACATGCTGTGTGGCCACTGGTGATGATGTCCTCCCGAGGGACAGAGGTCGTGCTTGTAGGGGGCTCTGCGCCCTGGCCCCAGCCCAGTGTAGGGGAGGAGGCTAGAGAGGTCTTGCAGTCAGTCAAGTCTGCCGGAAGCCAGGCAGGAGCCCCAGGGAGGAGTGGAGGCGAGGATGTGCGGGGAGCAGGGACACTTTTGTGTGAAATAATTGTCACGTACACTAAGCTGGCATTCAGCAGAAAAGAGGGCTGTCGGCCCCTTCTGTCCCAGGCCCCCAGCCACCCCACTGCTCTCGAGGACTTGGAACTGTCCCTGCGCCTTGCTGTGAGTTCAGACGAAGCTTGCTGGGTTCTGGGGGTGGCCCTTTGTGTGCAGCCTGCCGGCCCTTCCCCTCCCTCCTGGGAAGTTGGGGCTGTGCGGGCTTAGGGGTAGGTGTGGGGGGAGGCAGACTCTGCTGGCACGGGCTCTGGCAGGGACAGCTGTGCGTGCTCTGATGATGGTGTCAGCGAGACCCTCCTCTGTTGCAAAGTCTGGCAGTTCCCAGCCGCACCCCAGAGCAAGGGGTGTTCAGTCTTGACCTGGGATCCCACCACTGTGGCTTGTGTCACTGGGTCCAATGGCCCCCTCACCACCGGAAAGTGAGGAGTCCAGAGGCCTGGACCCAGCTGGCCTCGCTGGTCAGTGGCCAATGGGCAGATTTTCCAGGAGCCTGGTCTCCAGGCTCAGCGGCGATCCCCGAACCTGCTGGGGCGCAGGAAAGCTCCTCCAGGCCTCCTGCCTCGCCCGGAGCCTGGGGCCGGACCTGCCGGCCAACCATGTCCCCCTCGTGACAGAGCTGTGGGGCTTTACTCTCCTGTCCCATTGATCCTGGGAGGGCCCCGTGGCGTGGTGCTGTCCCTGCCTTAGGAGCCACGGCCACGGCCAGCACCCAGGTCTCCCCGGAGACTCTTGTCCCTGCCTTGTTTCTCTGCCATTAGATGTGGATGGTGGTGTCCCATCTGTCCTGTCGGAGGGAGGAAACCAGCCTGAACCCTGAGCCGGGGGTGGGGGGTCGGCCTCGTCAAGCCCCTGTGCTGAGCTGACTACTGCCCTGTCGTCCCAGGTGGCCTGTGAGTACGGCATGGTGCACGTGGTCTCCGAGACAGGGGGCCCCAAAGGCAAGGACTACTGCATTCTCTACAACCCGCAGTGGGCCCACCTGCCACATGACCTTGGCAAAGCGGTGAGTACCCACTGGGGCCCTCCCCCGTGGGGCCTTGCAGGCCTGGGGTGCTCTGGGCGCCCCCTCCTGCCTTGGGGTCTAGTCTGTCTTGCCGGCTGCCACCCTCCGCTCCCCAGCCGCTGTCTGGAGGGGCCCCGCTGGAAGTCTGCTGCAGGGAGCCAGCGGGAGGGCCACAGCTGGGAAACCAGTGTAGGGGGTCCGGTCACACCTGAGGGGCTGCCGGGCTCTCAGATGTCCCTAGAGGGGCCCTGTCACCTCTCTGGGCCTCAGTTTCCTTGGTCAGAAACTGAAGATGTCCAGGTGCTGTTGAGGCACAGCCCCCCCAGGGGCCCTGGGCAACCCCCGCGTGCTGGACATGGTCGTGGGTGATTCTCAGCGCAGAGGCCACGGCTCCCGCCTGCCACCCCCACCCTGGGTTCCGTTTGCAGCGGATGCGGGGAAGGCTTCTGAGGAGTCTCCTCTGAGCGCCCACCACTCCGTCCCTCCTGTTGGCGTCGCGCTCGGGCGTGTGGACGTGTGTGCGCGTGCGGCCCCCTACTGACTTTTCTAGACCAGGTGGTGTAAACGCCGCCTCCCCCAGTCCCTCCTGCAGCTGCGGGACTGGACGGCCTCCGTGCTCTGCTCTCCGCCTGACCTCCCGGCCAAAGGCTTCAGCAACCAGATCCCGCTGGTGGCGCGGGGAAACTGCACCTTCTACGAGAAAGTGCGGCTGGCCCAGGGCGGCGGCGCGCGCGGGCTCCTCATCGTCAGCAAGGAGGCGCTGGTATGGCCCCGGGGGCCCGAGAGACTGGGAATTTGGTTTGCTGACCGTGGCTGTGGAGCCGTGTCTCTTGGAGGGGGACCTGTCCTGGAGCGGTCCCGGGGGCTCTGGGGAGACCGGACCCTGTCTCCCCTACAGGCCTCAGGGCAGAGCTGGGGGGGGGGGCACCTTCTGAGGAGCAGGTGGCATAGGCGTCCCTCGTTCCTGCTCCTCTCCCAGGCAGGACCCCCACAGGGCTGATTCGCACCTGAGCGACCCGACCCCAAGGCTTGGACATGGAAGGAGAGCTTCCCCCCCCCCCAGCGGGGAGAGACAGACACACACACACACACACACCCACACCCACGCTGGCCTCCGCTCCCTCCACGAGGGCCAGCTCTTCAGGCCGCCTCACCTCGGGTGGGCCTTGGGCAGCCAAGGGTCTCCCTCCCGCACACCCTCTTCTTGGCCCCCAGGTCCCTCCAGGAGGCAACAAGACACAATATGACGAGATTGGCATTCCCGTGGCCCTGCTCAGCTACAAAGACATGCTGGACATCTTCAAGGTAGGGTTCAAGCCGCCTCCAGTCTGCGGCTGTTGCCGGGCCGTGAGTGTCTGGTGGGCAGGGACCCATGCGTGAGGCCGCCCGCCTGGGGCTGGCGGTACCACTGACCCTTGGGAACGGAGACGCTGGCCCCAGGGGTTGGAGCACCCAGGCCAGGCCAGGCCGGCCCTGCCCACACACCGTAGACCATGAGCGTGGCTCTCCCGGCCTGCACGTGGCCCCTCTGACCAGAGGCCTGTGCGCACCCACCTCGGGGAAGCTGGTTCCGGACAGGCGAGCTTCCAGATACGAGTAAAATGGGAACGAACGCTCAGTCTTGGTGGAAGCTTTTAGCAATTTGCAGGACATGTCATGGTCCTGACTGCAGCCTCACAGCTCCCCCCAAGGGATCTGTTGTCGGCCTCCTAGATGCTTCCCGGGGCGACGTCCAGCCTCCTGCACGCACACACGCATTTAGGTTTAGGATTCTTTCCCCGCACGCTCGTGGCCCCTTCACCTGATGTCGTGTGATGCTTGTCCCGCCAGAGTCGATTTCTCCGGGGTGGGAGTGGCAGGTGAAGGCACGGGCCCCGGCTGCACGTGTGGGCCGGTCTGGGCTCTCCGGGTGGGCGAGGGGGCAGGGGACGGTGGCCCCAGCCCTGAGCTGTGGTGCGTTCTCTGAGGCAGAGTTTCGGCCGATCAGTGAGGGCAGCGCTGTACGCCCCCAGCGAGCCCATGCTGGACTACAACATGGTCATCATCTTCATCATGGCCGTCGGCACCGTCGCCCTTGGGGGCTACTGGGCCGGGAGCCGGGACGTGAAGAAGTGAGTGCCTGGTGCACGCGGGAGACCTCTTCCCCGCAGCCTAGGGACGCCCGAGACGTGCTCGGCGCGGGGTCGGGTCCTAGCACCGGATGAGGGCGTTACCACTTTCATCGGGAGCGGCTGCCACAGCTCGGCTCTCGGGGCTGGCGGCCCACCTCGCGGCCCCTCGCCGCGTGGTCTCTCGAGGTCCCTGGGGCGGGGTCTGGCTTCCTCATCGAAGAGACAGCAGGGTCGTGCACTGGGTGTGGAGAGGGTGCCCCCCTGCCCCGAGGACCCCCGAGTCCTGCCGGGCCGGCCGGCAGGGCGCCCCTGACCCGCCCGCGCCTCCCAAGAAGGTACATGAAACACAAGCGGGACGACGGGCCCGACAAGCAGGACGACGAGGCTGTGGACGTGACGCCTGTCATGGTCTGCGTCTTCGTGGCCACGTGTTGCTCCATGCTGGTGCTGCTGTACTGCTTCTACGACCAGCTCGGTGCGCCCCCGGCCTGCCCAGAGGGAAACCGAGGCCCTGCCTGCACTCTCTGGCCTGGGGTCCCCCGCCCGCCCGCTGGCGGGCTTCCACTGGACAGTCCAGCTGACCGGCGGTGGGGTGCATGTGGGCCGCCATCGCCAGCCTGGAGGAGGGGACCGTCCCTCCCCCGTACCGGGCGCACGAATGCTTGGAGCCCTTCCTCCCCTTCCTCGGGCAGGGGGTGGGGCCCGGGACCCAGGTGGCCCCTGCCCCTCACGCCTGCCCCGCCCCGCAGTCTACGTGATCATAGGGATCTTCTGCCTGTCCTCCTCCACGGGCCTCTACAGCTGCCTGTCTCCACTGGTCCAGAGGCTGCCGTTCGGTAGATGCAGGTGAGCCCCCTGCGGGCGGCCCTGCACCCCCAGCGCAGCTCGCTGAGGTCCCCCCCCCACCGCTGCCTTTCCTCGGCCTGGCCCCGGTGGTCTCCCATCTCCTGGCCCCCGAAGCCCCAAGCTCTGCTGATGGGGCCGAGGACCCCTCCCTGTCCCGTGGTCCCCAGCCAGTCTGGGGTGGCGTGGGCAGGGGTGCGGCCTCAGGAGCAGGGCAGGGCGGGTAGGCGGGTGGCGGTTCCCGGCCTCCCTCTCTCCACATCCCATTCTGGGTCAGGCCCAGTGGTGATGCCGGGGCTGAAGTGGACCAACGGAGCTGTGGGTCCCAGGCAGGGGTGGCAGGGCAGGGCCATGTGGCCGAACGTGCTGCCGGTCCGGCCCCGGGGACTCTCGGCTGCCAGGCGCCTGGTCTGGTTCTGCCGGGGCCCGTGGCCGATTGCTGAAAGGTTTGGACAAGGTCAGGTGGACGCTCAGGAAGCTGAGCCCATGGAGTGAGACCGTGTAGGGCTGCTGGCCCAGGGGCGGGGGCTCCGTAGGCAGGGCCGGCTTGGGTCTGCCCACCTCCACGTGCCAGCCTGCTCGGTCTGCCCTCCACCTGGGGGCCTCCCTCCTAGAAATCTCCTAAGAGGTGAGGGCGGAGTTCAATAGGGAACGTGGGGCGGGGGCAGCAGAAGGGCCCCGTAAGGATGAGGGGCCCAGGGTTTGGGACAGGGGTTGAGGTGGCCCCTGGGTGCTGGCTCTGACGGCTGCACCCCCCACCTCCACTCCCAGGGTCCCCGACAACAGCCTGCCCTACTTCCACAAGCGGCCTCGGGTGAGCTTGCTGCTCCTGGCGCTGCTCTGCCTCGCCGTCAGCGTCGTGTGGGGCGTCTTCCGGAACGAGGACCAGTGAGTCCCCCGCCCCCCCCCGCGGGTTGTCCTCAGACGCTCCCTGTGCTCGCCCCTCCGCGGCCAGGCGCCGCCCGAGGCCGGTGTCACTGGGCTTGTCGGCTGCCACGTGAACCGTGATTGGAATGTGGATACGGGCTCCTGCAAGGCCGCCCGGCCCCGGGCGCCCCGAGCCAGCGCGTGTCCTCCGGGGTGCCCACTGGCGCGGGGAGGCCCTGGCCGCCGGCTCCTGACACCGGCTGGCGCTCCCTCCGAGCCTTCTCTGAGGCAGTTAACCGCTCTTGGCTGCGCTGCCGTTTGGAGCCACGACAGATTTAATTGGGCAGAAGAAAAACGTGAAAATATTTTGAGTCCTTTGTACACAAAGAGAACACGAGCTTTCAGTTAGATTCGAGCCACAAGACTCGCTCTGTTCTTTAAAATTAGAACAGGCCCGGTTCCTTCTGCGCCGGGGCGCCCGCTGGCCGCCTGCGAACCTTCTCTTTGTTCCTCGCGGCCGCCCTGGCAGGGAGAGGTTTTCATCCAGGTTTGAGTAACCTGGGCCACGGGCGGGGCTGGGGCCCAGGCGGGGTGGCCTGCAGTGGGGGGCTCCCTGCAGCTGTTAAGGTGACAGTCTTGCCCCCTCCCACCTCGAGGTCCCTGAGCCACCATTTTTGGGGCCAAGAGACTTGGTGTGGAACCTGGCTGGAGAGTGTTTGGCTTTGCTAAATCACGTAAAATGTCCAGTAGCTGCACAATGTCCCCGCCCTGTCCTGTGATGTGGGGGTGATCCCCCCGCCCTGTCCCCCCCAACCCTGTCCTGTGATGTGGGGGTGAATGCCACCACCCGAGAGAGACAGCCTGAGTGTATGCACCCGTACCTGCCACACTGCCCCCCCACCTCGGCCCTGTGCCTGCGTGCCTTCACAGTATGATGGGGTCGGGCTGGGCATGGACAGCTTGCAAAAGTTGGGAGCCAAGGTGGCCGAGGAGGGAGTGACCCATCGGGTCATAGCTCTTGGTGGAGCCCCTGCCCCAGCGGGTGACCACCACTCTGCTCCCTAGGTGGGCCTGGGTCCTTCAGGATGCACTGGGCATCGCCTTCTGCCTCTACATGCTGAAAACCATCCGCCTCCCCACTTTCAAGGTGAGGGTCCCGAGGAGGTGGGGCTGCTGGCTGGGAGGGGGCTGTGTCCTCAGGGCGGCTCCAGGCCTGTGGGCTCCCATGTCTGCCTGGGACGTCCCTGGTCCCCGGTGGGCAGCATGGTCTTTGTGCCTTTGTCCATCACGCCACCTCCCTAGTGCCAGGGCTTAAGGATCAGCCGCAGAATCGCCTCCCACCGTGGCAGCCTCGCCAGTGACCCCCTGGCGGTGAGGAGCCTGGGCGGGGCCCTTCCCTGTGGCAGCCGCTGTGCCAGGTTAACTTTCTGCGGGAGAGGCGCGTACACGGGCAAACGGGCGGTCGGGCAGCACCAGCCCAGGCCCGGTGGGCAGGACCCTGGGACCCTGGAGCGCAGCCCCTCAGGACCTCCTCTCCACAGGCCTGCACGCTGCTGTTGCTGGTGCTCTTTGTCTACGACGTCTTCTTTGTGTTCATCACGCCCTTCCTGACCAAGGTGGGCGCCCCCACCCTGCCCCGCTGCACCCCCTGCCCCCCCCCCCCCGTCCCATGCCCCTTCTCTGATGCGTCCCTCCCTTTGTTAGAGTGGGAACAGCATCATGGTGGAGGTGGCCACTGGGCCCTCGGACTCGGCCACCCACGAGAAGGTATGTGGGAGGTCCGTGGCCGGGGCGCTGATGGAGGAGGGCTGGGTGTGGGCCGCTCCTGGACAGGTCACCCCCTGCCCCCCCAGCTCCCCATGGTCCTGAAGGTGCCCAGACTGAACGCCTCCCCGCTGGCCCTGTGTGATCGGCCCTTCTCCCTCCTGGGCTTCGGGGACATCCTGGTGCCAGGTATTGGGGCACGCGGTGGGTGGCCTTGGGAGCATCCAGTGGGTGGAGCCGGAGGGCAGCAGGTGGGGTTTGCCCCCAGGGTCGGGTCGCCCGCCGGCCGCAGGCATCACATGGGATGCGGCCGGGCCACGGCCCTTCTCCCCGCAGGGCTGCTCGTGGCCTACTGCCACAGGTTCGACATCCAGGTGCAGTCGTCCAGGGTCTACTTTGTGGCCTGCACCGTGGGTAAGCACCCGCCTTGTGTCCGTCTGCCCTCCCGTTCTGTCCTTGCCCCCCACCTGTTTCTCTGGTTACCAAGCCACTGGCACAGAACTGACCTGTCCTGTGAAGCCCGATTGCTTTTAAAGTTTCCCAGACCGGCTGGACTGCTCACCTCCCGTCTGCCGGTCCGGAGGAGCAGCGAGCCCGCCCAAGGGTGCCCGTCCGCACGCATGCGCGCATGCGTGTCGCTCCTCCCGGGAGGAGCCGGGCTGGGGGAGGGGCTGCCTGACGACTCCCTCCCCCGCGTCGTGGGCGGAGGTCCGCGTGCACAGGCCCGCGTGCACAGGCCCCGGCGGCGCGGAGGCCCTGTAAATGCCCCTGTAAATGCCCCTGGTGGCTCCGCGCCGACCCGGGCGGACCTTCCGGGCGTACTTTGGGGTCGTCTGGGTCTTCCCACCCCGGTTCCTACAGCCGCAGGCGCGCGCCCTGGGCCCCTCTGCCGTCCCTAAACCCTGCCTTGGGCTTTACACAGCACAGATCCTTCAGGCGCCGCTGCAGGGGGTTTGGGCGCGGAGCCGCTGTGCCCGGTGTGGGTGCGGTTCCTTGCTGAGCCCGCGGGCCTTCCCCCGCGCAGCCGCCGCCGGCTCCCGTGGAACGCGGGTAAGTGACGCGCAGCTCTCCCCGGGAGGCGAGGCGCCCACCAGCCGGCCGCCGTCTCGGAGGAGGTAACCCAGCCGAGCTCCTCGCTGAGACGGCGCAGCATCAGCGCCAAGGGCGCCTGCACGCCTGCCCTCGGGGTCAGCGGCATGCGCGTGCGCGCGTCCTCGCTGGCGCTCACGTACGGAACCGTCGTGCGGCTCCGCCGGGCGTCTCGGGACGCCGGAAACACCCTTCCGAACGACCGCGCTCAGTCTCGAACATGCGATTCTCTAACTTTGTGCAGACGTTACTCTTCTCCAGAATCCCCTTCCTCACTGATGAGCAGACGGGGGCGCGGGCGGCGTGCAGGCCTTCCCCTCGCGGCCCCTGTGGTTCCAGACCCGGGACGGGGCCGCCGCTCCCGGCCGCCTTCTCCCCGGGGCCCGGGGGCCGGGCGGGAGCGCGTGCGCGGGCAGTGCCCACCCCCCCTCCCCCGCCCGCCTCCTGTGCGGCCGCTCGCCTCGCCGGTCCCGCCGCGCCGGCCCGGGGGTAACGCGCCGCCCGTCTCTCCCCGCAGCCTACGGCATCGGCCTCCTGGTGACGTTCATGGCGCTGGCCCTCATGCAGCGCGGCCAGCCCGCCCTCCTCTACCTGGTGCCCTGCACGCTGGTGATAAGCTGCGCCCTGGCGCTCTGGCGCAGGGAGCTGGGCATGTTCTGGACGGGCAGCGGCTTTGCGGTGAATACCAGTTTGCTATGACTGTCTGCGAGAAATAATAACCCAATAAGCCCTAACTAGAGTTAAAGTTGAGTAAAACCTCCTAGTTTCACGACTAAACCCCGCGGCCTCTGTCCCCGCTCCCAGTAGGTTTCGTTTCGTGTCGTGTCTGCGTGGCTCTGAAGGGTCTGAGCCGTCCCAGCAGAGGGGACGTGCTTGGCGGCTGTCCCGCTGGGTGCAGCTCGATAACAGCCCTTTACTGAAGGTGCCAGTCCTAAGGGGCCGGAACACCCCATTTAACGGGATACTGGCTTCCGCTTGCTTCCCCCGTTGGGAACACAATGCCGAGCTTGGGGGGGCCACTGAGGCCCTCTGCCAGGGTGGGAGCTGTCAGCCCAGGAGGAGGAAAGAGCAGGGGCCCCGGGGCCAGCTGTACAAGCCCATGCGCAGGCGCCTGCATGGCCTGAATCGCGTCATTGGCTTGCTGTCACTGGATTCTGAGACAGGAGAGGAGAGGGATGGACGCACCTCTCCATGCAGTGCAGCACGTTCGATGTAAAGGGAGGAGGGCACCTGTTTTCGTGGCTCAGGGACAGAGCTGACTGCTCCCCCACACCCCCACCCGTGGGTATGGAAAGGCTGTGGCTGACTCCCGCTGTCCTGTCGGTAAATCACGGAGGCAGCAGCACCGGGACCGGCTTCGTCAGTCACAGGAGCTCCTGAGTGCGACAGACGACCCTCCCGAGGGGTGCTGGTGGAGGGTGGTGTTACCCTGCCACGTTCTGGGGAAGTTGAAACTTGCCCCCTCTCCGTCCTGGCCTAGAGGCGCTGAATGGAGCAGGGCCCCAGGTTAACCCGATGGGTGAACCAGATAATGTAACAGATGATGGGGCCTTGGGCCCTCCCCCCGGCCCTCGGGAAACACTCCCAGCTTCATTGTCCACCATCCTCAAAGGCTCTCAGGCCCGATGAGCGCTGGCTTTGCCACAGAGCAAAGGTCTGGAAGGTTCAGGAGGTGGGCAACTAGCCAGAGACGTCAGAACATCCAAGGTTTCTGCCTTGGGTTGCCGGCCTGTGGCCCCGCCTTCTGGCTGGTGGTACTTGGCCCCAAGGGAAGGTGACTCCTGGGCCTGGAGCTGGACCCTCTGGGGACGGTGACTCATCTGCCCTCCCCTCTCCCGTCCTCTGCCCGAGGCTTTCCTGGCCTTGTCTCACGCCTGACTGCCGCCTCTTCTCTTACAGAAGGACCTACCTCAGTCTCCTTGGGCAGCGTCTTCGGCCGACGGCCCCCAGCCCCAGACGGACTCGGACACTGGCCTCTCCCAGCCGCCTCCAGGCGAGGGACTGGCCAAGTGCCCCCTCCCCACGGAGCAGCCCCCAGCATTGTCTGTACCTGAGGAGACTGGGGCTGGGGCACCCCTCCAGGAGCCCTCGAGCCCAGCCAGCCGCACCCCTGAAGCCACAGGCCTGGTAGGCCCCTCGGCCTAGAAGGCAGCACAGACTCTCGGGCCCTCGCTGCCGCCCCTCTGCGCCGAGAGACCCGGAGACTGGATGTGCCCAGCCCCCCCCAACTTGGTGCTCTGGTCTGGCCGATGCCCCCGCTCTTCCTCCTCCTTGAGCAGAGCCCAGCTGCACCCCGGACCCTCTCCAGCTCCTGCTCCCAGCTTGAGGGGCTGCCGGGAGCCCCCCAACCGATGTGCGAGTGCCCAGCTCCACGGTCTTGCCTGTCAGCTCGGTTATTCCTTGGAAAGGGCAGGAAGTGCCACCTCCCCTGGCCCACAGCTGCAGATCCGCCCACACCTGGTGCTTACCTGGCTGCCACTTCCCTCAGGTTCTCTCCCGCCGCGCTTGCGCCGGAGGACCCGGGTCCCGGCCTCCCTGGGGATGCTGGCCAGCAGAGCCCAGTCCAGCACCTGGACCTTGGATGTCTGGACTCAGGATGCGGGCCCAGCTGGCCAGGTCGGACCTGCCTCTGGGTCGGCACGGACTGATAGCGGCACCCAGCGTGAACGGACGGACCGCCCCATCGGGCCCCGCCTGGCTCTTCCGGTCACCCGGGCCACCCGGGCCTGCGCTCCAGCTTCTCCGCCTGTTAATAAATGGCCACGACTTGTTGAGCTCGGGTAGTGTCACCTCTTGGGTGTGAGTCTCTCGGACCACCCTCGTCGGGGCAGGTGGGTGCCAGGCCGCACCCTCCACGGTAGCTGTGTCCTTCATGTGGGCTGCGTTTTGCCTTTCAGCTTAGAGGGACTGGAGGGGGAGGCACCGTCCCCTTGGCATCTGCACGTTCTCGACCCCATCCCGGCCCGGCATCCAGCGACACCACCCGCCAGGCGGGCGCACTTTTATTTAAACCATCCAGGAGCTTCTGGAACGTGGAGAATATTCTGGAACTGGCATTTTGTCTTCTACCTCACCAACAGGGTTCTCCGAACACCATGACAGAAATGCCGCGGTGCAGCGGTCCCCTTGCCAGGGCCTGTGCCCCCGTCCACGCAGCCTGCAGACTCAAGTTCAGAAAAGATGCAGACCCTCCAGCCACGTGGTCCCAGCTCTGTCCCGTGTGTCCGCTGATCAGCTGTAGACAGCAGGCAGCGGGCCAGCCATGATCCATTCCAACAGTACCAGCGCCCCACAGACTCGCAGCCTCTGTCGGCCATGCTTCTCTAGGAGAAGCGTTTATTCCAGAAACAACCAGATGTCTTCCACCTGTTTGTGTGTCTCTTAAAAAAACAGGTGACCTGGGAGGGAGACCAGCTGGACCTGCCAGCCCCAGAGAGCCCCCAACTCGGAGGCCGGAGCTGGGGTGCAGCCCTGGGCGGCCCCCTTTGCACATCGGCCTGCACCTTACTCGGAGCCATTTTGTACGTCGGTGTAAGAGCCAGAATCTCCCTCCATCTTCTCTGTTTGACAAAATCAAGGAATTCAAGGCGGCTGTTAATTCCTGAAGTTTCCATTTGCAGTTTTTGCCATGTTTCTGTTTGAATCTTAAACACAGCTTTTTTTTTTTTTTTAATGTTAATTTATTTTTGAAGGAGAGAGAGACAGAGCCTGAGCAGAGGAGGGGCAGAGAAAGAGGGACACACAGAATCCGAAGCAGCTCCAGGCTGTGAGTGAGCTGTCAGCACAGAGCCCGACGTGGGGGTTGAACCCACGAACCGTGAGATCATGACCTGACCTGGAGTCAGATGCTCAACCGACTGAGCCCCCCGGGCGCCCCAACACGGCCCTCGTCTCTTCCGTGGTGTGGCAGCTGGCAGAACCCGGCCTGGCGGGGCAGGAGAGGCCTGGTCCGTGAGGATGGCTGCACCGGGCTGGGGGAGCGCATCCACACTGCCCAGCGCAGCCGAGTGGGGCTGGTGTCCTATTTCCTGGCATCGGAGAGTTGAAGGAAGCCCGGCCAGAGTTCAGTCCACCCCGTGTTTCAGGTGCCGTCAGCTTGTCCGTGGTCATCTAGGCAGCGTGGCAGGGAGCCGAGGGTGGCAGCCTGTGGACTTTGTGAGGAGCCAGCTGGCCGGTGTTTGGGGTCCTCCAGGCCTCCAGCTTCCCTGCAACAACTCAGCCCTGCGGCCGTAGCCGAAGGGTCACGGCACATGGCAGACAGGCGTGACTGTGGCCAGAGCGCTGACGGACACGGCGATGTGCCTTCCGAGTGGTGTTCACAGGTCACAAAATGGCCTCCTTTTGGTATTTTTCAACTAGTCAACACAGTGAAGCCCTTTCTTCGCCAGCATCTTCCCAGGGCAGCGGGCCCAGCCCCGGCCGTGCCGCCCACGGAGTCGGTGCCACAGACCTCTGCTGTCAGGCAGAGAAGGACGGTCTCCCGAGGCCGTTGCTCGGCTGCGCGACCCGGCCGGGACCCAGCGGAGACGTGTCGGCTCCTCCAAGGCAGCCCGACACCGGGTGCTCGGCGGGCTCAGCCAGCCCGCAGGGACCAGGGGCCCGCCGCCCGCCTCCCCCTGATGGAGGGCCGTGCCTTTGTGAGGATGAGCACCCGGGGACAGTGCTCCTGCTCCGTGGCGGGCTCCCCAGTTGGCTCGGGGCCGTGAGGACAGCCGTGTGTTTCTTTCACGAAAGCCCCAGAGCTTACCTGGTTTTCATGAGTCTTCATTCCATCAGCCTTCATTGAGCGCCTGCTGCGTGCCAGGCCCCCGACTCTACCGGGGGACACGTGTGAGGCTCAGACCCCACTCTGCCCCAGGTGGCTGAGCCTGGGGAGGAGGGACAGGACACGGGTCCACACCTGCCTCTGTCTTCGGGGGCAGGTGTCCAGGAAGGGAGACCAGCATGGCTGCTGGGAGAGGCAGGAGAGGGGCAGGGGTCTCTGGCCCCACGGGAAAGGCACGGCCAGTGCCACCAGAAGGTGAGGGGGCAAGAGTCGTAGAAAGACCCCAGCGGCTCCTGTCCTGGTGGGCGGGGGAGGGCGGAGGCCCCTCCCCACACAGCTGTCCTAGCTCAAGGACAGGTGCGGCAGTGGGAGGAGCCCAGGTCTGGAGTCCTGGCTTACGTGCTGGAGCCGAGTGACCTGGGTCACGTCACTACCCTGCCTCCGGGGCTGTAGCTGCCGCTTCAGGGCCTCCCTGCACGCGCTCAGAAAATGGGACCATGCTGCAGGCAGCCAGGACCCGGAGGGATTGCTCTCCCTCTAGCGCCATGCTTGGCTCCCCATGGCTTACAGCGTTTCCCACAAAAGTCAGTCACCACTTAGGGCATGAAGACATTGCCACCAATGGTAGTCAAACAGCTGGTCCCTGGAGACAGTTCAGAAAATATCCCCGGAGTGTCCGGAGCAGAGAGGAGGGTTCTAACGAAGGTGTGTTCCCCTGGGCTGGTGCGGGAGGAGGAGTAGGCGGGGAAGGCCAGGGTCCCAGCCTGGCTGTGGCAGGTGTTGTCAAAGCTGAGGCCAAACCCCTGTCCCAGCCTGGCCATGAGAAACGCCAACCCTCCCGACCGATGCCCACGGCCTCAGGAACGAGGGGCCTGAGAAACTGCCTCGGCCTGAGGGACCCCGGGCTAATGCGAGCCCGTTAGGGAAAACCGGAATCTGAATAAAGTGCGGATGTTCGCTACTAATAACGTGTCACTGTTGGTTCTTTAATTGTGACCACGTCAGGAAACTGGGTGCAGAGTACAAGGCGCTCTCCACAACTTTTCCGTAAATCTAAAACTAATGAAACCAAGTTGATTTTAATTTTTTTAATGATTTTTAAATTTTTTTTAGAGACACAGAAAGCGCGAGCAGGGGAGGGGCAGAGAGAGAGGGAGAGACAGAATCCGAAGCAGCTCCAGGCTCTGAGCTGTCAGCACGGAGCCCGACGCGGGGCTCGAACCCACGAACCGTGAGATCATGACCTGAGCCCCCCAGGCGCCCCTCCAAGTTGGTTTTTTAAACTGTGGTGCTCGCTCAGTGCACCCTTCCCCAAGACCGCCCCGCCGGGGCCCCACACTCGCGCGCTCCGGGCCGCGCTCGCCCTTCACCTGAGCCGCAGCGGGAGGCGGGAGGCCGCGCCCCCAGCCCGGTGCCGCCCCCAGCCCCGCCCCCGCCCCCGGGTGCCGGCGACTCCGCTGGCGGCGGCGGCGGCGGCGGCTGTGGCTCGGCCTCGGCGGAGCTCGGTGAGTCTGGGCCTCCGGAGGGGCTGGGGCGGAGCCGCTGCGGAGCGGGCTGGAGAGGTGGCGGGGATGCCCCGGGGGGTCGCAGGGAGGAGGCCAGTTGCGCTGCGTGTCCAGATGCCCGCGAGCAGTTTCCCGCCCTCTGTCCCCAATCGGCGGGAGCCCGGGCAGGAGGGGAGTGCGGGAGGGACCGGGGACAGAGGCGGTGACGGCTGCGGGGCGCCGGGCCCTCCAGTCAGCACCTGAGTTCCCTGGAAGTGACAAGCGACAAGGGCACTGGGGCCACATTGGGAAGGACGTGGTCCGGAGGCCTGATGTGGGGGTGAGGGTTCTGTTTGTGGGAGGAGGGGTCTCACGGGTCCAGTTCGGTGCGGCAGGAAGGCTACCCTGGCACCAGCGACAGGCTGTCACCAGAGTCCCGCAGCCCGGTCAGAAGTCCGGCTTTGCCCCTGAAGTGGCTGAGGGGGGCGCGCCACGGGGGCCACCCCTCAGGGTTCACAGGCTCCCTGGACCCCACAGGGGAAGGCGTGGGCTCTGGGGGTCCGTGTGTTCACATCAAACACAAGCCTCGTTGGGATATGGAGGGGAGCGGACTTGGGTTCCGTGCGTGGCCCTGCCCCCCGCAGACCTGGAGCCCACGCCGCCTGCCTGTGGGACTGGCCACGGGTGCACGGGTGCCACCACGTGTGTGAGGTTGTGTGGTCATGTGTGCGGCTGCACGGTCGTGTGACCACGCGTGGTTGTGTCCAGGGCTGTTTGGCTGTGCCGCTCAGTGTGTGACCACGCGTGTGAGTGTGTGTGTGTCGTGTTTGTGATTGCACTGGGAGATGGTGTTTGACTTTGCACGCAGCTGTTCGAGGCCTTGTGCGTGTGAACTCCCTACTGGTCTCCTGGCCTGGGGACTGGGGAAGGCGGCCACCGCGGCTCGCGCGGATCTGAGGGCCAGGCCACGGCTGTCCCCAGGAGACATGGCGGCCTCGCACACCACACAAGACGTCACATGTAGGTGCTGATCCGACCGCAGTGTGTGGACTGAGGCCAGTGAAGCCCGCAGCCCGTTTGGCTTTGAGCCCCGTCTTTGACGAGTGCGTGTGTGTGGTCCCAAGTTCGTGCGTGTGCAGGACCGAGCTTGGAGGGTCCGCAGACAGTGTGCTGGGTGGCCTTTTGCTAAGCTTGGGGACTCCCGAGTGCAGCCTGAAGAGAGGGAATCCTCCCGCCATCACTGCTGTCGGGGCGGGGGGGTGTGTGAGGCCCTGGGAGGGACCAGGAGGGACCGGGGCAGAGGCAGGTGCTTCTCTGACTGCGGCTGGGTGAGCCCTGCCTGTCCTGGAGGAGGACAGAGGCAGAGAAGCAGATGCCTGGGTCTGGACCTGGCTGTCGTCCGTGCAGTAGAGGCAGGGTGTGTGTGGGGGCGGCCGTGTGCTTCTGGGACACGTGACTCTTACCGAGGGGTGGGTTGGCGCGCGGGGAGCCGAGAGCCCCATCTCCGAGGCTCACCTGCCTTACCTGGACGGCGGGGTGCTGGGGTGGTAGCAGCCCCTTTTGTGATGGAGAAGCCACCAGCAAAGAGGGGGACATCGCTGGGACTGTGAGGACTGTGTGTGTGTGAGAAAGAGGAGGAGAGAGAGACAGGCAGAGAGAGGGAGTCTCTCCGAGCCTCAGTTTCTTCATCTATAAACTGGTGGCAGGCATGACCTTCCTGCTCGTGGCTGCTGCTCTCTTGCCATAAGCACGCCTTGTCCACATGAGCGGAGCCGGGACACGGCTGTCCCCAGCTGTGTATGTTAACATTCGTGGCTCTAAAATTAATGCCAAGAATAACATACTCTGGGGCGTTGGCTCACGCCTGGATAAAGCTTTGTTTCCCCTACTTTACCTCAATTAATGAAAATCAATGATTTTGGGGGGCACCTGGGTGGCTCAGTTCGGTTGATCGCTGGAGTTCGGCTCAGGTCATGATCTCACAGTTTGTGAGCGTGAGCCCTGTGTCGGGAGCCTGGAGCCTGCTTCGGATCCTGTCTGCCTCTCTGCCCCTTGCCCACTTGCACTCAATCTCTCAAAAATAGGGGCACGTGGGTGACTTAGTCGGTTAAGTGTCTGACTCTTGATTTCAGCTCAGATCATGATCTCACAGTTCGTGAGTTCTAGCCCTGTGCTGGGTTCATCACTGATGTCGGGGAGCCTGCTTGGGATTCTCTCTCTCTCCCCCTCTCTCTCTGCCCCTCCCCTGCTCATGCTCTCTCTCTCAAAATAAACATTTTAGAATGTTTTAAAAAATAAGATAAACTTTTAAAAACATTAAGAAAATAAAATCGAGGATCTTTGAACAAGTTTACTGGCAAAGACGGGACGGCAGGTCCCCGCACACCTCGCACCAGCTTCCCCTCACATAACCGCAGTGCAAAGACGCAGATGCGAAAACTCACATGGGCACGGCGCTCTCAGCCAACCTCGTTCCGGTTTCCCTAGTTGTCCCACGAACGTACGTCTTCTGTTCCGGGCTCCAGTCTGAGAGCCCCCATGGCATTTAGGACCTGTATTAATCTTACCTTTTAAACTTTTAGTTATTTTTTTAACATTTGTTTATTTTTGAGAGACCACGTACGAATGGGAGAGGGGCAGAGAGAGAGAGAGGGAGACACAGAATCGGAAGCAAGATCCAGGGTCTGAGCTGTCAGCACAGCTGTGAGATCACGAACTGAGCCAAAGTCAGACGCTTAACTGACTGAGCCACCCAGGCGCCCCTATTTTATTTATTTTGAGAGTGTATGCACATGAGTAGGGGAGGGGCAGAGAGAGAGAGAGAGAGAGAGAGAGAATCCCAAGCAGGCTCTGCACTGTCAGCGCGAGCCCAACTCCCGGCTCAAACCCACGAATCGTATGATCATGACCTGAGCTGAAATCCAGAGTCAGGACACTCAACTGACTGAGCTACCCAGGCGCCCCGGGCCTGTATTAATTTTAAATTGTACAAGTTGTAAGGGGCTGGAGGTTTGTTTTTCGAATCTTCAAATCTTCATCCGTTTTCCTGGGTATCGCCCGTGTTTATCGGCGCTCCCGCCCGGCGCCCTGTTCCTCTGTGCGTGTTACTAAAGCTAAGGGGACACACGACGTCATCACTGCAAGTAGTTTTCTCACAAACACCGCTTCCCATGAAAACCTAACAAAAAGTCCACAGACAAAAAGGAAAAAAAGAGGCCGAGCTTATTAAATTTCCTGGAGGCTTGCAGAGTGATTTATTTCACGGAGTGGGGGCGGCGGGCGGGAGGTCTCCTGGCGAGGCCCGAGCCCGCGGAGCGGTGGAGAAACAGGAGAGGCTGGAGGGCGGACGAGGGGGGCAGGCCTCGGGCCGCGCCGCCGGGCGGGATGGAAGGAGCCAGCATCTCAGCGGACGAGGCGAAGCCGGACTGTCACACAGGGCTGGGGTGGGGGCGGCGGGCAGGGCCGAAGCGAAGGCGAAGTCAGGGTTTTGCCGCGGCGGCCGTGGACCCCAGTGCTCTTTTGCCCTTGCTGACGCTGGGTCAGCACCCCAGATAACTGGGCACAGGTGGCCCCTGAGGGCGAGGGGAGAGCCACGGCGGGCACCTGTCCACTGCAGAAAGGGCGAGGGGCCTGGGGAGGTGAAGAGAAGGGGCCAGACGGGCCCCCAATAGTAAAGTGTGGTGCCTGGGGCGGGGGGGACAGAACTCAGGACGGGTCTGGAGCCTACGGATAAATGAGTGATCGGATGCTGTGTAGCAAGTTATTCTGGACGTTAACAGATTAAAACATTTCTTACGCCCGGCTGGCTCGGTGGAGAGTGCGACTCTTGATCTTGGAGTTGTGAGTTCAAGCCCCACGTTGGGGATAAGGTTTACTTAAAACAACAAACATTTACAGTTATTCATGCCACGGTTTCTGTGGGTGCGATGGGGGGGATTCATCCAGGTGGTCAGGCTCAGGGTCTCTGGTGACCTCGCAGTCAGGGTGTCGGCCGGGGCCAGAGCAACCACCTCTAGGCCTCTGCACGGCGCTGCATGAGCATCCTCACAGCGAGTGGCCCCTGAGACAGCGGGGTGGCAGCCACGTGCCTTTCATGGCAGCCCTCTGAAGCCGTGGCCCATCGCTCTGGCGCACTCTCCTGAGGACTGATGTCCCGGCCGTGGCCATCGAGCTGTGCCCTCTGGAGCCGTGAGGCCAGAGCGTGGGACGAGATGGCTGTTCTCTTGGTCAGGATTGGGTTACAGAATGAAGAGAACGTGCCAGTTTGCTCTTTCCCTGTTTGGCTTCTCCCAAAGGGACCCACGGAAGTCCAGGCTCAGCGCCATCCTGCAGTCTACTCCCAAAGGTGCAGACTGCACGATCCAGGGGAAAACGGATACTGCAGGGGGTGGAAGCATCTTCCATGAGGATACAGATAAGCATGGCAGGCGGCAGGCACAGCCGATGCAAAGGCCCTGGGGCAGGATGTGTCTTGCACGTTTGGGGAGCCGTGGGGAGGTTCTGTGGCTGTAGCGAGGGAGTAAGGAGGAACAGCTGAGGACCGATGGTGGCAGATGGGTTGGACCGGGTCTCCCACGCATTCTGCCCTGAGTGAAAGCCCTGGGGAGGACTGAGCAGAGGTGGGATGTGGCCTGAGTCAGGTTCTAGTTGCTGAGGATGGAAGCAGTGAGCCCTGTGACGAGGCCTGGGTGGTGCTCTGTTTAAGCAGGGCAGGTATGGCACAGGCGGGCCAACGCTAGGTACGTTCTGGGGGTGGGGCGGCCGGCATTTCCAGGCCGAGGAGACGTGTCACGCTGACCCCAGGAGATGTGATCTCAGTGGTCCCAGGGGTGCTGCCTGAGGCAGGGAAGGCTGTGGGAAGCCACAGGACTCGGTCTTCTGTGCGTCAGATCTGAGCAGCTTGCCAGCCACTGGGTTCTGGTCACCACGAGTTCGGTGGCTTGAAATAGCCTGAATTTACCACCTCCCAGGTGCTGTGGGTCAGGAGCCTGGACGTGGCTGAGCCGGGCCACCTGCTCCGGGTCACACAAGACCACGTTCTCAGCTGAAGGCCAGACTGGGGAAGGACCCACCTTGCAAACTCATTCGGCTCATCGGCAGAGCACCGAGGGCCTGGCTTTGGCAGCCTGCCAGCTGGTGGCCACCCACCGCTCCTACAGGCCACAGGGGTGTCTCCTACGTGGCCACATGCTTCATCAAGCCAGCGAGGGGGTCGTTAGCTCCAGTCTGCTGAGACGGCGTCTTACGTAATGCAATACACTCAGGATGGGGACGGGGACGGCCCGCTGCCTCTGCTGCATTCCAGTGGGTAGAAGCAAGTCACACACGCTCAGGGGGACGAGACTGTCCGGGGGTGTGAACGCGAGGAGGTGAGGGCCCACGGGGTTGCCTTGGGTCACCCAGCAGGAGGAGGTTCCAGTAGCCAGCTGGACCCGAGTCCAGAATTCAGAAGAGGAGTCTGGCCAGGAGCTGGTAGAAGTCAGGGATGTTATTAAAACCACAGACTGAGCGGCGTCACGGGAGGAGGGCACCTGCCTGCAGGCAGGCCACGAAAACAGTCATTAAATCTGCTTGAAATGGTCTACATCTTAAATTAAAAAAATTTTTTTTAAGAAAACATAGTCACTGCAACACAAATAGAAAACAAGAAAGGGACGCCTGGGTGGCGGAGTCAGCTGAGCGTCCGACTTCAGCTCAGGTCATAATCTCACGGGTTCATGAGTTTGAGCCCCACATCGGGCTCGCTGCTGTCAGGGCAGAGCCCGTGTCAGATCCTCTGTCCCCCTCTCTCTCTGCTTATCACCCACTTTCGTGCTCTCTCTCTCTCAAAATAAACAAACACTGAGGGAAAAAAAAAAAACAACAAGAAAGAGGAGGTCACTGACAATAAATAAATCCCTGGGAAGAAAACCAAACGGTGCTGTTAAGTAGTTACTGCCCTTCCGGGCCCAGATGAAGGCAAGGCAGGCAGGACACACCTCGGGCACAAAATTTGAAGGGACAACAAAACACTCCGTGACACGAGAAATAATGTTGCAGTGCAATCCTGAGAACACCAAATGAATGCAGAGGAATTCCTGATGAGCAAAATATCAACGTTTTAAACAAATACCGCAGCCGACAGGGCTGGGAGTGGGGGCAGGGGAGGCGGCCGGGGTGTGCGAAGTCGAGTCCGGTCTTCGTATGCAATGTTGGTGTTTGGTTCCTTGTTTTCTCGGTGTTAATGTTTGTATTTTTAAAATGTTGTGAATTTATCTGGACCTGAGGTTTCTGGGGCGCCCTTGACCTGAGGCCAGCCCCTCGATCCCTCCACCCTAGGCGCCGGGCTGGGTATTCTCCCTGAAGGCTGTGCACCCACATATCACACCCTCTTTTTGAAAACAGTCACTGGCAAGAGGTAAGAGTGGCATTAGCGGGGCGCCCGGGGGGCTCAGTAGGTTAAGCGTCCCGCTTCGGCTCAGGTCATGATCTCATGGTTCGTGGGTTCGAGCCCCGCGTCGGGCTCTGTGTTGACAGCTAGCCCAGAGCCTGGAGCCTGTCTTTGGATTCTGTGTCTCCCTCTCTCTGATGCTCCCCTGCTCGCGATGTCTCTCGCTGTCTCTCAAAAAAAAAAAAAAAAACATTAAAAAAAAAAAAAGAGTGGCATTAGGGACAGAGCCGAGGCTCTGTGCAGCATCATTGGGAGGCTGGAAACAAGTTGTTCCCGCCCTGTTCACAGTATGGCTCAGCGCACCCCGGCTTTGGGCTCAGCACTCCCCTGGGAACCCCCGAATTGCTCCAGACCCTTCCTGGTAGATGAAGCCAGAGTGGGGTAGGTGACCAGATGTCCTGATTTCCAGGTTATAACTAAAATAGTCGCAAGTGACTGAAGACAGTTGGTCACCCCAAACAGAGTGACTTGCTCAGTGTCACCCCATCACTGCTGAGTTGGGATGAGAGTCTGGCATTTCGCCTCCCGCCTGGACCAGAGAACGTCGGGACAGGGTGTATGTATTCTTGAGCTGGACGCTGGTCAAGGCACAGGCTCGGCTTGGAGACGTTCGTGCTCACAACTCACAATTCAGTTCTGTGTGCTCTGTGCCTCTGTCCTATGTTCTAGAGACCCTGACTCTTCCTTCCCTCTATCTTGGTGCACACTTCAGATCTTGGAACCGGTGTCGGTCCTTCTTGAAGCTTCTACCTATCATTCCCATAACTGGGGACAGCAAGTCTCTTGCCTTCTCACTTCTCTTATTTTACAACTGCACACCCCTTCTTTAGATTTGTCTGGGGTGTTCTCATGTATCTCTGGAGCGCAGGTGGTAACTTATCCTCCTACGTTTCTTTCAAAAAAAACAAACTATGCCTCATCCTGTCCAGGGCTTTCTCTTCGCTCAAGGTCACCATGTGAGCCAGCAATCGCCTTCTTGGGTTCTCTCTTATTTCTCTTGATCGGCTATCTTCCCTCTTTGCACTCAGCTTTTGTTGTCCATTCTTTCCAACCCCCAATCTTTACAAAAAACAGAAATAAAACAAACTCTAGAAGATATTTTGTAGTCTGAGATTAAGGGTGTGAAGGATCTTCTGGAACCTTCCACCCCTTTACCTCTCCCTAAGTAAGCTGCCCACTTGTCTGAGACAGGTTGTCTCCATTACATCAGAGTGAAAAGGGAAAGATAGATCTCAGATTTGGTTTTGGGCTGACTTTTTCTTTTTAAGTCCTAAATGGACTTCACATGTTGGTCCGAAGTCTACTTTAATTTAGAAATACGGGTGTTTTGAGAAAGTTGGGTTTTAAATGGACTTGACTTTATGACTGGAGATTGAGAATTAGCCCGTGATCAGTTCAGCCTTCAGTGTTTGTTTCTCAATGTTACATCATTAAGTGGAACACACAGCAATCCAGAGACGTCGCTGCTTGGAGGTCTTTAGCTGGCTTTTTGCAAAGCTAATATATGGATACTGACCATTTACTGGTTGGTAAAACTGTCAGCTTTTCACTCAAGCAACAAATGCCTTGTCTGTGTTCTCTCACCTGCATGATCCCTGTAGTACTTCAGAGTCGCTTCCCAGCCAGGGGGCCCTGTTGCCTCCACGGCTTTACTGCCTTCTACTCCACAAGCTATTGCACCAGGACTGAACTCCCCTTTCTGGAATCCACACTCACAAGGACAGGCACAAACTTCTGCTTCATCTGTTCCTTCCTGATTTCTGTTACCGATTTTTTTTTATTGGAGTAAAGTACACACAACCTAAAATTCACCATCATAACCATCTCCAAGCGCGCAGCTCAGTGGCGTCAGGCACATTCACCCTGTCGTGCAGCTGCCCCCACCATCCGTCTTCAGAACTTTCCATCTCCCCTACTGAGACCGTCCCCATGAAACACTGACTCCACATCCCCTGCCCCACCCCTGGCTCCCACCATCTACTCTCTGTCTCTGTGGACAGGACTCCTCTAGCGACTCCCTGTGAGTGGGGTCATGCAGGATTTGACCTTCTGTGTCTGGCTTCTCTCACTGAGCACAATGTGCTCGGGGTCCCTCCGTGTTATAGCAGGTGTCAGGATTCCTTTGGGAGCAGAATAAACATGGAATGGCCAGGAGCAAGGGGGTGGTGAGTGATGAGCTGGGGAGGAGAGTCAGGTCAGGACCAAGACTGAACTCAGTACTGAGGGTGGGAAAGAGCTATTGAAGGGCAGGGAGTAGCACCATCGTATTTGTACACACCAGGGCCTCTCTCCCTTGGCTCTGTGGACATGTGGGGCAGGTTCCTCTGCGGGGGCATCCTGGGCACTGTGAGATGTTGAGTGGCATCTCCGACTTCCACCCCTTCAATGCTACGAGTGCCCCTAGTTGTGACAGCCACAAACATCCCCAAACATCTGCCCTGTGTCCCCTGAAGGCAGAATTGCCCTGGGTGAGATCCCCTCGTCTAGGTAGATATCTCTAATTGTATGAAAAATGGGTGGTTTGAGGCAGGCCTGGAGTTAGCAAGAACGCCACTAGCCCAGGGAAGGGGTGAAGGGGACCCCTGCAGAGGAGGAGGGAGGTGGAGTGGCCAGATTTGGAGGTGACCAGCAAGGAGGGGAAAGAGGACAAAGAGGTGACGGAAGACTGGGGCGGGGGGCTGGTCTAGAGCACCAGCAGACAGGAGAGGGAGTCCCCAGGACTCGGAGAGGGAAGAGGAAGCAGGTTGGCTGGGGTAAGACGCATCCACCTGGGGCACGCTGAGCTGTATGCAGAAGTGTCCGGGTGTCCATTCCCACCTGAAGCTCCAGAAGAGATGTGAACTGGAAACTTCTATGTGGGGCTTGCTGGCGTATAAATGATCATTGGTGCGCTCTCCTAGGGGCATAGGTGGCATAGTCCATAGGTGGACTCCCCTAGGGGCAGCACCAGAGAAGGGAGCTGTGGAGGACCGGGTGGGAAAAGCCGACAGATAGTGACGAGAAGGGCCTTTGCAACTTACAAATGGTTGATGTGCTTTGTTTTGTGGCTGCTTACATGGTCCCATCAAGATTTCACCAGCAAAGGAGCCAGTTGGTGAAGACACAAAGACCTACTGGAAGTCCCCTCTATCACTCCTGTTGCCTCCAGGAAGCCCCTAATCAGACCGGAAGAGGAGATTAGGAAGGAGTTTCCTGACCACAGGCCAGGTGGGGCTGCATGTTCACAAGTGTACAAAGGCCTTGGAGGAGTAGGCACCCCAATGTGTGGGGAGGTGACAGCATCTGGAACTCTGATAACCCTGACATTGTGTTGACTGTAGCATTTGTTTGTTTGACCACAGCTGAAGAGGCGGGTGAAGAGCATCTTCCTTACTGTCCTTGTAGAAGTTAGTGCTCCCTGCTCTCTTGTGTCAATGAGCCATAAATCTTGATCTTATAAGAGACACAACCTCATTCTGAACCAATTCAAGCGAAGATTGGCACCTTTGCCTGGGCAATCCAGAAGCCCTGGCCTCTGGCAGAGGTGGGTCACTGGGATCACTCTGTCTTGTCCCTTGAAGCATTCCCCTGGCTCTGCCCCCCACATCGACCTGGTCTCTTCCTTCAGGGTATTGATCTCATCCTCCTTCCTGTTGGCAGTCAAGATGGCAGCTAATGGCCCCAAGCCTACATATGGTGGTTTAGGAGCCTCACTGGGAAGAATGCTTCCTCCCTATAATTAATAGTTGAACTCTATGAAATCAGTCATGTCCTGTTGTTTTTGGTCTATAAAAAAAAGGGCAATTTCATATAGTTGAAACTCAGGGAAGAAACTCAGCTGGCTTGCTTCAGTCATGTATAACCCTATGGACCAATCACTGATGGGAGTGAAGATTGGCAGGCCCGGGTTCAGTGCGCACCTGACACCAATGGGGGTGGGCATGAAAGTGGTGACTGGCAGGTCTGGTGGCCAGGTGGGTGGGGCAACACGACTGGGGTAAGCCTTCCCCAAAGAAAGTGATGTGGGAAGACAAAAATGATATTGCCACCCCACGTGCTATAGGAAATGAGAACTAAAGGGACAAGGCCGATCATTGGCCACAATTAGGCCTGAAGGAGTTAACTACCTTTCTGGGGGTCACGGACTACTTGGATTAATGCTGGAACATGGATTTTGGTCTTCTGATGACCAGCATTCCTTCTACCTGACTGCAGGGCACCATGGGGGAATGGCAGGTCCCATTTTCATGATGTTTTTCCTACAAAGATGCCCAATGTCCCAATTCAACATTCAACCCTCTCTCCTGGGTCAGCACTGCCCACAAAAAGCTTGTATTAGATACCTGTTGCTGCTGTAACAATGTGGGCCTCCCAGGGTAAACCCGGGTGTGGGCATGGCTGGGTCCTCCTGCCTTTTCCGCCTTCCAGAGGCACCGCATCCTTGGCCTGTGGCCCCTCTGTACTCACGGCCAGCAGCACGCGGTCTGCCCATCTCTCTGCCTCCCTCTCATGAGGACCTCGTGAGGACGCTGTGCCTCCCAAGAATCCAGGGTCACCCCTGCCTTAGGGGCCTTGATGTGGCCCCCCGCAAAGTCCCTTTAATGTGTGAGGTAACACATCCAAGGCCCCGGGGACTAGGACATGAACATCTTTGGAGCCATTACTGCACCTACCACAGGGTCTAAGCAAAATGCCATTTCTGTGGAAATGCTCAGAGACACTGTCAGATTGTTTGGACCAAACAGTTACTGCCTTTTCTGAGCCTTGCTTGGTTCAAAGGCAGATTTTGTAGCCTGATTTTTATCTGCCCTCCACCATGCCTGCCAACTGCCGGATGAGGTTTCTCCGCCCTTGGAGGAGGCCGCGTGGGGGTCGTGCCGGGGCGCGAATGCACTGGTGCAGGTCCAGCCCAGGGTTCAGCGGCACTCAGAGGTGCAGCCAGCAGGCAGCCGGCTTCTCCTGAGTTTCCTTGTTTGTTCACAGAATCTGGCTTCTGGCTCTCCACATTCTGGATGTTTCTGCATCAACTGTGTCCCGCTGTTCCCCATGGTTATTGGCTTCCTCCTCACCTCCTCCAGCTGTCTGCCTCCTGTTCCAGTTTGTGGCCTAGGTACCTCCTTGCTCTCTCTCTCCTGATCCCTCCCCTCCTCCCCTCTGTCTTTCCCTCCCTCCTTTCTTTTCTTCCTCCTCCCCCTCTCCCTTCCTCTCTTTCAGTAAAACACCCAAGACACCTTAACCATCTCTCAGTGCACAGTTCACTGACATTAAGCACATTCACATTGTTGTGAATGTTGTGTGCCACCCCCACCATCCATCTCCAGAATTTTCCATCTCCCCAAACCAAGACTCTGTCCCCATGAAACACTGATCCCCTGCCCCCCGCCCTGCCCCTGGCTCCCACCATCTACTCTTTTGTCTCTGTGGACGGGACTCCTCTAGGAACCCCGTGAGTGGGGTCACGCAGGACATGTCCTTCTGTGTCTGGCTTCTGTCACTGCACACAGTATCCTCTGGGTCTGTCCACATGGTGGCAGGTGGCAGGATGTCCTTCCTAAGGCTGAATGAGAATATTCCAGCATGTGGGTGGACATGTTGTGTTTGTCCTTGACCAACTGATGGACACTTGGGGTGGTTCCACCTCTTGGCCCTTGTGGATGCTGCTGCTGTGAACACAGGGGTATTAGAGCCTTGCAACCTCGCTTGCAGGGTCTCCGGGTGTAAAGCTAGGAATGGAACTGCTGGGTCCTGTGGTTGTTCTATGTGATAATTTTATATAATTCCTATGGTAATTGTATTTCATTGTTTTTGCACCAAGCAGTTTTCCACAGTGGCTGCCCCATTTATCATTCCCACCAGCCGTGCGCAAGTCTTCTGACTTCACATCCTTGCCAACTCTTGTTACTGTCTGTTTTTTTATGATAGCCGCCCTAACGGGTGTGATATCTCTCTTTAACCCTTCCTTTGTGAGGAGTGAACTGCCAACTATGAGGTCAGAGGCTGAGACCGCCCACACATCTACACCAGGGGGGTTCTGGGGTGAGCTATGTCCCCTCAGATTTTGTATGTTGAAGTTCTAACCCCCAATACAAGGGACCCTGGGACACAGACATTCACACAGGGAGAAGGTCCTGTGAAGACAGAGGCGGGGGGGGGGGGGGATGCTTCTACAGGCCAAGGGCCACCAGGACTGCCGTGACCAGCAGAACCTAGGAGCCTGGGGCAGGTTCCGCCTCACGGCCTCAGAAGGAACCGGCCCTGCCTCCACCTTGATTTTGGACCTCTGATCTCCAGAGCTGGGAGAGACTACATTCGGCTGTTGGAGCTGCTCGGCTTGTGGTGCTCTGTTATGGCAGCCCCAGGAGACTCATGCAGGGAGGTCCCCTGCACTGCTCTTGGGTGTGACAACTCCCAGAAAGGCTCAGAGCGCACTAAAAGCCGGTATAGTCACAGTTACGCTTACAGGGATTAACATCACAGAGTAAGAGGAGCCAAAGAGAGAGGCCGGCAGGGAAGAGGGCAGCCGTCCTGGTCTGCTCAGGCAGCGCTTGCAGGACACCACCGACCAGGCGGCTGATGAACAACACATTCCTCATGGCTCCAGAGGCCGAAGTCCAAGTTCAAGGCACTCGAGGGTTCTGTGTCTGGGGAGAGCCTGCTTCCACAGGTGGTCATATTCTCACCGTGTCAGCACATGCACAGGGGCCAGGGAGCTCTCTGGGGCCTCCCTTATAGGGGCACTCACCCCATTCACAGGGGCTGTACCCTCATGACTTAATCCCCTCCCAGAGGCCCCATCTCCCCATACCATCACCTTTCAGCAGGTGGATTTGGGGGACACAGACACTAGTCTGCAGCACCAGGACAAAGCATGACGCTTCCACTGTCCTCTCCCTGTGCAGCCAGGGCGTGTTGTTCTCGGGGCACGTGTGACAACACACATGGACTATAGTCAATCTGAGAAGTCCCCCCAACCTTCATTTTTGGGGTCCAGGGTTTTTTCTGGGGCTCCACCACAGAGGTACGACTGATTCATGGATGCATATGCTGACTGATTCATTGACTGCCCACATGGTTGATCTCAGGCTCCAAGAGAACGGCTCCCAGACACTGACGGCGAAGTCTGGGCTTTCTTTTACAGCAATTCTAAATTCAGACTACACATCCTCTCATTGGGCTATCTTCACTTCCTTGAATTCCCCACTCCATTCTCTTCTTGCCGGATTTGCCTTCTCAGATGGTTCTTCGGGAAAATTTAAGAAAAGAGACAACAGGCACACTGGCCCCATGAGTACTCCTTGGGCCATCGGTACATAAATGGGGCCTTGCTCAGGACAATACAACTCAAAATGTGGCCTTCTCTTCCAAGGACACCAGGGTTCCGGCAGCTGACCTCAGTGCAGCAGATGCTGTATGTGGGTTGGGGCCAGCAGTGCGTGTTTTCCAGGCTGGATCAATCAGACTCTGGCGACCACAGCATTTTAGTTGGTGCCTGTCCAGCTGTCTGGCTTGATGTAACACTGATGGTGACCACTGTAAGGATGACTTTGGGTGCATTGGGTATTTTGACATCAAGCATATTCACTACCATTCAGTTCTAAATATTTTCCTTAATTAGCTATAATTTCTTCTTGGAATCGTTAATTCTCTAGAAGTAATTTTAGACTTTTCAACCATGATTTTATAATTTCCAGTTATCTAACTGCACTGTCGTGAGACATGTGCACTGACTGTAGATTTTTTGGGTTTCGTGCAGATTTGCTTCATGGTTAAGTGCATATTTAATTTTTGTAAGTATTCCGTGTGTGCCTAAAAAAGTTTATTCTCAGTATAGGAAATATAGGTCCATTAAGTAAACTTGTCTCGCGTTAAATTCTGTTATCGGGTACATAAGAGTTTACAATGGAAGTTTTTCTCTCTTCCATTTTGTGACTTTCGTGGTTTACAAGACCACCTAAAACATCCTAGCCGGCTTTTGAAAATCTAACCTCACAGATTCTTTTACATTTAAGTACATTTGTACTTTTTCTTTCTCTCTTTCTCTGCCTTCCTCCCTTTCTCCTGCATTTATACCTTTTTCACTCTACTTTTTGGAAGCTATCCATTTCAGTTCTATTATCAAAGTGGGTCTTAAAATTTTCTCCATGCACGTTTCACTTGACAAGGTCTGAAATTAATCACTAATCTCTTTTTTTCTCTGAACCTTAGAGTCTTTTGATAACACTCATGCCTCCATCTTGTAGCTGGCTCAGCTTTGGCATCTGTGCGCCCCAAGTCGGTCAGTATTACCATTTTATAGACAGTACTTTGCAGATGCTTCTCCATGTTTACCAGTTTCTGGTGCTTCTTGCATTTCACCTCCTTCTTCCAAATCCAACCTTATTCTTCCTCAGTCCGTCCTTTAGTAGTGTTTTCAGTGCAGGCGTGTTAGTGCTGAGCTTCTCAGTCTATCTGCAAATGTCTACATTTCAGTCTCTACCTTGACCAAATGGGTTTAAGTGTACGATTGTTGATGGACATCTATTTCCACCTAACACTTTGAAGGTATTATTCCCGCACCTCAGGTTTCCTTTCTGTTGAGAAATCTGTTGCTCTTAACCAGCATTCCTTCGTAGGTGGCATGTCTTTACTTTCTAGTTACTCCTATAATCTTCTCTTTGTTTTTAGTCTGTGGATTTACTCTGAGGATCTCTTTTATCTGTCATGCTTGGCAGTGTGCCTTTCAAGTCTGAGGATTCAGGTCTTCCAGCACTTCTGGAAAGTTCCCAGCTAATTTCTTTTCTAAGATGGCCTCTGCCATTTGTCTAATCTCTCCTTCTCAAACTCCAGTGAAATATGCACCCTGCGTATCCCCATGCGCACCTCAGATCACCCCCTCCTCATGATTTCTGTGGTCGGCAGAATTATAGAAGGTTCCTAAGGTTTCTGCCCCCCAGCACACATGCCCTGCATAACCTCTTCCCCCTGAGTGTGAAGACCACACTGAATACAATGCCATGGTCACCGCCTTGACTAAGTCACATTCGATGAGCAAGGTGTCAGGATGTTGCTCCCACTGTCACCTTACATTCTCTAAGACTCCATCCTAGCGGGGCGCCTGAGTGGCACAGTCAGGTAAGTGTCTGACTCTTGGTTTCAGCTCAGGTCATGATCCTACGGTTCAGGAGTTTGAGCCCCGCATCAGGCTCTGTGCTGACAGTGCGGAGCCTGCTTCGGATCCTCCCTATCCCTCTCTCTCTGCCCCTCCCCTGCTTGCACTCTCTCTCTCTCAAAATAAATACGCTTAAAAAAAAACAACAACACTCCATCCTAGAACACTGCAGTGAAATTTCTCCCTTTCACCTTGACAATGTGGCTACTGTGTTGCTGGGGGCCTGTGAGCTAAGAGCAGCCCCTGGACAGCAGCCGGCAGGAAGTGGGGGCCTCGGCCCCACAACTGCAAGGGAACAAATTCTGGCAACAATAGGGAGCCCAGAAGTGGATCCTTCCCCAGCCAAGCCTCCGGATGAGAATGCAGCCCAGCTAACACCTGGCTCACAGCCCCTTGAGACCCGGAGCAGAGGACCCAGTTAAAACCTGCTAGAATCCCAGCCACGGAAACCACAAGAGGATAACTGCGCGTTGTTCGAAGCTGCTACGATGGCGGTAACGTGCTGAGCAGCCGCGGCTGACTGACACTGTCTCTCTGCACTGGCCCTTCCTTTCCCCTCCAGGTACAGGGCTTTGCACACTTTGTCTTTACTGTGTGGAAATCTGTTCCTTCCGTGAGCCTTACTGAATTCATGCTTATCCCTCAGAACCCAGATAACGCACCCCTCCCCCAGGAAGCCCTTCCTGACCCCCCAGTCTAGATCAAAGCTCCTTTTTACACAGAGTCCAAGCCCCACGGACACACCTTTATTTTCAAGCCTTAATTGTAGCTGTAATTTTCATTTACCTATGGCTCTGCCACTATGATTTAAGCTCTCCGAGCTCAGGGACTCTCATCGGCCTCATTCAGGGCTGGGTACTCAGCACAGAGCATCCAGGCCCGGCCCGACATAAATATCAGACAGACAGAGAGCTGAATGAATAGTGCTTCTATATTCAATGCTAAATAGCATCGGGCCCCTCTGTGTCCTAATGACAGTGATGACAAGACAATTCGGAGAACACAGGAATCCTTAGAAAACCCACAGGCTTGGGGGGGTAGCAGGGGCAGCTGGGGCTGAATGAATATAGTGTGTGTGTTTGGTTGGGGGGGATGCGTGTCAATGAGCTCATACACTAAACTTGAGTTTCCAGCCCTAATCACAGAGGTGAATCTTGGTGTCTTTGTCCCTAAAACATTTCATCAAGTGATTCTTAGAGATTCCCTGGCTCCTCAGAAGGCAATTCAGCTCAAGTGTGAGAATAAAGGGGTAAGTGTTACACAGCCTCGCTCCCCGCCACCCCCGCACATCTCCCCTTTCTCCCCAGCTCCAGATGGTGGCGGTGAGGCATGGAGTGGCCATTCCCAGCAGGGACACACTGCCTCGAGGATGGAGTATTTTGGCTGGGCCCCAGCACAGGGTTCCGGCCTTAACAATAAACATGCAGCACAAGCAGATGCATCTGAATTTCGAACAAACAACAAATACTATATATATATATATATATACACACACACACACATATAGTATATATATTTTGCATAAGTACATCCCAAATGTCGCACAAGGCGTGTTAGGGGCCGTATCAGTCAGGGTTCTCCAGAGAAACACGGCCAACATGAAGGAGAGCAAGAAGTATTTTACGGAATTGGCTCGCAGGACTGTGGAGGTCGGCGAGTCCAGAATCCACAAGGCAGACTGGAGACCTGGCGCAGAGCTGATGCTACAGCTCGAGTCCCCAAGGCCACCTGGAGGCAGCATTCCTGGTCCCTGAAGGCCTTCAACTGATTGCATGCGGCCCACCCGCAAAAGGGAGGGTCATCTGCTCTATTCAACATCTACTTACCAGAAAGGTAATTACATTGAAGAATTACCTTCGCGGCAACTTCTGGCATAACGTTTGACCCGTGCACCAGGCACCATGATACAGCCAAAGGACACACAAAATTACCCAAGCCAGCGACACACTCGTGCCACAAAAGCAGGATTTGCTCATCTGAAATTCAAGTGCATCTGGGTGCCCGATGTTTTTCCTGACACCCAGGCCTGCCGTTGGTGCCCAGAGACCCCCCCCCCCCAAAGCAGCCCTGCAACCCCTGGGAGGCGCCGGCCGTGGGCTCCCGGGCCCCCTCCCCGAGGCTGGCGCAGAGAGGGGGCAGGTGCAGGCGCCAGGCGGACCCGGGGCCCCCGCTCGCGGCGGCCCTGGAGGGAAAGGCCGCGACTGACCCACGCTCGGCCGACCTGACAGGAGGAAGCAGGAGGCCGCAACTGCAGCCACTCTTCTCGCCCCTTCCCTGGAGGAGACTGAAGACACGCAGAAAGGGCTCGTCACGGAGACAGCCTCGGGCTCCCACGCGCCCGCCGCGCAAGAAGGCCTCGCGCGGCCTCGGCGGCGTTTCTCGCGAGACTACAATCAAGGCCGTGCAGAGCGAGACCTACGCGGCTCTCTTGCGAGACCGCCATCAACGGGTGGCCTCGCGCGACCTCGGCTTGGGTCTCTCGCGGGACTACGACCACGGCATGGCCTCGCGGGGCCTGGGCTCGGGTCTCTCGCGAGACCAGGACGCGGGGGCGGGCTGGACGCGTGAACGTCGGAGCGCGCGGCTGCCTGTGGCTCTCTCGGAGCGGAGGCGCTAACGAGGATAGGCAGCCGGCGTCCTCGCAGCGGAGGGCGGCCCGGGGCCTGGGGGATGCTGGCGGCCGCGGACGCTCTCGCAGAGTCCAGGGCCACGAAGGCCGGCGCGGGCGCCCAGCTAGCGCTCGGCCAGGCTCCAGCTTGTTCGCTCTGCGTCGCGTATTCTGTGCAGACCGGCCGAGCGGCGGCCCGGACGTTTACCGGTTCTAGTCCCAGAGCCCGGAATGTGTCGCCTCACGTGGCAGAGGGGACCTTGTCAAGGCCCCTAAGGCGAGGTGACTCTGGGTTCCCGGGGGCCCAGCGTCTCCACGAGGTCCTCACGAGAGGGAGGTAGAGGGGCGGAGGCAGAGAGACGGGCGGACCCCGGCTGCGGGCCCTGAGGATGCGGCGCCTCCGGAAGCCGGAAAAGCTGAGTCGGGGCTCCCCGGGGCCCCAGGGAACCGGCCCTGCCCACGCCTGGGTGTTAGGATTTTTGAGCCCAGAACTGCTTAGTAATAAACCTGGGTTCCTCTCCGGCGCTAGGTTTGCGGTGATTTGTTAAACGGCTACCGGGAAGTCACTCATCCCTCTTGGTGTGGACCCCAGAGACCCTGGGGAGCCCGCGCGCACAGGCCCCGCCAGCGATCGCAATGTACCACCTTTTATGACGTTAAGACAGGGACCTAGGGCACTGCTGGAGGCTGCACGAGTAAAACCCTTGCTTAGGGAAGAGAAGCCTCCTCCAGCCCTGACCCTGTGTTTCGCCCTTTCTTGCTGGCATCCAGGTGGCCTTCCCAGTGTCTAGGAGCCATGGAGCCCACCGCTGGTGACTTACAGCTTGTGCCTGGGGCAGCAAAGGAAGGCCCCGCTCCCTACACCTTGTGCTGCCGCGTGACCCTCTGCGCTGTCGTGGCCACCGGCATCCTCATGGTCACCCTGGGAGTCCTCGTGGGTAAGTGGCTGTGGGCTTGTATGGGCTCACACACCGGGCAACTTGCACAAAGATGCTTAGAAGTGGTTCAGTCGTGTCCACATTATGATCCCAGAGCCAAAGGGTTGAGCGTGCAAGCGTGGAATTGAAGGCAGGCCAGGACCCTGGGCGCCTGGTGTGCGCCTGGTGTGCGCCTGGTATGCACCTGGACCTGGTGGCCGTCTGGGGTGGGTGGGTGCCTTGGGGGGGGGCAGGCACTGGATATTCAAGTTTCCCACGGAGCAGGCTTTCCAAGGAAGTTTTCATGGTGGGGGGAAAATGGAAACAAACAGCGAAATGAACTTTTTAAATTTTAAGAAATTTGAAAAGTGTAAGAAATGAAGAATGTGGTTTATGCTCCTACACTCCAAAGTGGCCCCCATTTCATACTTTCTTTTCATAGAGAGTCATATTACTTAGAGTGAACCATACAAAATTAAGGCCTCTATACAATGTGGGCTGCAGTTATACAAATAAACAGAGGAAGCTCTTTTTGTATTTCAGTAGAATGATCTAGAGATGCCTACATTTGAAAAAGTAGAGAGAGATGCCAAATAGTAAGAAAGAACGCGTTTGCTTATGTGCGTCCATTGTTTTCTGGAAGGGAGTGTCAGAGCCTAACTGACCGGTTACCTCTGGAGAGGACACGGGCGGGAGATGCTCTTTGGTAGCTTTAAAAAAAATTTTTTTTTAATATTTATTTTTTTGATACAGAGAGAGACAAAGCATGAGGGGGGGAGGGGCAGAGAGAGAGGGAGACACAGAATCTGAAGCAGCTCCAGGCTCCGAGCTGTCAGCACAGAGCCCGACGTGGGGCTCGAACCCACAAACATGAGATCATGACCTGAGCCGAAGTTGGATGCTCAACCGACTGAGCCACCCAGGCGCCCCCTTTGGTGGCTTTTGATTTTGAACCACCTGGATCCATCACACCTGTTCACAGTACTGTCCTTCTGCACTGGTTTTCCACGCGCCATCTCTGTGCCAACAGCCGCCACGAGCGGTTTACGGTGCAGCAGGTCTCACACACACACACATTTCCATGGATAACGCCTAGTGCTGTTTTGGGAGAATTTGTTGTGAGTCAGCGGAGTCTGCAGACCCTTTGGGAGCTTGCCTTTTTCCTTCCAGCGTTTGTCCTAGATTCTCCTTAATGTTCGTATGGAGGGTTTAGTTGGACGTTCCTCCTGAGACTGTGAGCCATTTTCATCCTTCACCACTGCAGACAGTGCTCAGTCCAGTGTTGCCTGCCTCAGTGCTACCAGGGCTGGTGGCCCCGACCCCTGGAAGCGTCTTAGGGTTAAATCAGTTAACATTAGGGGCACCTGGGTGGCTCGGTCAGTTACGCGTCTTTCTCCTAATCTCAGCTCAAGTCGTGACCTCAGGGTCTGGAGTTCAAGCCCCATGGTGGGCTCCACGCCGGCGGAAGCCTTCTTAAACACCCCCAACAAACCAAATCGTTTAACGTTACGTAAATTTATTTATTTTTTTAAATTTGTTTTTCATTTATTTATTTTTTGAGAGATAGAGTGAGACAGAGCATGAGCGGGGAGGGTCAGAGAGAGAAGGAGACACAGAATATGAAGCAGGCTCCAGACTCTGAGCGGTCAGCACAGAGCCTGACGCGGGGCTCGAACCCACCAACCGTGAGATCATGACCTGAGCCGAAGTCGGACGCTTAACCGACTGAGCCACTCAGCCCCCGTCCCCCCCCACCGCCGCGTTATGTAAATTTAAAAGTCAGTTCAGTTTCCCCACCAGCCATGTTTTGTGGGCGTCTCGTGGATACTGCACTGGACAGTGTGGGTCTAGAACATTCTGTCATCACAGGGATTTCTGCTGGGCAGCACTGCTCTGGAACAGGCTTATTCTGAGATGATAAGCTTCCCACAATTTTATTTGGAGATGGGAAGGTCACCTTTTCATGAAAAAAAAAAGGGGGGGCAGTTTGAGGGAAAATGTCCTCATGTGGCAAAAACAGTAAGCTGGCAATGCTCTGTGGGATTCTTTGATTATGTGTAGTATAGATATGTTTATTATGTATTTTATGCCTGTATTTGTGGAGCACCTGGAATATCTCAGAGCCTAGTGTGTCTGACAGAGGCCCCCTAGTGGTTGTGGGAGTCAAATGCAGGAAAATGTATGCCGTGCGAATGGGTGGACTCGTGAGTGCGCACACGTGTAAGCATGTTTGAGTGTGGTGTGTATATGTGTGTGGTTGTGTGTGTGTGAGCGCATCTGTTTCCTCCAGGGAGAGGCAGTGGCGGGATTTCACACCTGCATTCTAGAAACACATATATTTTGAGAACAATGTAAATATAATCTCCATCTGAAACCAAGGAAGGCTTTAAGAAGCACTGAACAATTTTTTAAATTTTTCTTTAATTAAAATTCAAATGCACCCCATTCCCACACAGCTCAAAATGTTAGTTGGTGATGTTAGCCTTCAGGGAAGCTGGGGGTCGGGTGCATAGGACGTCTGTGCTCTTTCTGCAGCTTCCTGAGCCATAGAAAGGCCTGGTTGGGGTACAGAGCATAGGCAACATGGCCCACACTGAAGGATGCTCATTTCTCTTTATTTATAGTTTCTCGAATGAGAAAACCAGTTGTCTTTGGAATTGGCTTAGAATATATATCCTACTGTATTAATAAACAAATACTTACGTGTTTATCTAGGTAAATACTCGTTCAGAATAAATACAATCGGTACCCAGCTGTCACGGTTTATGTGACTGCTACCTTCAGTTTTTTATATTGCAGTTAGGATCATTTTTTACTAGAATGTCATTTTGTGAGTTCTCACACATTTGTGAGCAGGAGCTAGCCCTGTGCTCAGGGAACCTGGGGATGGCCAGGTGCCTCAGGTGGGTCCCTGTAGAGTCCATCACCAAACCGAGACCCGTGTGAGAAGTGAAGGGGGGCACTGTTGGTGATCACTCAGGGTGCCCCCACACCCTGGCAGTCGGCCCACCCCGTTAGGGTGTTGGCCTCTGGGTGGTTGGGGGCCTTTGAGGCTGACTTAGCTGCACCCTGGCCCCGAACTTGGGCTCTCTCACGGGGCCCTGGTCTTGTCCGCAGCCTCCCTCTCTACACAGGGTGTCGACGTGGAGCACACGGCAGAGCTGCAAGGGGTCCGCTACACCCACAGCTTGCAGCATGAGGCCTCAGACTACTACCGCACGCTAACACCCGCTCTGGAAAGCCTGGTGAGGGCGGCCAGGGGCTGCGAGCGGGCGAGCAGAGCATAGCAGTGGACAAGCCCAGGCAGGCGCTGAGGCAGGAAAGCGGGCACGTGGGGTGGAGAGGACGAGGCCGTCGTGGCCAGCGCTGGTGGCCCCAGGAATGCAGGGCAGTGGGGCATCTGTGGGGACTGACCCCTGCTGACTCGTAGGCACTTTTAAAGGTTAAAAGTTGTGTTCCAGGGAGAGACCAGAGCCTCACACACAACTGGTGGGAGCCTGAAAGAGGACAACTGCTGCAGAAACAGGCAGGCAGTTGGTCAGAGGGTAAACATAATTTCCATGTGATCTAGCAATTCTGTTTGTAGGTGTCTACCCAAGAGAGATGAAAGTTCGTGTCCTCACAGAAAACCTGCACACCCATGCTCACGGCAGCGTGATTCACAAAAGCCAAAATGTGACACCCAAATGCTCTTCAGTGGGTGAACACATAAACACAAGGAGGCCCACCCACACACTCGCACATCCCTCGGCCTCAAGCAGGAGCAAGGCGCCCACACCCACCGCCCCGCGGATGGACCCTGAACACATGACACTCAGGGAGGGAACCAGACACGAGAGGCCACACGGGGTGTGAGTGGATGTGTGTGAAACATCCAGAACAGGCTCATGCACGGATGGGAAGGGGGCCTGTCGGGGCTGGGGGTGGGGCGTGACTGCTGGGGGAGACGGAGTTGTTTTGGGGCTGATGGAATATTCAAAAATTGGTTGTGGTGATGGCTGCACAACTCTGTGAATGCACTAAAACCCATCCAGTTGTCCACTTTTAAAGGGTAAGTTTAGGTAGGTGAACTGTATCTCAACTAAAGAAAATGTTTTAAATTTCAGTATAAGAGAGCACGAGGTGGGTCATTAGGTAAGAATCCATGTTTTGAGAAGAGCAGTCTGCCTGTGGCCTGGAGGCTGTGTGATAAGACATGGGAGGAGCAGGGGCGCAGTTAGGAGTCCCCACCATCCAGACCAGGGATCAACACGGTTCTCCTCTAATCAAGACAGGCAAGATCTACGGCTTTTGTTGGGCCCAGCTACCAAACTTGGCCTGAGGCAGCTCGAGAGGTACCACGGAGGACAGGTGAATTAATGGGTGTGGCAGTGTGCCAATAAAACTTCATCAACACCAATACAAACTACAATCTTCACGTACCGTGAAATATTTTTCTTCTGATTTTTTCCAACCATTTAAAAATATAAAAACCATTTTTAGTTTGTGAACTATATAAAAACAGGTAATGACTTGAATTTGCCCATCGGTGTTAGCTTGCTGATCTCAGTCCCATACCCTAAAGCTCTGTCCAGAAGTACAACACGAGCCTTGTGCATAATTTAAATGTTTCTAGCCGCTACGTTGAGAAAAAGAAAGCAGGTTTAATTTTAATATATTTTACTTAACCCAGAGTATCCAAAATATTATCATTTGACATCATCAGCATAGATAAAGTGGGTATTAATGAGACCTTTCACCTTCTTTTTTTGTGTTGAATCTTTAGAACCCGGTGTGTGTTTTATACTCACATCTCAGTGTGGTTGCTAAATTTTCATCAGGAATACTTGTTTCATGTGTAGATTCCATAAATTTACATACCTGTGTTCCCTCATATGTACTTAAGAGTTTTCTGGTAACTGTGCAGAGTATTTTAAAATCTAAGTGTGAATTCACAGGGGACACAGGTGTCCCCCTGTGGCACCAGCCATGTATCAAATGCTCAGTAGCCATGTGTGACCCGTGGCTGCCACATGGGACAGGGCAGGTTAGAACATTTCCCAGGTTTGTGTGCTGTCCTGTGGGCCAGTGCAGGTCTGAACGCGGGCAAGGGGGATGTGGACTCAGCGTGGACAGAAGAGAAGCAGGTTAGAGGGAGTCTTAGGAGGCAGACGCTTCAGGAGCAGGCACGGTGAGCGTCAGCCAAGCCGGGACACTGACCGTGAACAGGGATGCTGTTAGTAACTCCACTGAGAGAGCAGGTAAATGGGGACATCTGGTAGCCCTAGGTGTAGGTCACTTGCAGTGCCGGGGGGACTCTCCGGATCCCAGTCCCAGGACGAGGGCCCTTCAGTGCTAAACCAAGACAGTGGATAGTGGTCACTCGAACAGCACACGAAGGATAAGCAAGTTCCTAATAGCATCTGTTTGCACAAAGCAGAGTTTAATGTAAAAATTCACGTAAAATATAATCATTTTTAAAGTGAACAATTGAGGGGTATTTAGTATATTCATAAAATAGCGCAACCATCATCTTTGCCTAGTTCCAGAACATTTCATCACCCCAAAGCAACCCCATCCCCATTAGCTGTCCCTCCCCAGCCTCCCACACCCATGAAGTCCTTTCTTGTCTGTGGATGTGCCTGTTCTGGACGTTTCACACATGTGGACTCACACTCTTGTGTCTGGTTCCTGCTCTGAGCGTTGTGTGTTAAGGGCCCGTCCCACAGGCAGCTGGTGTCCGCGCCTCGCTCCCATCCATGTGGATGGGCCCATTTTATCCATCCATCTGCTGATGGGGCAGTACTTTCGTCCGAATAGCTTCCAAGTGCCCTTTCCCTGTCCCGCACATGGCTCTGTGGCTGCCGTGTGTACTGAGCAGAAGAGGAGGCACATTTCTGTGCCCTCTCCAACTCCGCGTGTTCGCAGCAGGTCCCCACGGGACAGCTGCCCAGCCTAGGCCTCAGCACGTGCTGCTGTGGTTTCTCTTGCAGTTTGTAAGCAGCTTTCGGGAGACAGAGCTGGAGGCCAGCTGTGTGGGCTGCACCGTGCTAAGTTACAGGTGGGTCAGAACCCCGTTCAGGCGAAAGAACCCCAGTGGACACCCAAGAGGTTCCAGAAGATTCCAGCAGGAGCTCTCCCTCCCCAAGGGCTTCTCTCCTCCCTGCAGGGATGGGAATTCCAGTGTCTTCGTGCATTTCCGGCTGCACTTCCTGCTGCAAGCCTTGCAGTCACTGAGTCTGGGCCTGGAGGAGGAGCTGTTGCAGAGGGGACTCCAAGCAAGGCTGCAGGGGCGCGGCATCCCCCTGGCTGCCCACGGCACCATCGTGTCTGCTCAGCTCACAGGCAAGTAGTCTATTAGATCCCTGAAAGACACCAGGAGGAGGCTGTGGGAGAGGCAGCAGCTGAACGTTGCGTTGAACTTTAGGTTTTCAACAGCTGCTCCCTCCCCTGAAAAGAAAACATACGCACATTGCTTTACCCTCAGTAGTATAGACCAGGTGATGGCAACCTGCCAATGGCCACAGTGTAACTATTTTAGTTTTTGCAGCCCGTTGGGTCTCTGTCAAGGCCACTCAACTCTGCTGTTGTCACATGAGAGTTAAAGACCATACATAAACAATGGGCACAGCTGTGCATTGATAAAACTTTATTTGGATGATAAATGGTGGGCCGCATTTGGCCCGCAGCCATTATTTGTTAACCCTGGTATAGAAATAAGAGTAAATGCCATGTTCTAAAATCTGATGATACAGATTCTATATCGTGAACCAAAACTTCACATAAAATCTGATGGTGCAGTGCATCGTGGTTGGAGAGCCAGACATGAGTTCATTCTGTCATCAGGTTAAAGATTGCTTGCCTTGACCTTGTCCAGTTTCTACTGGACATTTATGGTCCTTGCCCACCAACCCTGACATGCTAATTGAGTCTTAGTAACCTCAGTATCAGTGCTAATTGAACTCTCCTTGGTCTCATGCCTGCACAGTCCACTATGGTGGCCACCTGCCCCGTGTGGCTCTTGAGCGCATGTCATGCAGCCAGTGAGATCGAGCAACAGAATGTTTCATTCGATTTCATCTTAATTGATTTAAGTTGGAATTTAAGTGGCTCCCGTGGGAGACCGCGCAGCTCTCTGCTTTGCAATCCGATGTTTTCAAAGAACTACAGAACTCACTGGATGAACTTATATCTCTTGTCCGTTTCACTGCAGGAAGCCAGAAAGCACCACTGACAGAAAGAGACCTAAAATCAGGTATGTCTTCCTCTCTCCCACGGAGCTCCCCGCCCTCTGCAGAGTTTCCAGAGGGTCACCTGGAGAGGTTCCCCAAGGCTTCCTCCAGTACACAGAGGGCTCCCTCCAATGCAGTGAAGGCTAGTTGTGCACATGGCCTCCTCTGGGGGCCAGCAGGGATGGACTTAGCATCCTGTGTGGGCAAAAGATGCAAAGATGAGACACTGAAGTACACATGGGCAGACATGAGTAAGAGAAAACATTACTGATGTTTTTTGAAAAGTGGAAGAAATCTATTAAAATACAAAACACAAACAAATGGTTTGGAAAAAGAAAAAAGAAAGTACCACATGGAGTCCTCAAGTGAGGGCGATCCTGTCCCCACGGGATGCTGGGGGAGTATCCAGGGACATCTGGTAGTCAGGAGTGGGGCTCCTGGCATGGGGTGGGTGGGGCCAAGAGTGCTGCTCCGCCCCCACAGGGCCCAGGACGCCCCCACGGAGAACAGTCGGGCCCCACATGCATATTGGACACTTGAAATGGTTAACGTAGTAAACTTTACGTTTTATATGTTTTACTGCAACTTGAAAAGTTTGATTTCTTTTTGTAAATATATTTTTTAATGTTTTATTTCTATTTGAGAGAGAGAGAAAAAGAGTGTGAGCAGGGAAGGGGCAGACGTTATTTCTATTAGAGAGAGAGCACGAGCCGGGGAGGGGGTGAGAGAGAGGGAGATACAGAATCGGAAGCAGCTCCAGGCTCTGAGCTCTCAGCACAGAGCCCGATGCGGAGCTCAAACCCACGAACCATGAGATCATGACCTGAGCTGAAGTCGGACACTTAACCAACAAGCCACCCAGGTGCCCCGAAAAGTTCAATTTCACCTGTGTCTTAAAAAAATGTGGGCGCTCGAAAATGTGGAAGCACACGTGGTGTGCCTACGCTACTGTTTTATACCCCTGGCCTCTGTGTTGACATTCTCGTGTCGGGTCTCTGTACTGGTTCTGAGAAAATTATTTCCAAAACATTTAGGGCCAAGGAAGCAAAAAAGAGATGTTTTCCACGCTCTGAAGGCTCTGAGTAGCAAGCAGCATCTTGCTGCAGCCGGGAGATACGGAGTGTGGTCAGGAACTTGGTTCTTCTCTGCCCTCAGGTCACTGCCCAGGGAACACCTTTTCCTGCCGCAACGGCCAGTGTGTGACCAAAGTGAACCCGGAGTGCGATGACAGAGTGGACTGCTCCGACGGATCTGACGAGGCCCACTGTGGTCAGTCCCCTGCCTGGCCAGTCTCTGGGCCATGTCCCCGCTCCAGGGTCAGCTTCTGGCCCTGCTGTCCGGCCCACTGTGCACATTATACGTGGTGCCTGGGCTTGGCATCACAGCAACTGCGCAGAGGAAGGGAGGGGTGCCCATGAGAGTGGCTGACAAGATAGGTCCCCGCCGAAGGGTGGTAAGCCTCGCGTGCTGGGGGCTGGCACTCCGTCCTGTGTGCAGGGGGATTCGAGCAATGGGATCTCACAGTTGAAGTGCTGTAGGAGGAGCCAACGTTTTCCAGCAACGTTAGCCATGCATAAGGGTAAGTGTGGGAAGGAAGAGAGAAAACCATTGTCATTCACAGTGGAATGTGATTGACTATAGGAATGAATCCATAAATTGACTAGCCAGGTAATTGAAAATGAAAAAGTTTGACACTAAGAAGAGAGAAAGAAACATCAACACATACAAAAGCTATTCCTTTGCTTTATGCAAGTAACCACGGGTTAGAAGATAAAATGCAAAAAAAATCCCACATGTGATCAGTAGCAACACAAAGTAAGCGTGTCAAGCCTGTAACGTTACATAGAATTATAATAGAACTTCACTAGACGTAAAAGGGGACCAAATAAACCGAGACATAATGTCCCATGAAAAGATGGGTGTGTCCGAATTTTGAAACTTGTAAAATCTACGATGGAGGAGACATTGGTGGTGTGTGGCACCTGGATGTGGAGGATGCTCTGTGGGGGCTGACTGAAATTGGCGGCTGTGGTCGGGGGTCCCCAAAGCCCCCTTCAGGGTCAGTGACTCGCTGGGAGGACTCAACAGAACTCAGGAACGCATCCTAGGCAAGGTTACAGCTCCTTCCGGTGAAAAGGTCATGAAAGGAAAAGGCGCACGGGGCAACGTGGAGGCTCGACCTGCCGTGGGCAAGCTCCCTGCCGCCCAGTGCTGCCACGTGGACAGCGCTGGCCTGACTGTCCCCGCAGCAGTCCGTGGGCACGCACAGTGTTTCCAACCCGGCCAGCTCGCCGAGGCTTGGTGTCCCAGGCCACATGGGCAGGTAGCTCCGGCACAGCTCACTTTAGGTAGGAGAGTCCCAGGGCTGCCAGTAACAAAGTGGCCTGGACAACAGGGACAGTCCCTGTCACAATCCGGAGGCTGGAAGCCAAGGGCAAGGTAGCAGGAGGTTTGGTTCCTTCTGAGCTGGCGATGGAGAATCTGTTTCATGCTCCTCTCCTGGCTTCTGGGGCTTGTTGGATGTCTAGACTGCTTGGCTTATAGAAGTGTCACCCGGATCTCTGCCGTCACGTCCACATGGCATTCTCCCTGTGCGTGTGCCTTTGTCCAAATCTCCCCTTTTTTGAACACACCAGTCATTGGACTTAGGGCCCTCACTAATGACTTCATCTTAATTTGATCATCTGTGAAGACCCTATTTCCAAATAAGTCACATTCACAGGTACTGGGGGTTAAAACTTCATCTTTTCGGGGGACACAACTCAGCCCAAAAAACTTAAGTTTCCAGCCCCTCCAGAGGTCAAGGTGATACCATGTGGCCTCAGGTCACAGTGAACTTTTTGGATGACCCAACTCCCCAGGTAGGTCAAGCTGCTGGTAAGCAACAGTCCAAGAGCTTAGAGGGCTCCTCCCCGGAGGTGGTCAAGGGCAACAACACTCTCCGAAATGTGCAGTGTGTGGATCGCTCTTCTCAGTTAATTGTTTGCTGCATGACAAAGTGAGCTAAGTGGAGACCCAGGAGGGGCCCGTGTGGGGGAAGAGAAGGAGGGAAATGCCCTCCAGGCAGCTAGAAACATGAGGAAGCAAGGGGTCGACCCTTTTGCTTTATGAGTCAGCACACCCATGAATCAAGTCGACAGTGTGGAGTTCCCACCTGGACCTCGGCCTTGGCCATGAGCCCCATGACCAGTGTAACGCGGCAAAGTGACGGTTGCTTGAGGCAGAGAAAGGGCCTCCGGCATGAGGCAGAGAAAGGGCCTCCGGCAGAGACCTTCTCTGCCACTGCCTGGGACGTGCAGCCTTGGGTGTTTGACCTGTCGGGCAGCTGAGATGGGGCACAGCAGGGCCGGGGTGGGGGGGGGGTGGGGGGAGGGCCACCACAAAGTCAGCAAAGCCAAGCGCAAGGGACCTAGAGCATGTCTTTGAACGAGGGGGTGTCGGGGATGAGAGGTTCTGGGCAGATGTGGCGGGAGCATGGTCACGGCCCTGCGTCCTGAGGGCCGTGGTTGGTGGCCTCTGTCTTGCAGACTGTGGTCTGCAGCCTGGTTGGAAGGCAGCCGGCCGGATCGTGGGCGGCGCGGAAGCGTCCCCGGGAGAGTTCCCGTGGCAAGTCAGCCTTCGAGAGAACAAGGAACACTTCTGTGGGGCTGCCGTCGTCGGGGCCAGGTGGCTGGTGTCCGCGGCCCACTGCTTCAGCGGGTGAGCCCTGCGCCCCTTGGCCCCGCCTTCCATCCCACCCTGGGGGCACCACCTTTCCTGGGGTCCTCAGAGCCCCTCGGAGCTCTCTCGTCCCTCCCCTCCCTCCTTTCTTTTTCCTTGTTGTTGCTGAATCTGAATGTGTTCTTGTTTTTCAGATTGTGGTAAAATGTACACAACATAAATTTACCACCTTAACCATCACAATTCAGTAGCATTGTTCACACTGCTGTGTAGCTGCCCCCACCACCCATCTCTAGAACTTTCCGTGTCCCCAAACTGAGACTGTCCCCATGGAACACTGACTCCCTGCCCCCCGCCCCAGCCCTGGCTCCCTCCACCTACTCTGTGTCTCTGTGGACAGGACTCATCTAGGGACCCCTGTGAGTGGGGTCACGCAGGACATGTCCTTCTGTGGCTTCTGTCACTGCGCACAGTGCCCTCCGGGTCCACGCAGTGGCAGGTGGCAGGACGTCCTTCCTTCCTGGGACTGGGTGATATCCCAGCGTGTGGATGGACACATTGTGTTTGTCCTTCATGCACAGAGGGACACTCGGGTACTTTCATCAGCTCTTGGTGGTTCTGAGTCCTGCTGCTGTGGACACAGGTGGGCAGTTTGAGTCCCCATTTCGTTTCTCGGGGTATAGACCCAGGAGTGGGATTGCTGGGTCATCTGGTAATTCTGCATTTAAATCTTTTGAGGAACTGCTTCACGGTTTTCCCTGGGGGCTGCACCATTTTCCATCCCTGCACGCTGTGCGGGAGACTCTGGTGTCCCCACATGCTCCCCAGCACGTCCTCATCTTCCGTTTTGACCTGAACCACCGCGGCGGCTGTCACGTGCTGTCCGACCGTGCCTGTGACCTGTGCTCCCTGATGGCGTGTGACCTGGGGCGCCTCTCACAGGCCTGTTGCCCATCTGTGTATCTTCTTCAGAGAAATGTGTTTGAACCCTTTACCCATAACCAGGTTGTTGCTTGTCATTGTTGAGGATGGTCAGAATCTTTAACAAACCAGAGTGGCCAGGCAGAATGGAGCTGGTCAAAGGTGGGAGAAGGTTCTAGAAGCCTCTGTGCCAGGCATTGCTGTTCGGTTGCTGCAGTCTGTGGAGACCTGGGGGAGAGGGCAGGGCAGTCTGGACAGACGGTTCGGTACTTTACAGCTTGCTGGCTTGCCGCCGGGCCCCCCAGGCAGCCTGCTGTCAGCCTCGGAAGCTGCCAGCCTGGGGGACGGATGCCAGAACAGTCACAGCTCAGGACGGCAGGGGTGGTGATTTTTCCATCAGTTTTGTGCTCCCGTATTTTATCACAGCATTAGTTAAGCAGATGGAAAAGACGGGAAAGCAGTACAACAGACACCTGTGCGCTCTCGCCTGCTTTCAGCACGCATTGCTGTTTTGCCGCGTTAGTGTCGCTCTGGCCGTGCCGACACCCACGGGCGTGGCGACGCGTCTTTTCCTGCCAAGCCGTTCGATGTTCTCCCCTCTGAGTGCCATGCGCCCCCTGACTCTGCTGCACGTGTCTGTGCAAACAAGGAACACTGTTGCCCGCGCCCGCAGTGTGGTCACACCACCGCCGAGCGCTAGCTTCCAGCGCCCGATCTGCATCCGATGCCCCCCCCTCGGCCCAGGGGTCTGTCATAGCGGTCTTTGTGTTTTCTTTCTTTCTTATTCTGGAAAACTGTATATATAACGTAAAACTTACCATTTGAACCATTTTTAAGGCAGTAGGAGTTTTGACCTTGAGCTTAGCAGAATGGTTCCCTAAAGGTACCAGGAGAGGGAGGGCTTTGTGAGCATGTTGTTCCGTTGATCCGGTAGGAGGCCCACAGGAACATCCCCCACAGGGAGGGGAGAGCGAGGCACTCTTGGGGGGGCAAAGTGTAAGGGGTCGCTCAGAACAGTCATTATGACAAGTAATACCATCTTCCTGTCATGTTGCAAACAAATAGAAATGAACACGCAAAAAAAGGAATCCACAGCGAGCAGAGTCCCCAGTTGGGAAATGCGGACCAGCGCGGACCAGCCGGGGCTCGGGGCGGGCAGGGAGGGGGCGGGCCGGGCGCCAGATCCCGTGTTGATGTGAAATGGCCGCACTGCGCTCGTCGTGGGTTCGGCCTTCATTTGGATGCTGTGTGTGTGGCCCCAAAACGCGGTTTCTCCCAAGGCCCGTGGGCTTTGACCCGCGCCCCCCACCCAACAGCCTGCACCCAGATCTGTCTTCGGATCAAATATTGAAAATTGGCGTGGAACGCGTTCTTTTGCATCCATTTCCGTTTTCGACGATGTCGCGTGGTGTCGGGGTTTCGGGGCGCACCCCGACGCCCGCTCCCAGGGCGGCTGCCTCCTCCCCGCTGCCCGCTCGCGCCGGGTGGGCCCCGGAGCTGTGGCTTCTCTGCCCCGCAGATTCCAAGACCCGACGGAGTGGGTGGCCTACGCGGGCACGACCCACCTCAGCGGCGCGGAGGCCAGCACGGTGCGCATGCGCGTGGCCCGCATCACCCCGCACCCCCTGTACGACCCGGACACGGCCGACTTCGACGTGGCGGTGCTGGAGCTGGACGGCCCGCTGGCCTTCGGCAGGCACGTCCAGCCCGTGTGCCTGCCCGCCGCCTCGCACGTCTTCCCGCCGCGCAGGAAGTGCCTCATCTCGGGCTGGGGCTACCTCAAGGAGGACTTCCGTAAGTCGGCCGTCCCCCCTCCTCCCGCAGCGCGGGTCCCGCCGCCCCGGAAGGATGCTCCGGGCAGTTCTGCGTCGTTCGCGTACGTGCCCTGCCGCTTCCGCTCAGGCCAGAAACCGTGTCTTTTCCGTGGGGTATTTACTGCCACATTTTGTGCATTTTTGTGCTCTTTGTGGGCGATTGCTGAAATGGCCCCTGGTGCAGAGACGCGGCAGCCGGCGTCCCGAGGTGCAGGCCGGGCTGGGGTGTCTAGAGCTGCCTTGGGCAGCGAGCGAGGTGCGTGTGCACGGAAGCACACGCCCAGTAAGCTACGAGCTGATCCCTTGACGACACTTGAGACCAGAGGCTCCTAGGAACTTGCCCTCTGTCCCCTCACAAGCCATGCTTCATACGCACTGAGTCAGAGCAGGGTTTGTGGTGACTTTAGGGAACAGAACTGCCTGGGAGGAGGGGCGAGAATCCACTGTGATCTGATGGTAGAAAGTGCTGGACAGAGACCCACAGGCTGTTGCAGGGAAAAGGACTTGGAGTGGGGACGGCGTCAGGGAAGGACCCTGGAAGTGCCGCCTCAGCTCCGACCCGGTGGGTGCGGTAAGGCATTCGGACAGGAGGTTGTCCTGCAGCGAGGGTTCCCATCATTGTGGGACGTCCTATTGGATGATGCTGGCCTAGAACATTCTAGAGCAAACTGTCCAACACAGGAGCACTGGCCACAGGCCAGCTCAGTGGCCGTGCATGGAAGCAGGGGGCCCTTGGGCGTTCAGGGGCCGCCTTGCCCTGTGGAAAGGGTCTGGGGACCCGCCGCAGCTGACCTCCCTCGCAGGACCCACGGCCTGTGATTTGAGGTTTTCTTAGCTCGTGCCTGCCTGATAGGAAAGAAAAGACAAATCCTGTATGATTTTTACACCTTCTGAAAAAGAAAGGTATCTTCCACACGGACCTAGTTAGGAGGAAAGATGAAGACAAATAAACCCAATCAATATACATTTCAGCCTCCCGCGTTCACCAACCACGGGTCCAGGGACAGGGCAGGAAGCAGAGCAGACAGCCTCCCCACGTGCAGCTCCCAGACCAGCACCATCCAGGAGCGCTTCCCCTGGGGGGTGGGGGATGTGCCTTATGTTTGTGACACCTGCTGTAGGAGCCACCAGCCCCCTGCAAGGTGGCCATGGCCGTGTGGCTGAGAAACTGAGTTTTTACGTTTTATTGCATCTTAACGCATTTAGATCTACATTTAAATAGCCCCATGTAGCCAGTGGCTGCTGGACTGGACAGCACAGCCCTGGAAGGAAGGAAGTGATGAGGATGACAGGGGTGAGGAGTGCAGCAGAGGATAAGGTTGGGTGGGGTGGGGGCTGCAAGCTTTAATAGTGTAGTTGGGGGGGGCTTCTTGAAAAAGGGGGTGAAGGAGGAAGGCAGGCAGATTCTGTAGGGACAGCGTTCTAGGCAGCTGGGACAGCATGCATAAAGGCCCTGGGGTCGGCAGGCCAGACTTGGACTTTTAATTTGAGCTGGGGAATCACCCTTCAGGATTTGAGGAGAGGGGCAACATGATCTGTAGGGCAGATGGCACCGGCTGCAGGCTAAGAAAAGATTTCAGCAGAGCAGGACAAGACCAACAGCAGAAGCAGGTCAGGGGAGGCTCAGGGAAATGAGGAGGGAGCCCAGTCCTGGGTGTTAACTTTGGTGCCTCTTTTGCTGTCTGGCCAGAGAGGGCTCTTGGTGGGCATCTGCAGAGTGTGTTCTGAGCTGGCTGCCGCAGCAGGTCCCCCTCCGGCTGGGGACACCGAGGGCCAGAGCGGAGGCATCCTGCAGCCTCCAGGCTCGGGGCGGCTGCGCATGGCCCTGACGTGCTCCTCCTGCTGGTCTGTGTCCTGGGCAGTGGTCAAGCCGGAAGTGCTGCAGAAAGCCACGGTGGAGCTGCTGGACCAGGGCCTGTGCGCCAGCCTGTACGGCCACTCGCTCACCGACAGGATGGTGTGTGCCGGCTACCTGGACGGGAAGGTGGACTCCTGCCAGGTGAGCCCCCCTGCCCGAGGCCCCCAGGTTTCCGCCCCGGGAGAGGGGGTGCTCACGGTTTCCGGTCTGCCACCAAGACTTCCCCACCTGGCTTTTAGCACTGGATCCCCTCCTTTTCCCTTTATAGCTTTGGTCTCATTTCTGAAGCCTGCTGGGTGGGGGAGGGGAGGCCACTACCTGCACTCGGTGCCACAGCAACACTGGGGCCTGCGGGAAACGTGGGGAAATGGTGGCAGGGAGCGTGTGCTTGGGAACGTGAGAGTCCAGGCGAGCTGGGCGTGAGCAGAAGGACCAGGCCCTTCGCGAAACACAGCCGCCAGCGAGAGACCAGGGCAGCCACGCTGCCGCCTGAGCGAGTGGCATCGTTCTCGGAGACCCCGTGGACAAGGAGGGGGGATGTCTGTGTGGGCCGGGTTTTGAACTGCCAGAGGCTGAACCGAGAGAGATCTTGGAGACCCCACAGCCCAGCTGTCCTGCTGTGTTTCTACGAAGAGACAGAGGCTCTGAGATGCAGTCACCCGCCCCCTTTGCTCCAGGAGCCTGTGAGGACGGGGGACTCCTCTGAGTCGTGGCCCTGGGATTTGGACCGGCTGCCACCAGGGCGCCCCCCGGCCCCTCCTGAAGGCGTGCCTCTGTCCCCCAGGGCGACTCGGGAGGCCCCCTAGTCTGTGAGGAGCCCTCCGGCAGATTCTTCCTGGCCGGCATCGTGAGCTGGGGAATCGGTTGTGCGGAAGCCCGGCGCCCCGGCGTCTACGCCCGAGTGACCAGGCTGCGTGACTGGATCCTGGAGGCCATCACCATGGCGGGCCGGCCTCTGGCCCCCACGGCGGCCCCCACCACCGCCAGCACCGCGCCCCCCAGTCCCGAGAGCCCGGCAGTCCACACCCCCACCAGGCCCACGCCGGGCCCCGGCGCTGTGCCTCCAGACTCAGTCACTGCCTCTAAGCCACAAGGTGCTTTCTGGGGGCGCAGGGAGGGCGGGCGCGTGCCCCCGCGGGGCGGGCAGCTCTGGGAGGGAAGGAGAGGCGCTGCAGTCCGAGGCCCGGCTCCCAGCAGCGGACACGCCGGCCCTTCTCCCCTGTCCCCCACAGAGTGCGGGGCCAGGCCCGCCATGGAGAAGCCTCCTCGGATCGTGGGCGGGCTGGGAGCTGCGTCGGGGGAGGTGCCCTGGCAGGTCAGCCTGAAGGAGGGCTCCCGGCACTTCTGCGGCGCCGCCGTGGTGGGGGACCGTTGGCTGCTGTCAGCCGCCCACTGCTTCAACCAGTAAGGCCCACCCCAGCCCCGAGGGCCGTGCAGCGCCCCCCGCCCTCTGTCACCAGGCGCCCCCGGCCCTCGAAGGGCTGAAGAACGGCTGTCTGTCCAGCTGCAGACCAGAGAGGGGACAGGCGGGAGAAGTGGGGGTCCTGGGAGGCATCTCAGGGGTCCCACCTGGGCCGTAGCTCCTGGGGGAGGATTCTGCTGGGCTGGTCTCTGGGGGACAAGTGGGGGCATCTTCTCCTCCGCCCAGGGTTAGTCTGTCACTCACCGGGCACCAGGGGCCCCTTGTGTTCTAACCAGAGGAGATGAGCCCGCAGGGGCTCCCTGCCTTGTCTGTGGGCCCCCGGCCTGGGACCACTTTTGGGGAACAGCTGTGTGGCCCCTCCGCAGACCCGGGCCCCGCAGCTCTGGCTGGCGGGCGTCCTGGGGAGAGCAGGGTGTCTGAGCACCCCTTGTCGGCAGCACGAAGGTGGAGCTGGTGCGGGCCCATCTGGGCACCGCATCCCTCATGGGCATCGGCGGAAACCCAGTGAAGATGGGGCTCAAGCGGGCAGTGCTGCACCCCCAGTACAACCCCGGCATCCTGGACTTTGACGTGGCCGTTCTGGAGCTGGCCAGGCCCCTGGATTTCAACAAGTACATCCAGCCCGTCTGCCTGCCCCTGGCCATCCAGAAGTTCCCTGTGGGCCGGAAGTGCATGATCTCCGGGTGGGGGAACACGCAGGAGGGAAATGGTGAGCTCCCTGCTGGGGTCTCTGGCCCCACACCTGCGAACCACACCCCCCCCCCCCAGGGTCACGGCCTCTGGCACACAGGGGGTGTGGCTGCTTCATAAAATGTATTGGTGCCCCGCCCACCCATTCGTTTCATTTACAGACCCTCTCTGGGGGCTTTCTGGCTACAAGGGTAGAGCTCAGTTGTCCCAACAGAGGCTGTCTGCCCGTAAAGCCATGATTATGTACCCTGTGGCCCTTGGTAGAAAAGTTTGGAGACCCCTGTGCTGTACCCTTCGGGGACCCCCAAGAGGTAGTGCTGCTTTTGGAACCTCAGAGAGGCCTCCCTGCTGGTCGCCCAAGGCACTAGGGAACCTGCCTGGGGACTGTGGCGAGGTTCTAGGGTGCTGAGTGGGGGCGTGGGGTCCACCACCTCCTCACGTGACAGTGCGAATCCACGCAGCCCTGCCGGGACTCCCCTTCCTGTTGGGGGGGGAGGGTGGTGCTGCCACAGCAGAACCGATGTGAACAGGGATCACTCTGTAAGTGACCTTGTGTGGGGTCTCCTCTCCTCGGCAGCCACCAAGCCTGACATTCTACAGAGAGCGTCTGTGGGCATCATAGACCAGAAGGCGTGCAGCGCGCTCTACAACTTCTCCCTCACGGACAGGATGCTCTGTGCCGGCTTCCTGGAGGGCAAAGTAGACTCCTGCCAGGTGAGCATCAAGAGGGCCGCCCGACGCGTTTGCAGAAACAGAAGGGTAAGAATTTTTGGTGCAACAGAGTGAGCAGGGGAACCCTCGAGAGAACCCGAATGCCTTTAAATGTGTGGTTTAGGGAAATTATCATATTTTCAAGCAGAGCATGAGGCTGCAGTTCAAAAGTGTGTGGTGGGTGTGTATGAAAATACAGACACACTAACTGAAAAATGTGCAACATATGTTCAGCGGAGAGAAAACTAATCACAAGTTATGACAAATGTGACCGGACTGTCCAGCAGGGTAGCTGGTGAGCACCCGCGGTGCGGGTGATCCATCTTGAGGGAGACCTGGCTCCAGTACCGTGCTGTGAAAGCCAAAGAAACACACAGGTGGGAAAGTGTAGGGACCAGACTTAACTTGGAAACGTCGATGCAGGGCGCCTGGGTGGTTTATTTGGTTAAGTATTGGAATCCATTTCGGCTCAGGTCATGATCTAACAGTTTGTAAGATCAAGCCCCATGTTGGGCTTTGCACTGACAGTACAGAGCCTGCTTGGGATTCTCTCTCTCTCTCTCTCTCTCTCTCTCTCTCTCTGCTCTGCTCCTCTTCCTCCTCCCCCCACCACATCTGTCTCTCTCAAAATAAAAAACATTTAAAAAAATCTTTAAAGAAAAAAGAAACATAGATGAAAAACCCTTAATAAAATATTAGATTAAATCTAATAATGTGTTAAAAGGAAAATAAATCACAACCACAGTGAGTTTATCTCCTAAAGTCTAGTTTGACACAGGAGAACGCAAGTAATGCGAGTCATCACATTAGTGGACCAAAGGGGAGAAAGGGCATCATCTCCGAAACCACAGAAAAAAGCATCTTATAATTTTTAACAACCACTCGTAATTACAACTTAAAAAAAATTCTAGCCATATGGAAGATAGATAACAGAAACCTACAGCAGACATCATGGTTGGTGGTGAAACAAGCCTTCCATCACACACAAAGCTGCCTGCTGTTGCCAAGGACATCTGGATCAATGCAGAAAGTCACGAAAAAAGAAAAGTATGAGGATTTGTAAAATAGACAAAAATGTAATCTGCAGTAACATGACTGTCTATACCAAAAAAGAAAAAAAATAAACTAAAACCACACAGAACCAAGTAAGAAACTGTGAAGATTCATGAGTTGAGCAAGTTGGCTTAATTAGAGATCATCATACAAAGTCCAGAACATTTCTTTTCCCAGCAAAAATCAGCGTCAGAGAAAAAGGGATCCCACTGACAGTGGGAACAAAACCTATCTGGTGTCTAGAAGTAAACTCTAGATGTTCAAAGTTTTCATGGAGAAAATTATTACACTTTGAAGAAAATAAAAAGGCCTGAATGAATGGAAAAATATACCATATTCATGGATGGGAAGACAATATTATGAAGATCTTTCTCTCCATTTTTTCCTGTAAGTCATTGCAATTTCCAATGCATTTAACCGTATGACTTGGCAAGCTGGCTTTAAATTCATGCAGGAGGGCAAAGTAATGGTACATGACCAGGCAGGATAATCCTGATAAGAATCGGGAATGTATGTACTGCCGGGGACAATAAAATAGAAAGTGTTGATGGCTCTGCGTAAACAACCAGCCCAAAGTTTAGTGACTTGAAACGAGTCATTTATTGGGCTCCTGAATCTGCACTTTGGTAAGAGCTCAGCAGGGACAGATTCCTCCTGCTCGCCCCAGCAGAAAGGGCCAGGGCCCCAAATGGCAGACTGAATAGTAACACTCAGAGGTGTTGCTCATGTTTGCTAATCTGAAATTATCAATTACAACATAAATGTGCACTCACAGGCCACAATCTAGGGAAATGTGGCAAATACCTATCTGCTAGGGCTGCTGTGACTGTTGAATGAATAAAGCAAGTTGCAAAATATTACACATAACATTTATATACATTTTAAAGACAGCACTACATATTTTCTAAAATTACAAATAAACGTAAAAGCATAGTGTGATGCACCAAACTCCTAATATGTTCACTCTGGGGAGATGGGGCCCCGGGACCAGAGGCAGGGCTTTGTCAGTCCCTGCTGCTGCGTAACAATCCCCCTCTCCCCAAGCTTGGTGCTGTGAAACCCATTTTCTTCCGATCATAGATTTTGTGGGTTGGAAATTCCGGTGGAGCCCAATGGGGCTGGCTTGTGTGCTCCACATGGTGTCTGCAGCCACCGCTGGGAAGGCTCAGAGGCTGGTGTGCCAGAAGATTCTGAAGGCATTTCGACCTGCACACCCGATACCTGGTGTTGACTGGGGTCTCAGCTACACCCTACATGTGGACTCTGCCTGGGCTCCTTTCCGCCTCCTCAAAACGTGATGGCTGCCTCCCAAGAGCAGGTCATTAAAAGGAGAAAATGAAGCACATGGCATTTCGATGACCTTGCTTAGAAAGTCATCTGGCATCACTGTCCCCTAAGTCTGGGGGCAAAGGCAGTCATGAAGGTGTGCCCTGGTTCACGTGGAGAGGCAGACCTTCCCCCCAATGGGAGGAGTGTCAAGATCTCCGTGTTCAAAGAGCACACGTGGGATGAGCGACACGGCCCCCTGCCACCTTTGGGAGAAACGGTCTGCTGTGTGGCCCAAGCTTTATTGTAACGTTCTAGATGGGGGCACCTGGGTGACTCGTCCATTGAGCCTCTGACTCTTGATTTCAGCTCAGGTCATGATCTTGCCGTTCATGAGTTGGATCCCCATGTTGGGCTCTGTACTGACTACATGGAGCCTGCTTGGGATTCTCTCTCTCCCTCTGCCCCTTTCCCACTCTTTCTCTCTCTCAAAAACAAACTTTTAAAAAGTTTGTTTTTTTTAAAGGAAGAGCAATATGTTATTGGTGTAATTTTTCTGAAACTCATAGTAAAAAGGCCGGTGGCTGATGAGCAGCGATTGACTCTCGGTGCTGAGACTACCCACAATGTTTTGTTTTGTTTTGTTTTATCTAAGGTTTTCTGTTTTTTTGTGTTTTTTTTTAACATCTCAAAAACAAAAGCAGGAAAAACTGAAGTTCAGAGAGAAGTGACTTGATCAAGGTCACACCAAGTCTGAAGCCAGGTCTCTGGAGCCCCTGTGTGGTGTCTCCTGCCCCACTGATGGCCTCAGCCACCCATGGGAAGGCAGGAGTGCCGGGCAGCGCCCCTGCAGAGGAGGCGCTGCAGGGTCATAGCCAGCTCTTTACTTTTTTTCCTCCCCGCACCCCCCGCCCAGTCTCTGAGGAATAAGTGACATGCATCACCGTGTGTGCTGGGGGCGGACAGTGTGTGGCCTGACTTACACATGGTGTGAAATGATGGCCACGACAGATGTAACTCGCCTTGTCCTTCCTTCACTTTCAGGGCGACTCTGGGGGACCCCTGGCCTGCGAGGAGGCCCCCGGCGTGTTTTACCTGGCGGGGATTGTGAGCTGGGGGGTCGGCTGCGCTCAGGCCCGGAGACCTGGTGTGTACACTCGAATCACCAGGCTAAAGGGCTGGATCCTGAACACCATGTCCTCCAGCCCCCTCCCTACCACGAGGACCCCCGCCACCAGGCAGTCCTCTGGGACGGCAGCTGGCTTCACAGTCCCAGGGGTCCTGGCCAGCACAGCCACCCCCTGGGCCACCAGCAGGGCACCCAGCCAGCCCGCCAGCATGACTTCGGCCACTGTAAGCACCACTGCTGGGGGACAGACGCCCCTTCCAGAAGCCCCAGGGACCAGCTTGGGCTTCCAGCCACCAGGTACCGGGGTAGGGTCCTGTTGTTACAGGTGTCACGCTGTGTGGGGTGGGGGTGGGGGGCTTCAACAACAGACCCTTGTTCTCATCCAGGCTGGAGGTCAGAAGTCTGAGTAGACGCTGTGCTCTCCCGTGCCTGTGTCCTCACGGGGTTGTCCCTCTGTGCATGTCTGCCCTCATGTCCTCACCTGTAAGGACACCAGTCACACTGTATCAGCCCCCCGAGTCCTGAGAGCCAGGGACAGACTAGCACTGGTTGGTCAGACGTACGTTGTCTAGTGGCTTAACCCCCAGCCCGTCTGCTCCTGTTTTATTATTTACTTATTTATTTTTGTTTGTTTATTCACTTTGAGAGAGAGAGAGCACAAGTAGGGGAGGGGCAGAGAGAGGAAGAGAATCCCAAACAGGCTTTGCACCGTCAGTGCAAAGCTTGATGCCGGCCTCGAACTCACCAACCACAAGACCAGGACCCAAGCTGAAGCCGGGTGCTTAACCTACTGAGCCACCCAGGTGCCCCTGTTTTTATTAAAAATTTTTAAAATGTTTAATAATTTTTGAGACAGAGACAGAGGATGAGCCAGGGAGGGGCAGAGAGAGAGGGGGAGAGAGAGAATCCCAAGCAGGCTGTGCCCTGTGAGCTCAGAGCCCGACACGGGGCTTGATCCCACGACCCTGCGACCATGATCTGAGCTGAAATCAAGAGGCAGACGCCCCATCGATTGGGCCACCCAGGTGCCCCTGTTATGAAACGGAGTCTCTCCTGGGGCACCAGGGCAGGCGGGCAGGCCCCCGGCCGGAGGGTGTGCGTCAGTGTCCATGCACCCAGTGTGCACGAGACCCTCGTCTGGGCCGCCGGGGCTAAGCCCGCGGTGCGGCAGGGAACCCGGTGCTGGCGAAACACACCGCAGTCGCGGGCAGGCACGAGGGAAAAGCAGGCAGTGCAGGCCGCAGCTGACCCCACAGGCCCCGCTGGCCCCCCCCCCCCCGCTAAAGCGCAGCCCCTCCCGGCAGAACCGGCCCAGAGAGATACTGACGGAGAACGTGCCTCTGAGCCCGTCACGTTGTACCTAAAGCGTTAATTTTTATTAAACAGCGATCCAAAGTGATGAACACATAACGGCAGGTCCACGGTCAGGCCCCGTCGAGCACCGCCAGCTCCGTACTGGCTGCGGCGTCGGGGGGACCGAGGGCAGGACAAGGCGTGGCTTCTGTGGGGCGGGCCCCTGTCTTAGCGACCATCCCCCCCCCCTCCCCCGCCCCTGCCGCGTCAGTTTCAAGGGCACACCGGGGTGGGCTGGGGGCAGGGGCTGGGGGCAGCAGAAAGGCGCCGCTCACGTCCAGATGCTGAGGGACGGTGGTCTGGCTTCATTCAGGTGGGGAGCAGGTCGGCAGGGACCGAGCAAGCTTCTGAGAGTCCCAGGGGTTCAGCACGGGGGGCTGCCGGTCTCTGCTGGCTGCACCCACTTTCCTTCTTCCTGGGGGGCTTCCCAGAATTCCCAGCTGTTCCACGTCCCCGCCTCCAGCATCCTCATGACTCCCCTGCAGAGGCTGAGGTCCGGGAAGGGGGGGGGGGGAGTTCCCTGCTTCGCTCCTTCATCACGGTCCCTGCCTGGGCCCCCCAGGTCCTCACTGCCCTGTCCAGGGGTGTGTGTGTGTGTGTGTGATCTAACCCCAGGACACATAAGTTGGGGGAAAGTGCTCATAGTCACGATCTTTAGGATGTGTCACGAGGGCTTTTTCCCTTTCTCTCGCACACGTGGCCCGACGAGCCTGGGTCGCTCAGGCACAGACCTGTGCCCACAAAGTCAGGTTCAGGGGCTTGTTGGAATGAGGCAGCCCGCACACCTTCGGAACCAGGGTGCGGTTCAGACTGAGGAAGGGGCGGTAGTCGTGGGGTTTGGGGGCACCGTGGGGGTGGATGGCATTGAAAAGAAGCAGTCTCCATTGGCTGAGGGCCCAGTCGACCACGTGCCAAGGGTCCGGGCGAGGGTCTAGACTCAGGGGTACCCAGGTCCTGTTTCCCTGGCAACACAAAGCTAAGATGCATGCGGCGCGTCCAGTCCGGAACCCACTGGGAAGTTCTGCACCTGGACTGGAAAGGAGACCGAGGTCCCAGGCCAAAGGGGGCTCTTGCGGTCACGCGGCCCCAGTTCCCGACGCAGGCTCTGCTGGGCCGGGTGAAGGGACGTGTCCAGCAGGGCTGCTCAGAGAGGGGCAGCGCTGTGCCACTTCAGGGCTGCTGCTTGTTCCTGGCAGAAGCGCGGTCTCCGCAGCCGCTTCGTCTGCGTCTGGCCTCGCGCCCTGCAGCGTGTTCGCTTGGCCTCCAGGGGAGGGGAGGAAGGCCCCGAAGTGGCCCGCGTTGTCCCGTGGGGGGTGGCATTTCCAGGCGGGGAGCTGTTTGCGTCAGATGCCCCAGGCCCCCTGGTCTTGGGGACGATCCCCATGGTGTTGGCATGTCGGGGGGTGGGGCTGAAAGGGAACAGGGCAGGTGCCCCCCCCCCCCCGCCGGTCTCTCCGTTCTTCCCTTCCAGCTGAGGCCGGGACAGGAGGCTGGAGGGCAGGGAAGGCGCCTGGGTGGTCGATGGCGGGCTGGGGAAGGGCTGTTCGGGAGGAGGAAGACTCCCTGTGGGAGTGACAGGGCGGGTCCCTGAGCGGCCCCGTGGGTGCTGAGGGTTCCTGCAGCACCCCTGCAAACCCCCGTTCTGTCTGCAGTCGTGTTCTGAGGGCGTCCTGTGCTGGGGGAGGGGGTGGTACACGTCACACCTGGAGGAGGAAGTGTGGAGGGTCACACAGGACCCCAGTAAAGAGAACCAGGGAGGGCATCCAGGGAAGCACAGGAGCTGTTGGGACAGGGAAGAGGCCTCTTGGGCAGCTGCCTAGGGTGTGCAAAGGCCCTGGGGCAACAAGGAACTTGGCTACCAGGGCAGTGGGAGCTGCTTGGTGGGGAGAGGGAGGGGGGTGGAGTTGCTGAGGGGCCCTCAGCCACGAAGGAGGCGAATGCTATTTGAGAGAAGCTCGGAGAAGGCTCATTTGCAGGCCCAACCCCCAGGTCCGGCGTTCCTGACAGTGGGTTTCCGGAGGCAGGTCCCCCAACCTAGTGCGGGCTCCCTTACCCTGTGCGCGCGCGCACACAGGCCGATGTGTCACCCGACTCCCCGCAGACTGCGGCCTGGCACCGGTGGCAGCGATGACCAGGATCGTGGGTGGCAGCGCCGCGGCCCGTGGGGAGTGGCCGTGGCAGGTGAGCCTGTGGCTGCGGCGCCGGGAGCACCGCTGCGGGGCCGTCCTGGTGGCCGAGAGGTGGCTGCTGTCGGCGGCGCACTGCTTCGACGTGTGAGTCCGCTGTGCCCCAACGCCCCGGCCCGAGCGGTGCAGGTGCACTGGAACGCCTTGTCCGAAAACTCCCGCGTCGCGCCTCCACGCCCTGGCCCCGAATGCCCTCCCCCACACACAGCCCCTCCCCTGGCCGCCTGGCGCTGCACCCCGTGCAGCCCCGCAGCCCCCACCGAACCCTGGCCGCGGCCTCTCCCAGCACCAGGGGCCAGGCCTACGGCGACAGGGAGGGCCCCAGGGAACGATGGGACACTCCCACCCTGGCCCGCCCCACCGGCACCTGGCACCAGAGCCAAAGGCCACCGCTCAGTGACGGGTCCCCTTCCTGGGAGGGCACTCGTAGGGTGGACCAGGCTGGGGCCCTGCCCGGGCCGGACGGGCCCTCACGACCACCAGAGCCCTAACACTAGGTGGAAACGGATACGCTGCTGGTGTCACCCCCCTGCGCCGTAGCCCTCCAGGCACGGGACCCCGCACCCTCCCCGCCGGCCTAGGGGGAAGTGACAATAGCCCCATTCCCCGAGGAGCAAGCCGGGGGGCGGGGGCAGCAGACCGACGCCTGTCCCCGCGCGCCCCGCAGCTACGGGGACCCCAAGCAGTGGGCGGCCTTCCTGGGCACGCCGTTCCTGAGCGGCGCCGAGGGGCAGCTGGAGCGGGTGGCGCGCATCTACAAACACCCCTTCTACAACCTCTACACGCTCGACTACGACGTGGCGCTGCTCGAGCTGGCCGGGCCCGTGCGCCGCAGCCGCCTGGTGCGGCCCATCTGCCTGCCCGAGCCCACGCCGCGGCCCCCCGACGGCGCGCGCTGCGTCATCACCGGCTGGGGCTCCGTGCGCGAGGGAGGTAGGCGCGGCCGCCCCCCCCCCGGGACCCCCGCCGCGTCGGGACGGCCCCCGGCCCACGGCCCCGTTTCCCCCGCAGGCTCGATGGCGCGGCAGCTGCAGAAGGCGGCCGTGCGCCTCCTCAGCGAGCAGACGTGCCGCCGCTTCTACCCGGTGCAGATCAGCAGCCGCATGCTGTGCGCCGGCTTCCCGCAGGGCGGCGTGGACAGCTGCTCGGTGAGCGCACTCTGCAGCGGAAGCGGGCGCCCCGCGGGGCCCAGGTCCCACCCGCGGGGGGGGCGGGGAGATCGCGGCGAAGTCGTCACCGCTCCAAGACCCTCCGGCGCCGACCTCTCAAGCCCACCAAGCAGGGCACCTTTTCTGGTCTTGGAGGAATTTTCACTCGACCACCGTTTATTGGGCATCCATCACGACCCGGATTCGGCACCAAGGAACCCCCGCCCCCGGCCCCGGGCCCCGCGCCCGCGAGCCGGGAGGCTGGGCGGTGACTGCGGCGTGAGGTCCCATTCAGCCCCCGGGAAAGGTCGAGTGTCCCTGAATGTCTGCCGGCCGCACGAACGGGTCATCCTAACCTAGAGCCCCTTTCCCAGAAAATAGGCTCACGAGGAAAGGGACCTGGGCCCAAGGGCTGCTGTGGGGGAGGCAGTGGCCTGCTCTTACGGCCTTTCCTTTCCTCCCCTCAGGGTGACGCTGGGGGTCCCCTGGCCTGCAGGGAGCCCTCCGGCCGGTGGGTGCTAACCGGGGTCACCAGCTGGGGGTACGGCTGCGGGCGGCCCCACTTTCCGGGGGTCTATACTCGGGTGGCTGCCGTCAGAGGCTGGATCGGGCAGAACATCCAGGAGTGACCGCCAGCACGCGGCTGCCCACGCCCGGGACGCGAGGTGACGGCGGCAGGAACCAGCTGGCCCCTCTGCCCGAGGAGGGGAGTCCAGGTGGCGGGCGGGGGGAGGGGGTGAAGGGCCCGCGGGTAACCGGCTGCAGGCTTACTGCGTATTTGGATCCAATAAACAGCCCCTCGTCCCTAGCCCGCTGGCTCAGCACCTCCGTACCACGGCGGCGAGCGCTCGGCTGCCGCTCACCCGGGGACAGATCTGGGAGGGGCGGGGAAGGGGCAGCAAGGCCTCGCCGGGACAGGACGACCCTTGTCCCCAGCGCCGAGCTGGGGAGGGGCCTGGCCGGCCTCCTCTTCAAGCTGCCTTTCGTGTGAGCAACCGGCTCCCGGTCATCGCCCTTGGAAACCGGGGGCCGAGGGGAACGAGGCGCAGCCTGGTCAGGGGACCCGGGAACACGCCGGGCCACTTGGCCACTTCCCGCAGAGACCCCTCCAGGGACCGGGTTCTCTCCGCCCCTAATTTGTGGGTCCCCACCGCCAGGTGGGGCCCGACCGCGCCCCCAGGTCCAAGGGCGGATTCTCTGCCCATGTGAAAGGCGAGCCTGGACCCCGCAAGGGGCCGCGCCGCCTGCGATCCGGGAAGTCGCAGGGCCCCCCGAGACCCAAACTGCTCTGGCTGGCAGGCGGGAGGGGAGCGGCGCCCCCAGAGTGGCGGCCCCGGCCTCGTCCTCAGGAACCACGGGCAGGCAGGATGCACAGGCGGGCCCCCGCTTCACAAAGGGACTTTATGGAAACGGAACGGGGGCTGGGGCCGGGGCCTGCAGGGAGCCCGCGGGGCCGCGCGCGGCGCGTGGGGGTCACATGTTGGCTCGCTCCCGCTGCAGCCGCGAGTTGTAGGCGCGGGACACGGTGTTCCAGGCGTCCATGTAGCGGTCCATGCACATGGCGATGCACTTCTGCGGGCGGGAAGGGGGCACGGCTCGACTCGGCAGCTGCCGGGCCTGCGCCCCGACCCCCAGACAGCGGGCCGCGCACGCGCACTCGTCCCACCGCGACGCCCGTTGGTCCGCGCACGCGTACGTGCTTCCCCGCGGCCCCACGCGCCTCACCTGCTCCGAATTGTCCAGAGAGCCCCCCGGCTTCCCGATGCACTTCCGGAAGCACTTGTCCGTCATCCTCTGTGGGGACAACGTGAGCTCAGCCGCGACACCCGCGCCCGGTGGACCCCACTGCCCTCGGCGCCCGCCCCGGCCCGACCCCGGACCTGCAGCAGCTCCTGCGCGTTAGCCACGGCGATCTGCACCTTCACCTGCTCCATGATGAGCCCCGGGTCCAGCTTGCCGCCGCCGGAGCTCCCGAAGTCCGAGCCGAAGCCACCCTCCATGGCTCCGCAAAGTCAACCGAACCGAGACCGCGTGCGCCGACCCGTACCCGCGCCGGAAGTCGCTCGCCCAGGGCACCACGGGAAACGAAGTCCAAGCTTGTCGGACTACAACTCCCACAAAGGTGTGCGCCCATCCTTGCGCATGCGCGGATAGGCGCCACCTTCTGCGCAGGCAGCAGTTGGCTCCGGGGCCGCGGGGAGCGCGTCCCCGGCTCGTCCCGCGGATCCCGCCGCGCATGTGCACAAAGCGTCGGGCGCGTCGCGTGACCGAAGGTGCAGCCCGGCCGGTGAGGCTCGGGCACACCAACGCGGGTCGCGGTCGCCGCCAGGGAGTGTCCCGGGGTCTCGCACGCCCCTTCCGTCCCCAGGCTGGGGCAGCCGCGTCAGAGTAGACTCAGGGGCACGACTTAAAACCAAAATGTTTATTGGAGTGTTGTACAAAAAGTTTCCGGTCATAAAATGCATATTACAAATCATTGGAGAAAGAAAAAGACCACACGTTTGGCATGCAAGTCCTTGGAAGCCGTCCGCCAAGCCGGCCCCACGGCAGGTTGTGCTGACGATCCGTTGGGGGCGCGGGCCGCGGGGGCGAGACCCCCGCCGGGGGAGCCGCGGGCCCGGGCGCCCGGTTACGGGCAGGGACTCGGACAAAGGAATCCTTCCCGCCTCGTTTAAAGCGGCTTAAAGCTAAGAATGTTTGACAACTGCAGACTGTTTCCCAAGCCGGCGCTGACAGCTGAACGCTGGATTCCGCTCTGGATTTCCAACTACTCCCTTCCCAACGACCGCCAGCCGCCTGCGGTCACCAAGGGCCCCTAGCTTACCCTCCCCCCACCAGACAAGGGCACCGCGGTGCCTGGGCCATTTCACCCCTCCACCCAGGACCTCCGCCAGGCCACCACGGGGGACAGAGGAAGGCCGGGAGCCGGCTTGGAGAGGACAGGTGTCACCTGCCATGAGCGAGCCTTAGCGTGCACCTGGGGGGCCCTGCCCGGAACCGAAAAGGATGCCATGAAGCATCTGGGCCCATGGGAACTGTGGGGCCCACCCCCTGTCCACAGCACCTGCACCCCCCCACCACCGCCACCACCAAACACATCGCAGGATGTGGCTGAGGCCAGTGCAGGCTGTGTCTGGAGGCCCCCCACCCCCACCCGCTCGATGCCTCAGCGTCTGTGCTCCAGACCCTCGCTGTGCACACAGTTCCTGTGATGCGGGTGTGGGGGCACAGCCTTAGGCCCCCGGGGGCCTGGAGACACTCCTGGGAAAGGGCACGCGTGGGGCGGAGGCTGGGGCATCGGCAGGGCAGGCCAGCTCCCCAGGACCCCCCAGGAACGGGGGAGGGGCAGTGGTGAGACCTTTCCCTTCGCGAGAAATACCAAGCCCACAGCCTGGGGACTCGGGTGGCCACGGAAAGTACCAGACCTAAAGCAAGGGGGGGGGGCGCTGCGGGCCGACTCAAGACGCAGCAGTGCTCACGAGTCCGCCACCTACAAGCCTCCAACCGTCCAGGCCACAGGCCGTTTCCAAGGAAAGGGAGGCAGGCGGGGCGGCCCGCGGGCGCTGCGGGCAGGGCCGCCCGGGAAACGTGCGGCCTTCCGGGGGCGGCGCGCCTCCGAGGCTCAGATTTCCGTCTTTAAGACTTGAGCTGCACTTTCTGAAGGAATTTGCCGTCTGCGGCCTCAGCGGTCACCGAGCTGGCCCCCCGCAACTCCACCCCCTCGGGGGACTGTCCCGGTGACCCTAGCTCGAGCCCTGAAGTGGGGTCCGGCAATCTGAGTACTGACCAATGTAAAAAAATAAATATCCATTAAAAAAATAACTTCTGTGTTTCTATGTGGGAGGGGGTATGAACGGTCAGCGAGTGCAGGGGGGGGGGCCGGGCGGGGTGACAGGGAGCCGCCAGCACCAGCACATCCGTTGGAGAAGTCGCGCCCACAGAAGCCAGGCCAGCGGGATGCGCGAGCACACAGGGGCCGGTGGGGACCCGCACTCAGCCCCGTGCACAAGGCACAGAGTCGGAGAACGGGGCGGGGGTCACCCGGAGGCCGCTCTCCTGTCGGAGGCCCGGGAGGCGGCTGTCACACGAGGACGCTCGCTTGTGAGGCTATCCTGCCTGTGCCCTTGCGGCTCACCTGGTGACAAGTCTCCAAACGGAGCCGTCCCCGTCCCCTAGGTTTCCAGGTCTCCTGCCTCCCGCCCCCCTCCGGTCCTGCAAGCTGAGGAACTCAACTACAGAAAGCTCCAGAAACCCGAGGGCCCGACAGCCAGGAAGGGAGAAGGGGGCCCCCCCGCCGCAGAGCCCCCGACACGTGCCCAGACACCCGGCCTGCAGCCGCGCACGCGCAGAGCGGAGTCCGAGCAGAGCCCCGTGCCCACTACCCGCTTCCGGTCTCCGGCCCGGCCACCAAATTCCACGGGGGACAGGGGACGCGCTGCCCGCCCCCCCAGGTCACAGCCTGGGCTCCGGATTTGGTTTTCAAAGAGCTTAACTTGCTCTCCTTGCTCTCCGCCCACTTGAGGCGCACAGGTTGGTGTCTGTGATGGGGAGGCGAGCGGAGGGAGAGGGTCGCGCCCCTGCGCCCCGCCCCCGCCAGGCCCTCGGCCTCCACACCCCGCCCCCCGCCCCCGGGCAGCTATTAGGTTCCACGGGCCTGGAACTGAGCCAAATGGTGAAATGCTACACCAAAAAAAACCAAAAAAACAAAAACCATGTCCAGACAGTGGCGACGACGGGACGACGGGAGGGTCCGAGGAAGCCCCCCGAAGCCCCCCGACAGCAAGGATCGCAGAGCCCTGCCCCCATGTTCTGAAGGTTTGCTTAAAAATTCTCTAGAAATATATCAAGGACTAAAGACGGCCAATGATATAAAAATAGTTTTCAGTGGCTCTGGGTAAAGACGTGACGAGGCGAGGTCCGTTCACATGACGCGGCAGCCTCGCGAGGTGGTCCTCGGGTCCCCCTGGAACGAAAGGCCAGCAGCCTAAGAGGCTGGCGCGAGCCCGCCTGGCTAGGCAGGTAGCTGGTGGCCCTCCCCCCTGCCAGACAGGGGCTGCACCAGGGCACTAGCTCCTGACGAGAAGACAGGGCCAGCAGCTTCAGCCTCAACTGTCCGTTCCAGAACCTTCCACATCTCCCTTCTGAGCTACACAACGCATCACAACTTAAATGTCAGACCCGAGTCTTAGGACTCAGAGTGGCAGCGGCACGGCCCTGGCGCCAGCTCTTCTCCCAAAACCATTATGGAGGCTCCGGGGTCTCAGGCTAGAGGAGCAGGGGCACCAGAGCCCATTCACTGAGGACCTCAGGGCTACCCCGGTGGCGCTAGGGTTCAACACCCTACTCCTGGGGGCCCCCGGCCAGAGCCCTGAGACCCCACAGTGGGCAAGAGCCAGGAGGGAGGGATTCCCCCCCCCCACCTCCCTGCACATCTCTGGCCCTACAGGGGGTGAGGCCGGACTGTACCAAGAACCGTGACCCTGACCTGGCAGCCCACGGGGGTAGCATGGCCCTGGGGACCCTGCCGGAGGAGTGTAGGTGTGTGTGTTCAGAGTTTGGCCACACGGGCCACCTTGCGGACCTCTACCTGCTGATGGAAGAGATCCTCCTCGCCGAACTCGGCTCCCTCCTCCTCTCCCTCCTCCCCGTTCTCCGTCTCCCGCACCACTGACGACTGCTTCACGGTTCTCATGGCCACCTCCTGTGCGAGACAAGAGCCGTGGACGCTCGACCCTGCGGGTGCCGGGGGCTCGGCCCGCGGGATGGCGGTCAGGTGTGGGCGCTCCGGCCAGGCCTCGGCGCGCAAAGAACAGCACCCCAAGCCAGGGTCACCTCACTGGCCCTGTGGGCCAAAGCCCCACCCCAGGGCTCCCTCGGCGGCTGGTGGTGCGTAAGGGCTGGCCGGGGAGCCTCCCGGAGGGACCCCAAGACCAGGATGGCAGGGGCCCCCGGCAGGCCTTGGGCACCCACCTCCCCATCAGCATTGACCAGGACGGTCCGGAAGCTCTCGCCCGTGCTCCAGCTGCTCTGGCTCTTCCACACGAGTGTCGAGGGGGGGCTGTGGGCCACCCCTGCACCAGCTGCCCACACCTGGGGACACAGCGGGGAGCCCCCCCATCAATGCTGGCTCTGGCCCCAGCACTCCGTGCCACCAGCCGGTTCCCTATCACTGCCCCTGGGTCTGCCAAGGGATGCCCTTTGCCAGGGTACAGAAGATGACACTGAGGTTCTGGGTGGCCAACGGCTCTCATCTCAGCAAACGATGGCCATGCTGCAATCAGAAGCCCATCAGCTCCAGGGATCCACGCCTATGGCTGGTATCTTTTGCCAATGCCCGCCAGCCGGGACAGACTGGATCCTTCTCTACCATGGGACCCTGACATGTCACCAACGTGGTACAAAGGGCTCCGGGGAGGATCGAGTGGCACAACAGTGGCGCACAGGTGAGCCGTGACAAGCAGCAGCTGTTCTCAGAGCCCGGTCACTCAACCACCACCCCCCACCCCACCCCATGTCCTGCGCCATCCCGGCCACCAATCACTTCGGTCACCCGCCTGGCTGCTGCTGCCAGCCCCCCGCCCACCGGCCCACCTGCCCTTCTGCAGCCACCTACCGTGACGGTCTGGCCGGCACGCAGCACGTACTTGGGCGTAAACTTGTAGGCGATCTCCTCCCCCTCCATGACCTGCCTCTTGATCCTCCAGTTACCCAGAGACTGATCCTGGCGAAGGGGACACAAGCACGGCCTGACACACAGCTCGGGGAGGACCCCGAGGGGCCCTGCCCCCAGGGCCGCGGGCCACTCACCTTGTCCGAGCTGTTCTTCAGCTGCACAAACCTGCCCTCCAGGTCGACCTCCTCGATGGCGACGCCGCCCGTGGCCGACGCCTGCTGCGCCAGGTGGAAACCACTGCCGCCGCCACCGCCTGAGCCGATGCCACTCGAGCCAGGCGACTCCTCCGCCTCCAGCCGCTTCCGCTTGCTGCGGCCCGGGCGCCCGGCCACGGACACGCTGCTGCCGCTGCTGCTCGACGTGGCCCGCGACACAGTGATCCGCGACGACGGGCTGGGGGTCAGCTTCAGCCTGGGGAACAGAGGGCCGACTAGAGCTCCCAAGTGGCCAGGCCCGCCCGCCTCCCCTTCCTCCTTGCCCCTGCCCCCAGCTCCCCTCCGAGGCTCCACCCCTCCCCTGGCAGCCCCACCCCTCCCCTGGCAGCCCCACCCCTTCCCTGACAGCCCCCCTCACCCAGCTCCTTGCCCCACCACCGGGACCACCCCCACCTCTCCTCCTCGCCCTCCAGGAGCTTGCGGTAGGCGCTGATCTCCATGTCCAGGGCCAGCTTGACATCGAGCAGCTCCTGGTACTCGGCCAGCTGCTGCTGCATCACGTCGCGCATCTCCGTCATCTCCTGCTCCTTGGCGTCCAGCATCTTGCGGAACTTGTCCCGCTCCCCAGCCATGGTCTCCTCCAGCTCGCGAATCCGGTCCTCCGCGGCACTGGCCTGGGGAGGAGTCGGGGCAGCCGGGTCAGGGCAGCCTCTGCAGGTCATGGGGAGAAGCCCTCCCGCCTCCGGGCCTCTTCCCGGCCTCCTGCACACACGGCCGGGCGCCTGGGGCGGGCCGGGCACGGACACCAGGCCCCAGGAGTTCTGGTGGCCGGGGGGCCCGACAGCACCCCCGCCCCCTGGCCAGGAGGGAAGGGGCGTCGCATGCATCACCAGCGTCCGACATTCACCACTACGTCCACACCCAAGAGGCCAGAAGGGGGGGGGTGTCGCAACAGCGGCAGGGTGGAGGGGGGCACGCCCCGGCGAGTCACCTGCTTCTGCAGGCCGGACAGCTGGTAACTGAGGGACTCGACCCGCATGCGGGCTTCCTTCAGCTCCTCGCGCGCGGCGCTCGCGGCCTTATCGTTCTGGTCTGAGCTCAGCTTGGCGCTGTCCAGCTGCAGGGACACGGGCGGGCAGGTGAGGGGCCGGCGGCGGGCACGGGGCCACCCCGCGCGCCTGGCCACCGCCGCGGGCACCTTGGCCTGGTAGGTCTGCTCCAGCTCCAGCTTGTACAGCCGCACTTGCTCGTCGTGCTGGCTGCGCAGCTCCTCCAGCGCCTGGGCCATCTTGAAGTCGTACTCCTGCTGCCGGCTGCTGTCCACCTCCACCAGGCGGCGCTCGTGCCGCCGCCGCGTCTCCCGCACCTCCTGCGGCACAGTGCGGGCATCACGGCGCGCCCTGGGCCCCGGACACCCGGCCCCGCCCCGGCCTCCCGGTCACCGGTGCCCCCCACCCCAGAGCCAAGGCCGAGCGAGGGCTTGAAACCGCACAGTGAACCACTGCGCGATCTCCCGGCTGCTTGCTCACGCAGTGTGCAGAGGGGACCCCGCCCAAGTGTCCCCGAGCTGACTAGCAGGTAAATAAAATGCTGCCACCGCACCCGCCGTCCCGCGGACGGACCCCGAACACACAACGCTCAGGGAGGGAGCCGGACACGAGAGGCCACATGGGGTGGGAGTCCACGTGCGTGAACCGTCCAGAACAGGCTCATCCGAGGAAGGGAGGGGGCTCGTGGGTGCGGGGAGGGAGGGGGTGACTGCTGATGGGGACGCGGCTTCCTTTTTGGGCTAATGGAATGTTCTAGAGTTAAATATAAAACCCACCAAATTGTATACTTTAAAAGTTTTGGGGTATGGGAATATTTTCCTTTTTTCTTTCAGAAAGAGCGCGAGCGAGAGAGCATGGGCGCCGCCTGCGCGGGGGAGGAGCAGAGAGAGAATCTTGAGCAAGTTCCAGGCTCCAGGCCTAGCGGGGAGCGGACACTTAGCCACCCAGGCGCCCCTGGGAATATTTCAATGAAGCTGTTGTTAAAACCATTCCTGACTGGCGGCCTCAGGTACCTGGGTCCGAGATAGAGACCCGGACCTGAGGACAGCAGAGGACACCCGGCGACGCCTGAGGAAACCAGGGGCCCAGAGCACACGGAGGGGTCAAGGGCAGGCAGAGGGCGCTGTTCGCCAGCCTCGGGCTCCAGGGAAGGGGAGGTCCTTTCCTCCCAGAAGTCACCCCCCCAGCACAGAAAGCTGTCACTGATCACATTTGCGCCCCCACTTGTAAGAACAATAGGAATGTTTCTCAAGGAAGCCAATCCTGTTTACAAGGAACCCACGAAGAGCACACCCACCTTCATGGCCCCCCGCCTCAGGGCGCCCCTCCAGGAGCCCTTCCAGGGTGCCCTTCCGGCTCCCGGGGCAGGCCCCCTCACCCCTGCCTTCCTGAGCCCTCTGGTGGACGCAGGCTCCTTCACCAGTGCCTCCGAGGGGCTCCTCCCAAGTTCAAGGTCCCTTACGGATCCCCTGGAAGGCTCCGGTTCTCTGGCAGATGCCTTCGGGGGTTCCCTCGAGGGCTGCTCCCCAAGTTCCCCGGAGGCCCTGGCTCTCATGGGGCGGCGCGGCCGGAGCGGAAAACCGCTCCTCAGGAGCATGGACATCCTTCCCGCGGGCAGCTCGCCCGACAGTGAGGGCCCCAGGGTTCCGTTCGGGCCGTGACAGGACAATGGGCTTTGTGAGGACGGGCCGGCAGGGGCCCCGGAAACCCCTGCTCTGACCACCAGGGGCGCTCATTCGCCCCCAGGCGGGCCCGGGGTTTAAGGGCAGGGGGAGACCCAGAAAGCAAGGGAAGCAGATGGGCCCCCCTTCCCTCCCCTGGGGAGGGTCTGCTGTGGGTTGATTGGTGGCGCCCCAAAAGGCGTCTGCTTCCTAGCCCCTAGAACCGGGGCGTGTGACCTTATCTGGAAGAGGGGGCTTTGCAGATGCGATTAAGAGTCTCAAAATCAGATCACTCTGGATTAATCTGGGTGGGCCCTGGGCCCAGTGACAAGGGTCTGGAGAAGCGACACAGAGGCCACGTGAGGGCAGGCACAGATGGGGAGGTCCCCAGAGGCCCCCCGGGCGGGGAGAGGCAGAGGGCCCCGCCCCGGGCCCCGCCCCCTCCGCCCACCCGCCCCCTCCGCCCACCCGCCCCACCCCCCAGCGTTGCAGGGGGGCCGAGCGGCCTCACCTCCTCGAAGACGTTCTTCCGGAAGTCGAGCTCCTCCTGCAGGCTCTGGCAGCGGTTCTCCAGGTCCACGCGCATCAGCGTCTCCTTCTCCAGCTGCTTTTTGGCCACCGCGTGACCGTCCTCCGCCTGGGGGACACAGGACAGCACGCTGACGTGACAAATGGCCGCACCACACGGCTTCTCGGGGCCCGGGGGATCCCCGTAAACAGTCTGACCGGGCGTCGCCAGGCTGGAAACCCGCTCGCACCGGACAGGATGGCCGCCGCCTGGGCCCCCGCCCCCCGGCACCGGGCCTCCCCCAGACCGGGGCCCCCCAAACCCCGCCTTAGCCAGCTGGGCCCGCGGCCCCCGCCCCCGGGCCTCCCCCAGACCGGGGGTCCCCGAAACCCGCCTTAGCCAGCTGGGCCCGCAGCTCCGCCACGTCGCTCTCGAGGCCCCGCTTGTCGCTGAGGGCGGCGGCCAGCTCGGCCTCACTCCGGTGGAACAGGGACTCCAGGTCCTTGACGCGGCCCTGCGCCACCGTGAGCTCGCCCTCCCTCTTCTTGGAGCTGAAAGTCAAGAGCGTCGGGACTGAGCGAGCGCGCGCCGGGCAGCTGTGGGGCGGCCACGGGGAGCCCCTCGGGCAGCGCCGGGAAGCCCGGGCCCGGCTCACCCCCGTCCGAGCAGGCCGGACCCACCGCAGCCCTCGGGGACAGAGCCCGGCCGTCGGGGCCCTGCCGGCCACCAGACACAGGGCCCCAAACCCCCCAGGGAAGAGCTTTAATGTCTTTTTTTTGTGTGTGATTTCTGGACACTGGACGCATCGCTTAGGGGAGAGCAATGTCTTCAAACGTTCATGTGTATCGGGGCGCCTGGGTGGCTCAGTCGTTTACTCGTGGGACTCCTGATTTCCACTCAGGTCATGATCTCCCGATTGGTGGCTTCGGGCTCCATGTCGGGCTCTGTGCTGGCAGCTTGGTGCCTGCTTGGGATTCTCTCTCCCTCTCTCTCTCTGCAAATGGTCCCTCTCTCTCAAAGTAAATAAATAAGCTTAAACATAAAATAAAATTTAAAAAATTAATGTATAATTTAAATTTATTAAAGTTGCATATAAAATCCCGGCCATTGAAGGGTGTCTGGGTGGCTCAGTCTTTTTGGGCGTCCGACTCCGGCTCGGGTCATGATCTCGTGTTTGTGGGTTCGAGCCCCGCATCGGGCTGTGTGCTGACAGCTCAGAGCCTGGAACCTGCTTCGGATTCTGTCTCTCCCTCTCTCTCTCTGCCCCTCCCTCGCTTGCATCTCTCTCCTCTCTCTCCAAAATAAACATTAAAAAAAACAAAGATTAAAATCCCCGGCCGTTGATAAGTCCATCTCACTCGTAATCGTGTTATTTTAAGCAGATTCATCTGGTACCCTGGATAGACAGCTTTCCCGATACTGAAGACGGCAAACAGATTCTTCAATGCTATTATGAGCGTGGGCCTCAGGCCCTTGATTCTCAAAGGAATTCTCAACCTTGGAGTTGAACACGTGCCCACCTCCCCGCCAAGGAATTGAGGGAGCCATCGCCACCGAGGGTGTCCCCCCAGCCCTGCTCACAGGGGGCACTGTGGGGGCTGAGCAGCATCCCTCCCCCTCCCCCCAGGGAGAAGCACTGGGGACCCCAGATGGCGTGAGGTGGGGTGGCGTAAAGACCAGTGAGGGACTCTGGCCACCAAGCTGCCCACGTCCCCAACAGCGGCCCCACGAACGTGGAGCTCTGTCCAGGCATGTATGGTCATCCCCCACGGGCGTCGCAGGGTCCTCGCAGCCACACGGTCCTGGCTCTCCAGGGACTGCGAACCCTGAGCCCCCAGAGCAGGTTTTGCAGGGGCTTGGGGGAACCAAAGCGCTCATCTGACAATCATTAGAGCCACCCTCCTGCCAGAAAGCCATCTGGGAACACCCTTGCTCTCGGGTCAGAACTTTCTCTCGTGGGTAGGGACAACAGCGAAACGCGCTGCCTGCCAGACGTGCGTCTGCATCAGAAGGGCAGATGAAGCAGGGAGGGGAGACGCAGGGTGGGCAGGAGCCGGGTGGGAATTGTACTTCTAAGTCCCGCCAGTGCTGCCAGGAGGCGGCCCCTGGTACAGCCGCACGAGGCAGCAGCAGGAGGAGCCAGATCTCTTCTTTCCAGGAGCAGAGCGTTTTCCAGGAGCAGAGCCTTTTCCAGGAGCAGAGGAGGCAGAAGCGCAAAGGCCCTGGGGTGAGGTGTGCCCGGAAAAGTTTGAGATCAGCGACGAAGCCAGGGTGACTGGCACGGAGGTGTCAGGGAACGTGGAAAACTTTTGAACAACTTTATCTCGGTTGTATATCCTCGGTGCTCGGTATCCTGCACAACTACACAGAATGGTCCAGAAAGCAGGGGTGCTGGTGGCTCGCACGGGCTTGTGTCTCACTGGCCGTGTCTCATGAGCTTCAAGGCGCAAAGGCAGATCACTCGTGTGTGTAACAGGACGTCCTGGAGGGTTACGTGGGAGAATGTGGCCCATTTGGCAGGTCCTCCACACGGCTACCCACCTTCCCATCCTCCGGGATGTGGGGGCAAATTGTTCAGGAAAAGAAAGACACTAGATCTAAGCGGTCGCCCTGCTCTAGAAAGGCTCCTGCGCGGACAACAGGAAGTGCTGCTGCGAGAAGCAGCCGCAGACCCCGAGGGCCGGGGCACGGGCCCCGCAGGCACAGGGAGGCTTCCTTCTGGAGTAGGGGCCTCACCGGAAAGTTCCAGCCCGGACGCTTAGAGTCCCTCCCTCCGGCACCGCAGTGCTCGCCATTCCTCCTGTCCTAGCTGCGCCCCCGCCCCCGCAGCTGTCACCCGCGGAGGCGGTCACAGAACAATGGGCTGGCAGCGCACAGCACCGCTGCCGAGGCAGCCCGAGCGTGGGCACCCCAGCAGCTGGGACAGACTCCTGGCACAGAGGCGTCCGTGAGGTGCCCTGTGCTAGCAGCCCCTCCTTGTCCCAGGAGCCTGCCGTCAGGTGGCGAGGTGCCCACGGGCACAGAAAAGACCCGCCGGGGCAACCCCGGGTGAAGGCCGGCGCCGCGCGTGGTTTCTCTCTAAACTATCTCGCATTTTCCACTTCATGACAGTGAGCATCTGTGACCGGTGAGTGGAAAACAGCAAGAGTTCTGGGCCCAGACACGGAGCGTCTGGAAGGTTCCGGACCCCGCGCCGACATGAGAGAGAGAGAGAGAGGCCGGGGTCCCGGGCGGTGCTGACCCTGGGACGCCCCCAACCTGCTCCGAGAAGCACAGCTCACTCTTCGCTAGGAAGCAGGCCGGACTGGGGGGCCAGCGGACTGGGGGGCCGGTTACAAAAGCAGCCCTGGCCTCTGCTCCGGGGCCAGAGAGCGGCTGAGCGCGTGGCGGGGCTCCCCGTCCTGCCCCACAGAGCCCTGTCCCCAAGGGACCACAGGAGCCCGGCTGAGCAGGCCACACACCCCGTGTGGTTCCACGTCTAGGACGTTCCGGAAAAGACAGAACCACGGAGGCAGTGAAGGGAGGGATGGGGGGGGGCATGAGACTGAGGGCGAGCGGGATGACGACGGTGTGGCAGCGGGGACGTCCTCATGATGCGTTCGTGCAGACGCCCGGGGCACCCGACACCGAGCCCGAGCGTCCGCCGTGGGCTTCAGCGAACCGTAACGTGTCGGTGTCGCCTCGTGCGTTACGACAGCGTAGCACGCTCACTGGTGTGAGGTGTGTGAGTGTGAGAGATGTGTGAGTGTGTAAGGCGTGAGGTGTGAGTGTGAGGTGAGTGAGGTGTGTGTGAGGCGTGAGTGCGTGAGGCGTGTGAGTGTGTGAGGCGTGTGAGGCGTGAGGCGTGTGTGTGAGGCGTGTGGTGTGAGTGTGTGAGGCGTGTGGTGTGTGCATAACGGGGAAGCCAGAGGGGGGACTGTCCACTCGTCTTCCTATAAACGTAAAACTGCCTTTAAAAAACCCCAACCGCCGTTTAAATAAACAGGGAGGGAAAACGCCCGCAAAAGGGACGGCGACTCGGGCGGCGGCGGGGTTGCGGGGACTCGGGGACCAGGCCGCGGCGCCGGGGTCCTTGGTCGAGCGCTCCGCCCTGCCGCCGACCCCGCCGGCCTCCCGAGCGGCCCTTTCGCCCCGGAGCGGCCGCGCGCGCGCTCTTGAGCACGAGAAAAGCCCGCGGCCTGAAGGCCGCCCACCCCCACGCGGGGTGTCGAGGCGAAGATTATCCGGGGGGTGTCGGCGGGGGACACGGAAGCGGCCACGGTTTCCCGGGGCGGACACCTGAGGCCACTGCGGACATGCGAGGCAGGCAGCAGGGTCCCTGGGGGCCCATGACACGAGGGGGGGGTCCCCAAACCCGGGCCAGAGAAGGGACGCTGGGCTCCGGGGCCCGGGGCCGTCCTTTCCCCGCCCCGGGAGTGGAGGGGCCCCGAGCCCACAGCCCCCTCCAGACTCGGCTTCAGGAAAGCTGCTCAGGTCTGACATCTCCGACTCCCGATGTCGCTCAGATCACGGTCTCACAGCTGGGGGACGGAGCCCTGAATCGAGCTCTGCGCTGACAGGTGCGGAGCCTGTTTGGGACCCCCCCCCACCCCCGCTCTTCCCACCCTCTCAAAATAAATACACCTCTGAAAAGAAAAAACATAAACCTCCCTGGGGCTCAACGACGCTGGAAAGGGGCGTCCGGGGGGGCCCGGGCCACCGAGCTTCCCCCGGGGCCGCAAACCTACCTTTTGTTCGCCTCTTCCAGCTCGGCCTCCACCTTCCCCAGCTCGATCTGCAGCCGGGCCCGCTCCCGGGCCGTCTCGTCCAGGACCCTCCGGGCGTCGGCCAGCTCCGACTCGTACAGCGTCTTGATACCGCTCACCTGAGGGGGTTCGGCGAGGCGCAGGTCAGAGAAACCCCGTCCCCACCGACCGCGGGCGCCCCCAGGTCAGACAGAGCCCGGACGCACACCGGAGGCCCCCGGCACCCAGGTCGGCCCCGCCTGCCCGTGTGGCCCGTCCCCTGCCCAGGTCCCCCACCAGCTGGGCACACGGCTCATGTCTCTCGCGGCCTTCCTGCCCCCAGCCCCCCCATGTCTACGTGCCCAGGACCACGCACACGTGCTCGCAGAGATCTGGAACCCCAGCCAGGACAGGGACACATCCCTCCACCCGCCAGGACGGCTGGAGTCAGACAGACAAAGGAAAACAGGCGTTGGCAACACGGAGAAATGGGGCCCTCCACGCACGGCAGGGGGGCGGGAAACCAGACCGCAGGGCACCTCCTCGGATGGGCGAGCAGAGTCACCTGTAACCCGCCGGTTCCGCTAAGTGTCTATCTGCCCAGAAACACACGCGTCTCCACAAACCTGGGTGCGTGTTCACAGCAGCCACCGGGGACACAACCCACACGGCCGTCCGTGGACAAACACACCCGGCCACGCAGGAGCGAGGCGCCCACACCCGCCGCCCCGCGGACGGACCCCGAACACACGATGTTCAGGGAGGGAACCGGGCACGCGAGGCCCCGCAGGGTGTGAGTCCACGTGCGTGAACCGTCCAGAACAGGCTCGTCCGCGGACGGGAAGGGGCTTGTGTGGGCCGGGGGAGGGGGAAGGAGGTTATGGCTGATGGGGACGGGGTTCCTTTGGGGAGATGGAATGTTCTGGAATTGGACAGAGGCGATGGCTGCATCATTCCAAACGTGCTAAAAGCACGGAGGGGCAGAGTGTGACTGGCCGAGCAGCGGGAGACGGGAATTCTAGCTCAGGAAAGCCACCAAGGACGGGGACGGTGGCCGCAGGACAAGCAGAGCCACTCCCGGGGCGGCCGGTTCCGAAAGCCACACCATCGCCCACAAGCTAGAAGGTGCTGGCCCAGGTGTGCGTCCAGGACGCGGCGGGGCCCCTCCCCTCCACAGGGGAGGCCGCTGGGCAGAGAGGTCGCGGGACCTGCCACGTGCTCGGGTCACCACCGCCTGACTTGCCAGGGGCCGAGGAGCCTCCGGAGGTGGGACTTCTCAGTGGGGTTTCCTTTTTTTTTTTTAATTAAAAAAATTTTTTTTAAGTTTTATTTATTTAAGAAATCTCTACACCCATCACAGGGCTTGAACTCAACAACCTGGAGACCTGGAGACCACGCTCCACGGACAGAGCCGGCCAGGTGCCCCGAGAGCTGCAGTTTTAACAGCCAGTCTGAGACCCCACGCACCACCCCTGCTGGCCCGGGGACCCCGCGCCTCAGTCCGGCAGCCCCCGGTCACCTCCGCGCGCACGAAAGACGGGATGCAGGCCCCCGGGCCTACTTCCCAGGCAGGGAGCAGGGAGCCGTGGTCCCCTGACCCGCCGGGTGCAGGGCCGGTCTGCTGGGCACAACTCCAAGGTCAGGACACACGATGGGGGGTGGGGGGATGGACACAAAGCCAGCTTCTCCCTCCTGCACCCCCATCAGCAAACCCCCCCCAAAGGGTCACCTCTGGCCACACCCGATGTTTCCAACTCTGGGAACTGGCTTCTGGAATAACCTCAGTTCACAAAGTGGCCGCTCCTCCCTCCACAGGTAGCTGGGCATCTGGGTTTACATGTGTCTTTGCCCCGCCTCCTGCCATCTCACCTCCTAGAACTCTCCTAAGCCTGAAGGAGCAGCATACGCAAGATCCCCCAGGCTGGGGCCCTTTCCCTCACACCCACCCCTCACTAGGCAGGGGGTCCTGGGATGAAGAGTGACCAAAACACTAAGGCGACCTCAGTACGGAGCCAGGTCAGGGCACAGGGCAGGAGAAGCTGGCAATTGTGACGCCATATTTAAGTTTTCGATATTTCATTCACAGTGGGGTTTTTGCACTAATTAAAACAAAAATTTTTCTTGGAGTAAACTCTACCCCCAACATGGGGCTCGAACTCACGACTCCAAGATCAGGAGACACGTGCTCCACCGGGTGAGCCAGCCGGGCGTCCTACTCATTTTTTTAAATGGTCCGTGAAAATATTATTCGCCGCGCTGCCCCAGCCTAAGCGCCAGGGGACAGGAGACACGCCCCACTAGCCGGACGTCTTCCGAATTCCTGACGGGTGCTCGACACGGCAGCCCAGGGCATCCGCGCAAGGGACATCTCAGAAACTGTCTCAGCCCAGAGGGGCCCAAGGAGTCAGGACACCTGAATGCCATGTGGGGTCCCCAGGGGGTCCTGGGGCAGAGGAGTTAGGGGAAACGGAGGACACACACATAAAGGACGGGTGTTAGTCAATGATGTCAACACGGCGCTGGTGACATGGCTGTGACATGGCTGTGACAGACACTAACATGAGGGGTTAGCAGGGACACGAGGCTGGGCTCCGTGGGGACTCTGTATCACCCTTGCCATTTTTCTGTGAATCTAAAACTGACCTAAAACATCAGGTTGAGTCAATAAAAATATATCCTGTCTCTCGTCTCCACAACTGAGATTTTCGGCAACCCCCTCGATTCTGTGCCCGAGGTGAGTGGCTCACTTGTCCTGACCCTGCTCCAGGCTCCCAGGCCACGCTGTCACAGCCACACCAAGTGTCCTGTTTAAAGTACCGAGTTCTGGGGCGCCTGGCTGGCTCGGTTAGCAGAACCCCAGTGTTACAGAAATTACTTAAAGAAGTAAAAATGAAAACACCCCACCAAGTTCTTGCAGGGATTCCGGTCCCTGTGCGTGTGTCTGCGTGCGGCTGCTGTCCCTTTGCCTCAATAAGACACTTATCTATAGCCAGGTCTGCAGACTTGGGCCCGAAGGCCGAACTCCAGCACACCGCCTGTATCTGTCCAGCCTGCAAGCCCAGAATAGTTTTTACACCTTTAAATGGCTACGGGGGGAAAAAAAGAAAAAGAAATTTTGCGAACCATGGAGGGAAATTACAAGAACTCCGATTTCAGTGTGTATAAATAAAGTTTTATTGGCACGCAGCCTGGCCCGTTCCTTTATACAGAGCCTGTGGCAGCTCTCCACCGCAGCTGAGAAGAGTAGCCCTGACGGAGACTTCCAGCCCCCGGAGCTGAAAACGCTGACTCCAGCCCCCTTCGGAAAACAGTTGCTGACCCGGCTCTACCAAGTGGGGCAACTTAGAAAATTCTCGGGGGGGGGGGGGACAAGCTCGCAGACTCCTTTCCAGAACAGGTGTTCTCCGGCCCTGCTTGCCTGCACCTGTGAGCCACCGAGGAAGCCGGGGGCGCCGCGACGGGAGACCCATGGCTTGAGCCTATTGTTCTGTCTGCTGTGGCATTCTGCAAGTGCCAGGAGTGAGCAAATGTGCTCGCATGTGTTGGCAGGGGGTGCACATAACCCGAGGTGGCCTTTTCTTTCCTGTCCCTGTGTCTCTGAGGAACATCTTCCCGGCTGAGAACCACAGCTCCACAATCGCCGAACGCAGGCAGCCCCTAGGGCTACTTCCTCCCATCCAGCTCGCCGTGCCCCGCCCCTGCTCCCTGGGTCCACCCGAGGGAGCCCCCTACCTGCCCCCCAGAAGCAACAGGACACCTGGGCAGGTAAGGGAAAAGAAACTGAAGGCCGGAGGAACCTAACACCCGACCGGGGAGGCTCCTTGGAGAACTGCTCCTCCCTCCCGGTCCCTCCCCGCCCGCACCCAGATCCCCAGATCTCTCTCCAACAGAACCGGGGCGACCCCAGTCCTTCCAGAAACCTTCCAGTGACTGGAGCACATGGCTATTCCGCACGGCACTGCCCCGGGCAGGACTGACACGGGGTGAAGCTACAGTTTTACCTCACGCAGCTCCAACGCCTGGAGTTTATGACAAGCGTGTGGCACGCTCAGGACATTTTAAAAGGCATCTTCAAAGGGGTCCTTAAGCGGTTTCTCTTCTTGACATTGGGGCTGGACCATCCTCTGGGGCAGGGCCATCCTGGGCACTGTGGGGGTGGAGCACACCCCCTCCCCACCCACCTGATGCCGGGAGCGCCCCCAGTGTGATGACCACTAACGTCCCCACGCATCACTCTGTGCCGGGCGGCCTCTGTCCAGGTGACACGCTTCTGTGCACCGCTTGGCCCACGTCCCTCCTCCCCGAGCCACCTCCCCAGACCCCTCCGATTCTGCCCACCACCCCCGTCAACCCTGGGCCCCACTGTACCCCAAGGCCATTCCCAGGTCGCTCCCTCTGAACAGCCCATGTGACCACCTTCCCCTCCCTCCGCAGGTCACCAGCTCCCTCCACTGCCCAGTTAAGAGGGGCCTTTAGCCCCCATTTATCCTGGGAGCCCACCCCTCACCCCTGGAGCCTGTGCACAACCCTCAAGGTCACAGTGGGGCAGGGTTACCCCCACAGCACGGCTCCCCGTGTTCCCAGGAGCAAGCCTTACCAGCTGCAAAGTAAGGAATGCCACCGCCAATGCCAGGCTCAGATCGAGCTCCCTGGCCGAACTGCGTGCGCTGCAGGGACAACACCCACTTCCACTGGGCCCACCAGGCCCATCACCCCCAAAGGGCTGTTTGCCATTTACCCCATCTGCAGGTGGGACAACCGAGGCCAGGGGGAAAGACCAGAAACCGGCTCACAGGGCGCCTGACCAACCCCACAGGTGGCGGCAGGAGGTCCGCATCCTGAGGACACACGCACCGCTGAGGCAGGTGGCCTCGCTAGGGATGGGACAATTCCAGCCCCACTGCATGAATGACCTGCCCCCCAGGTCACACGGACTAAAAGCAGTTCAGATCTGATTTTGAATCCAGTCTCGAGCAACACAGAACACCACTGCCCACCAACGAAACTTCTTCCTCCCCGTCACCCAAGCCACTTTTTGAGCCCTTAAGGCACCTATTAAACAGGGGCGATGAGCCCACAGGGTACTTCCTGGGCACTGCCCTTTATTCTACGAAACCAATACCAACTCGCAGGGCCCACCAGCCAGCACAAAAGGTGGGTATTGACATTTCCATTTTACAGAAGAGGCGCTGAGACCCAGAGAGGGTAAGTGACTTGCCCAAGGTCACACGAAGGGTAAGTGGCTCCCAGAAATGACCCCCCTCCCATGACTCTGTCACGTGGTCCACTGTCAGTCTAGGGAAGTGGAGGCTCAGCGCAGTACAATCTGGCTTCAGGACCTGGCTCTCCCAGCGGCCCTCCGGGGGAACCGCAAGGTGAGCGCCCCCGTCACCCCAACCCATACTCAGAGGACCCCTACTTGGGGATCAGGGAGCCAGTTAGATGAGAAAAGAGGCTGGGGCCAATGGGGGTTGGGGGACAGTTGGGTGGGAGCGGCAGTCCCCACCCAGGCACCCCAGACATCTGGCTCTGACATCCCCTTAGGGGGCGGGGCTTACCCAGCCCCTTCTCCCTCAGTCTGCAGTGAAGCCCTGGGACCCACCTGGAGCCCAAAACTTCCCAGTGGGCCCCCAAGACCAGACGTCTCCCCATTCCCTCCCATACACTCTGCAGTGGGGCCCACCAGGCTCCAGCCCATCAGCCAACGGGGCTCCCCAGGGCCCAACTGAGGACCTCTCAAGTTTCTGTGGGACCCCTGACACATCAGACCCCCTCCCCTAGGACCCCCTCCCACCCCGGGTGCGGGCAGGAGACGAAGCCTACAGCCTAACCACCTCCCCAGTCCCTGAACTCCCCAGCATCCATCACAGGACTTCTGCAGAGTTCCACGGACAACTGACCACAGGACTCGCACCACGGACCACCCCACCCCCACCCCAGGAGACCCTCCACCCCTCCTCAGGGCCGAATCGACAGCCTGAACTCCCAGGCTCCTCAGAGACCACAGAACCACGCCGAATTTTCTCCCAGGACACCAGCACAGCCTAACGCATCCCCGAGACGCCCCACAACTCTCTTAGGGGCGTGGCTTACTCTGGCTCACACGCTCTCAGCCAGGGGATCCCCAAATCTTCTCTGCTCCGCGCTCGGGGCTGTTCCATATCCACCAGTCGTACAGAGGACCCCCGAGATCCCCCGGGGGTCCCTCAGAGCACGGTCTGCCCCAGACTGCACTCTTTACTCAGGAGACACCCGAACCCCCCTGCGGACGCCTCGCGGACGGGGCCCGCCCCAATACGCACCCCTCGCTCACAGGTACCCCCCCCAAAATCCCTGGGACCCCTCGGTGGGCGGGGCCTGACTCAGGGTGCACCCCTCGCTCACGTGTCCCCCGAAAAATCCGATCCCCTCGGTGGGCGGGGCCTGCTCCAGTGTGCACCCCTCGCTCACGTGTCCCCCGAAAAATCCGATCCCCTCGGTGGGCGGGGCCTGCTCCAGTGTGCACCCCTCGCTCACAGATCCCCCGAAAAACCCCTGAGTATCTCTCGGTGGGCAGGGCCCGCCTGGCCTCCAGACCTCACGGGGATCCCCGAAGACCCCCGGCTGTCCTCAGAGGCCGATATCCACTCCAGCGTGCACCCTAGGGCTCTCCCCCTCCCCGAATCCCCGGGGAACCCCCCCGGTGGGCGGGGCCTGTCCAGTGTCACTCCCGCCAAGAGGAACCCCCGGGGACCCTCGGAGGCTGGAGCTGCGGCTCCGCGCCCACCTCGCGCGTGGTCACCTCCTCCCTCTCGGAGATCTTGAGCAGGAGCCGGTCGTTCTCGAGCTCGAGCGCGCGGACGCGGTCGATGTAGTGCGCCAGGCGGTCATTGAGCTCGCGCAGCTCCTCCTTCTCCTGCAGCCGCGACAAGCGCGTGGGCGACAGCGGCGTGGCGGGTCCGCCCGCGCGGCCGGGCAGCGGCGTGCCCATGGCGGCGGCGGCGGCGGCGGCGGCGGCGGCGGCGGCGGCGGCGGCGGCGGCGGCTCGGGGCCCGCGCGGCTCGGGACGGCGACCGCGGCTCGGCGGGCTCATTCAATCCGCGCCGCCGACCAAGATGGCGCCCGGCGCCCGCCGCCGCGGAGTAGCCTGGGACTTGTAGTCTGTCGGGGCCTCGCGGGGCACGCCGGGAGCTGTAGTTTCCTGCGCGGGCTAGGCCGGCCCGCCTCCTGCTCCGGTTCCTGCTCGGTCCTTAAGCTGTTCATAAGCCGTGAGCTGTAAGCCAAGCCACCTGCCCGAAACTCCCAGCTCGACACCGAGTGACACCGGCTTTCTCTCCAATGCCCAGTTTCCCCACTTGCATAGCGTACCTACCTCTTTGGAGTCCTATTAAAATTAAAGGTGAAGGAACCTGAAAAACATGCTCAGTGATGTCACTTACACGTACAATTAAAGTAAAATGAAATAATAACATAAAATAAAAATAAAATAGCTGAGCTCACAGGGGCGCCTGGCCTGCTCACTCGGTGGAGTCTGCGGCTCATGAGTTCCAGCTCCGCCTTGGGTGTAGAGATTACTAAAAAAAAAAAAAAAAAAAGTAAATTAAAAAAATAACTGAGCTCACAGATACAGAGAACAAGTTGGTGGTGGTGGCAGCGGAGGGGTAGGATGTGAGCAAAATAGGTGAAGGTGGTCAAAGGCACAAATTTCCAGTTATAAGATGAATAAGATGAATAAGTCCTGGGGACATCATGCATAGCATGGTGACTGCAGTTAATGATACTCTATTGCATGTTTGAAGTTGCTAAGTGTTCATCACAAGAAAAAAAAATGTAACCACATACGGCAATGGTTGCTAACTAGACCTACTGAGGGCATTTCAACAATGCACACAAAGATCAAATCATTAGGCTGTCCACCTGAAACTCATATAATGTACTATGTCAGTTACCTCTCAATGTTACACATGCGCGCCCACACCCTTCTGTGAAAGAAGCCAGGCACAAAAGGCCACAGAGTACATGATTCCACTTATATAAAAGGTCCAGAAGAGGGGAGTCTATAGCGCAGGGTCTTGGCGCCTGGACATTTGGCCGCATAGTGCTCTGTGGGGCTGGGACGTGGAAACACCCCCGGGCTCCCCACCCCTCCCCTTGATGCCAGGAGCACCACTGCCTCACTCCAGTCCCAAAGACCAAAATGTCTAGACATTTCCACGTGTCACCTAGGAGGCAAAATTGCCCCCAGTTGAGGACCCCTTCCTTCCCCTACCCTGGAACTTGCCAGGTGCTCTTTCTGCCTGGAGAACCCCTCCTTCCCATACATCCCACCTTGGGGACTGTGGCTTAAACAGCTTCCCTCAGGGAGTCCAGCCAATGACACCCTGAGAATGTGATTCCGCTCCCAGCCTTCCAAAGAGGCGAGGAGGTCTCCCCTGCACACTCTCCTGTCTTGAACACATGATGCTCACCAATATTCTCCTCCACCAGAAGCAAAGGGCAGGAGCAAGTCCCTAGCTAGACTGTCACTATGCTGTCTTCTCAAAGGTTGCCTTGTGCTTTGAGCCTGATATTGTCATCTGCACCTCCTAAGGCTGGGATATCAAATACAAAAGACAGTTGGTAGAATGTGAGGGCATTTAAAGTAGGGCGTGAATAGATGACATTCCAGGCGGCAGGGCCAGAGGGGAGGAAAAGGACTGAGGTTCGAGGGTGGCATGGGGTCACCTTTCCAGCGTTCCACCCCAGACTTAGCTGCAACTCCCTCCTCATCAAAGCAACTGGACCAGCGCCCAGAGCCACAGGTCAGCGACCTGACCCCGAGGCGCCTGCAACTCAGGGCCTCGCAAGGTCCCACCCACCGTGAACCACTGTCACCCCTCCTGACATGGAGATGTCCCATCCGCCTCCTGGTCTCTCCCTGGCCAGGGTGCCCTGCTGGCTGCTCCGGCTGGCCTGGGCCTCAGCCTTCCCGTCTGTGAAACAGGGTCGGGTCCCTGCTGCACTCCCTGATCTCTCAGCGCTGGGCGGGGCTTGGGGGCCCTGAGCACCCCCCAACGGGGGACCCCGGGGGCTGGACTCCAAGTCCCAGAAAGCCCTGCGCCTCCCGTGGGTGGGGCCCGGGACTTCCCCTCCCCGAGCGGTTGGAGAGGCGTTGGCAACTTTCAAATTTTGGCGCTGGGCGGGCGGGGCGGCGACAGCTGCGGCTGTCCCCCGCCCCGTCGGGTCCGCGGGCTGAGCTCCAGACCCGTTGCCCGCCCTGGACGCTAAGGCAGGGGACCCCCGAGCAGGGGCGAAGCGGAGGGGGATTCGAACCCAGAGCCGGCTGACCCCGGGGCGCACGAAAGCGCACGGCTGTCTGCTTTGGAGGCAGGGGGTGCGGGTAGGGGTGGGCGGGGCCGAGCCCGGGACGGTCCCGCGCGCCCCCTCCTCCCCGCAGCCGTCCCCTCGGCGCCCCTCGCTCCGCGCGTGGTTTGGCGCCTGATTTTTCAAACTCTCGGTCCAACGGCCGCCGCTGGCTGCGGGCCCGGCTCGCGAGCCTGGAGCCTGGATTCCGGAGCCTGGGTGTGCGGGGCCTGGATTCCGGAGCCTGGCGGGGAGTGCAGAGCCGCAGGCTAAGCCTGGAACACAGCAGCAGAATTCGGGAACCTGCAGATGGAATCTGGGGGCGGGGGGCGGCGGGGCAGGCCGCCGCTCCTTACAGGAGTGGAATGCACTAGAGACCCCACCAGTCCCTGGACTTCTCCCCTGTGCGGGGCACCGGGGCTGCGTGGGGGACCAGACAAAGATCCCTGCTGGGGGCCGCTGACCTGGGCGGAGCTGGGGGGCCGGACGTGTGGGGGAATAAGGCGGGGTGACGGGGCTTGGGAGCGCGTGCGTAGGGGGTTACATTTTTTTTTGAGTTTATTTTGAGAGAGAGCGGGGGAGGGGCAGAGAGTCCCAAGCAGGCGCCTCCATGTCCTGCAGAGCCGGACGTGGGGCTCCATCCCACTAACCTGAGATCATGACCTGAACCCAAATCAAGGGTTGGAAGCTTAACCCACTGAGTCCCCCCAGGCGCCCCAGGGGGTTGCATTTTTTAAATGGGGGGGGGCTATTTAAAAGGCTGGACCTCGTGCTAGCAAACCTGGAATTTGAGCAAGGACTCAGAGAGGAGGAGGGGATGCACCCTGTCAACTGTGGGGAGAAAGCCTTCCACGGAAAGGGACCCGCCAGCCTGCCTCTGGGCATGGAGTGAGAATTTCCAAGGGGTGGGGGTGTCCAAAATCGACCTCAGAGCTTTGCAGCCAAAATAATAACCCGAAGACAGATTTGGAGATAAAGAGGAACAATAGCTTTGTTGCTTTGCTTTGCCAAGGAGGCTGCAGAGCGCTATGGCCTTCAAACCTGCAAGCCCCCCTGGGGAAGGAGCTGGGGCGCGTTTCTAGGGAAATACAGCATCTAGCCTGTTTCACAGGAGTCCTGTCTGTGGGTCAGATTTCAGGGTGGTACCTGGTTCCTCAAACAAAAGGCCAAGAAAGGAGCAGGGGAGGTTTGCTGAAGAGAGGAAAAAGGTTACTTTAAATTTTTTTCATGTTTATTTGAGAGAGAGAGTCATGTGAGCAGGGGAGGGGTAGAGAGAGGGAGAAAGAATCTCAAACAGGCTCTGTGATGTCAGTGCAGAGCCCGATGTGGGACTCAATCCCAAGAACCATGAGATCATGACCTGATCTGAAATCAAGAGCTGGAGGCCTAACAGAATGAGCCACACAGGCTCATTAGTGTGTTAGTTATCGATCACTGTGTAACAAATAGCTCCAAATTTAGTGTCTTGGAGCAACTCACATTTCTTCTCTCAGTTTCCATGGCTCAGGAATCCGGGTGGAGCTTCACAAAAGCTCACTTCAAGCTCACTCACACTGTTTTGTTTTGTTTTTTAATGTTTATTTCTTTTTGAGAGAGAGAGAGACAGAGCGTGAGCAGGGGAGGGGCAGAGAGAGAGGGAGACACGGAATCGGGAGCAGGCTCCGGGCCCCGAGCTGTCAGCACAGAGCCCAATGGGAGCTCGAACCCACAAATCTTGAGATCATGACCTGAGCCAAAGTCAGATGCTTAACCGACTGAGCCACCCAGGCGCCCCACTCACTCTGTTGACGGAGGGATTCAAGTCCTTGCACGCAGTTGGGCAGAGAGTCTCAGGTTCTTGCCGGCTGTGGTCTGAGGGCTGTCTCAGTTCCTCATCACGTATCAGAGGATCTCATTTGGGTTTGGAAGCCCTCGCCGTTTGTGGTAATAGGGAAACAGAAAACACAAACAACCCAAGTGGCCCTCAGACAATGGATCCACACCTTCATGTAAATATACACCGTGGAATATTATACAGCAGTAAAATTGAATGTGTCTCGGGCACACTCATCCCCAGAATGACCTCCCCAACAGAAGATCGTGCCAAGAAAGCGAAGTGCAGAAAAGTAGCAACAATATCCTGCCGTTGTATAAAATCCAGAACGTGGCTGCCGCAGCTTATCTGTTATTGAGGGGTGCTGCAAAGGTGATGCGCTGAAAGGAACAGTGGAAACTTGATTTCTCAGAAGTCAGCTTCGTGGCTGTATCTGGTGAGGAAGGGGGTGCTACCCGGGGTGGGTACACGGTGGGGGCTTCAGCACGGCGGTCCCATTGCGTCTTGTGCGCCTGGTGGTTGTGAAGTCTCTATTCCATAAACTGGATGTGTAAGTTATAGATGCTTTTTGTGTGTTTGATGTCTTTCACGGTTCAAAAATGGAAGGAAAAAAAACCCCTCCTTCAGACGGCTGTGTAGAACAGCTTGGTCCTAACAGAAACAGAGCATCCCACCACCGACGGGAAAATGGTATCGTGGACCTCCAGGAGGGGTTACCTCAGCGATGGCGGTAATCATGTTGCAATCTATGAATGTATCAACTCAATACACATTGTACATCGTACATTACACAATGTTACAATTATATCTCAAGGTTTTTTTTAAATTATTTTAATGTTTATTTATTTTTGAGAGAGAAAAAGAGAGAGAGAGAGAGAGAGACAGAGCATGAGCAAGGGAGGGGCAGAGAGAGAGGGAGACGCAGGATCCAAAGCAGGCTCCAGGCTCCGAGCTGTCAGCACAGAGCCCGACGCAGGGCTCGAACTCATGAACCGCGAGATCATGACTGAGCCAAACTCGGATGCTTAACCGACTGAGCCACTCAGGCGCCCCTACAAAAAAAAATGTTTTAAATGAAACTTTAGGGGCGCCTGGGTGGCTCAGTCGGTTAAGCATCTGACTCTTGATTTAGGCTCAGGTCATGGTCTCACAGTGCGTGGGTTCAAGACCCCTGGACTGAGCCACCCAGGAGCCCCAACGCTAACCCTATTTTAAGGGCTCAGTAGCCACACGCGGCTGCCAGCTACCAGCCAGCACAGGTTGAAGAGCATGCTGGGAAAGTCACCCCGGGGAGGGACGGCAGTGGCCTGGGCTGGGGTCGCTGCTGCACTAGGACCTGGCCTGTCCCCCTCAGTCCCCCTTTGTGGACCTCTCCCTGCACCTCCTTGTCTAGACCTCACTCCAGTATCCAGGACTCAGGACTCACACATGGGCAGACCTCCCCCTCTGGCCCATCCTCCCAAAGGCCCACTGTGACCCAGGGTGCATGCTGCCCGGCCTCAGGTAGGGAAGGGCGGCTGCTTTTTGAAGGGGGGGGGGGATTTGTGAGCTGAGATGCCACCTGTCTGCAGGCCAGGACCATATCATATAGAACAAACCCCCGGGAGGAAGCAGAGGCAGGCGGCCGACACACACGGCCGCGTCTGGGGCGGAACCACAAGGAATCCCGAAATTCTAAACGTGAATCGGGCTCGCCAGGAAGTTTCGAAGATTTGAGTCCCCGTCTGTCTCTGTGTAATAGACAACTCCCAAATCGTATCACACCTCAGGATTCTGCGGCCTGGGAATGTGGCTCAGCTGGGTGGTTCCTTCGTCCCATGTGGGGTGGGGTTGACAGGTGTCACTGGGCAGTGTCTGACTGGCAGGTGGGCTGGGCTGGGGGCTCCCGATGCCTCCGTGGTCGGCCTGGTGCCTCAGTGAGCCCCTCTCCCATTCTGCGTGGTCCCGTGTGCCCATGGCGGCAGCGCAGTGGGACTTCTCACGTGGCGTCTCAGGGCTCCCTGGGACCCAGACCGAAGCTCCAGGCCTCTTGAAGTTTAGGACCGCAGGCGGCGGTCGGTCAGGGAGCCCCAGATGCAGCCCAGATGTGGGGGGGGGAGGGGAAACTGGATCCGCCAATAGGAGGAATGTCCAAGAATTGCAACCGTTTTTTTTTTTTTCTAACAACATTTTTGACATGTAATTCACATACCATACAGGTCACTCCCTAAGTGTGCGTTTCAGGGGTTTTTATTATATTCGCAGCATGGTGCATCCACCACCACTATCTACTTTAGAACATTCCCTCTCCCCAAAAAGAAGCCTGGTGCCGAAAGGTTGTCACTCCTCTCCCCTTCCCGACCCCAGCCCCCGGCCCCAACGAGCACCCTCCCATCCGTGGATGAGCCTGTTCTGGACGTTTCTCACACATGGACTCCCACCCCGTGTGGCCTCTCGTGTCTGGTTCCCTCCCTGAGCGTCGTGAGTTCAGGGTCCGTCCTCGGGGCGGCGGGTGGGGGCGCCTCGCTCCTGCTCGCAGGTGAATGAATTCCACTGTGTGGATGAACTACAACTTTTTCATCTACCATCGGTTGATGGACACTGGGGTTGATTCCACATTTTGGAAATTCTAAACACCACTGCTATTAACTTTCCCGAATCAGGGTTTGTGTGGACGTGGGTTTCCCCTCGGGGGGACTTGCCGGGTCAGGTGGTAATTCCGCACTCACCCTTTGGAGGAACTGCTAGACTTTTCTGCAGCGGCCGCACGGCTTTGCACTCCCGCCAGCTGTGCGTGAGGGCCCGGTGAGCCCGCATCCTTGCCGACATGTGTTAGAATGTGTCTTTACTGTAAGATCCCTGGTGGCTGTGACTGCCTGTCCCAGGTGAGCGTCCCCAATCCACCGGAGCATCTGTCCAGACAGGACGGGCATGGCTGTGTTGCAGTTTGTCACTCGGTGATGGTCTCTGAACCCCTTAGATGAGGGTTTTGTGGCCTCCCTACTCCAGATTCTTGTTCTGGGTGAGGCAGACCCTGTTAGAGGCAGGCTCGCCGGTGGGGACCCTCTGAGCACTGCAGCGAGGCCAGCTGGGGGGGCGTGGGTGGCTGTCAATGGATTTCCAGGTAACCACAGCAGGGGAGGCGTCCGGAGCCACATTTCCCACCTGCCAGGTGTGGTCTACGCCATCATTTCTCACCTGTCAACAGCCCGATTCTCCCATGAAAAGAGGGAGTTTGAGGGTGATTAAGTCCCCAACTCAAGGACACAGGGCTTGTGAGGAATGGAGGTGGGTTTGAACCACGTGAGTGTGACCTCAGAGCAGAGTCCCCTCAGCCACCTCCCTGCAGGGTGTCCCAGTCACCTGCCCGCTCACCACCCCCCCGCCCCTTCCCCGAGCGTGCCTGGGCTCCTGGTCCCGTGCCCTTTGCTCTTGTCCCCTCCCCCACCTGCTGGGTCGTCCTTACCTCCTCCCAGCACATCAGTCTTACCAACATCTCAGAGCAGAGATGTTGACTCACATCCACCCGGAAGCCTCTCCTCGGGGACAAGAGTCACGTCTTGTTCATCTCTGCACAAAACTGCATGATGTCAGAGGCCAGTCTTCCTGGTGCTTCACACTTGCCAATGGCTTCCTGGCACAGCAGGAGTCACACCTGGATGCCCCCAACTGGGAGCCCCACCTTTCTAACCTTATCCCCCCCACCCTCCTCACGATCTCTGCTCCTGCCACCCAGGCCTCCTCAGGGCTCCACAGACATGCCAGCTGTGGCCCCACCTCAGGGCCTTTGCACGAGCTGTGCTGGAGGCACTCTCCCTTCATGCGTCCCGAGCCCGGCTTCTTCACGTGACTCGGGTCTCAGCCCGTGCGTGGTCTCCCCTGATCACTCCGCCTGAAGTAGCTGTGTTGCTGCTCGCCCCTGGCTCCAAGTCAGCACCCCTTGGGCCTCCGGTCAATGCCCGCAAGTTAGGAAGCACCCCTATTCGGAGGTGGTTGCTACGCACAGAGCCCTCTTCTAAGTGTGGACCAGAATGGCCTTGTTCGGCGCTCTGAACAATCCTAGATAAGGCTATCATTTCCATTTGCAGAGAGGGGAAACTGAGGCACAGGAATGGAACAAGCTCACACAGCTGGTCAGGCTGGGGTTCAAACCCAAGCAGTCAGAGGTCTCCTGGGACACCCCGCCCCCCATGTGCTGTCAGGGGGCTCTGTCTGCCCCCATTCTCCTCATCCCCGGCTCCCCCCACTTAGCTGGGGCTGCCATAATCAAAGACCACAGACGGGGGGCCTTGGCCGCAGCCCCCGATTCCTCACGCTCCTGGAGGCTGGAAGTCTGAGATCAAGGTGCCAGCAGGGGTGAGTCCTGGGGAGGCCTCTCCAGCCCGCAGCCTCCACCTTTCCATCTGTGTAGAAAGTGCTGATCTCTCTTCCTCTCCTTATAAGGGTGCTAATCTGCCCCGGGGCCCCACCCTCATGAGCTCACCTGACCTTAGTCACCTCCCAGAGGCCCCACCTCCAAGTGCCACCGCACTGGAGCTCAGGGCTTCTGCAGAAGAAGCAGACATTTGGTCCCTGACACCTCCTGTAGTGATGTGGGGGGGGGGGCAGGCAGTCCTCCTCGGTCTTGCTTCTCCTCCTGGGGCACTCTCGGTGCTGGCAGGGAGCCCCATCCACCCCTCCTGGGCAAGCCAACCCTCCCCCTCCAACCTCCTTGGTTTCTTCCTTCATCCATTGGGAACAAGCCCTGCTCCCAGGTTTGGGGGTTTATTTATTTTTTGAGAGAGAGAGAGAGAGAGTCCCAAGCAGAACCCGGTGTGGGGCTCAAACTCCCGAACCGGGAGCTGAAATCAAGAGTCGGATGCCGAAACGAAGGGGCCACCCAACGCCCCTAGAGGTGGGGGTGGGTTTTAAAGGCAGGGTCCCAAGAAGCAGGGCCCTGGCTTGGGTGAAGCAGAAACCCAGCCCTGGTGAAAAATCCTATTCGGAAGCAATGGTTTTAACAAAGTAAAACGAATGAAAAAAAAATCCATGAGTATGTCTTCAAATTTTTAAATCAAGGCAGGATCAGTCATACTGATTTTCCTGGGGGCTGTGGCACCGTTGGCGATCCTGGTCTGATGGAAGGCTTTGCTATTCTGTTCATCATGCATTTGGGGGACATCTGCTTGAGTATTAAAATATTTATCTCATTCTGGACCAGTTGTGATGGGTGCCCAAGCTCGTCACAATGCAAAAACCCCACTGAACTGGACACTGGAAGGGTGAGGGTTTTTAAAAATTTTTTAAACATTTATTTCTTTTTGAGAAAGCGACAAGGTGAGTGGGGGAGGGGCAGAGAGAGAGGGAGACACAGAATGGGAAGCAGGCTCCAGAATGGGACGCGGGTCTCGAACTCATATCCACGAGATCATGCCCTGAGCCACCCAGGCGACTCTCCTGATGACTGAGTTTTATTTCAATTTTTAAAATGAGAGAAAAAAAAAAGATTATCTATCTTGATGACTGAGTTTTTTGTCACTCCCCTCAGTGCTGTGGCCCAAACATTAATGCTGTCTGCAGCCTGGTGTCTGCCCTACCAGCGAGAGCAAAGCAGGGCCTCAAAGAACCCGTGTCCAGACCCTTCCTGGGAATCAGGCTCTTCCCGAAAGGCCAGGCCTCGGGCCAGGCTGTGCCCTCTGCTTGCTTGGCCCGTCTTCCCCAGGAAAGCAGCCACTCATCCTTCGTCACTCACGGGGTTTGTCTCCTAGCAACGTGTCTGGCTTCCTAGGCCCCCGGCCCCCCAGTCCTGACCCCCGGGGTCGTGGAATATGTGGAGTCGCCTGGAATATCCTTAGGGAACGCTGAGCTCTGTGCCCTTGAACTAATAACACTGTCTTCCCGCCTTCCCGAGTCTCTACCCTTCCTCTGGAAACCTGGCACAACCACAAAGTGGCACTTTGCGGGCAGTGCAGGTGGTGTGAGCCCCGAAAGAGGGACGGCTTACAAAATGCTCCGCACAGGGGCGCCTGGAGGACTCAGTCGGTTGAGCGTCTGACTTCGGCTCAGGTCATGATCTCACGGTCCGTGGGTTCGAGCCCCGCGTCGGGCTCTGTGCTGACAGCTCAGAGCCTGGAGCTGCTTCAGATTCTGTGTCTCCCTCTCTCTCTGCCCCTCCCCCACTCACTCTGTCTCTGTCTCTCAAAATAAAATAAAGACAGAAAAAAAAATTTTTAAAAAATGCTCAGCACATAGCAAGCACCCACTAAGGATTCATTCGGTCTTAGTGCCTTCACACAACGCACCGCTACTAAAAAGAAGTGGTTATGTTTATCGATCTAGAGACAAAGGGTCTCTTTAAACATGTTTTTCTTTTCAAAATTTTATTTAAATTCAGTTAGTTTGAAAAAGACTTAAAAAATAAATGAAACTTTTTTTGTGTTTATTTATGAGAGACAGAGCATGAGCAGGGGAGGGACAGAGAGAGAGGGAGTCACAGAATCGGAAGCAGCTCCAGGCTCCGAGCTGTCAGCACAGAGCCCGACGCGGGGCTGGAACCCACGAACTCCGAGATCATGACCTGAGCCTGGGTGGCTCCGTTGGTGAAGCATCGGCTCAGATCGTGATCTCGCAGTTCGTGAGTTCAAGCCCTGCATCGGGCTCTACACCAACAGTGCGGATCCTGCTTGGGATTCTCCCTCTCTCTGCCCCTACCCTGCTCTCGCTCGCTCTCTCTCTCCAAATAAATAAATAAACTTAAAAAGGCACTTCAAAAATTAAAAACAAAAACCAAAAAAACAAGAGGAAGGACATCCTGACACCTGCTGCAACGTGGACGAACCCCGAGGACGCGCTCAGTGAGAGAAGCCGGACACGGAAGGACAAACACTGTCTGAAGCCATTTGTAGGAGGTGTCTACCTCATACACACAGACACAGGAAGAACGGTGGGTGCCAGGGGCTGGGTTCACGTTCATGTTGAGATGATGAAAAAGCCTTGGATTCTAGAGAGTGGTGCTGGATGTATTTAATGTCACTGAACGGTATGCTTACAAACGGCCAAAATGTGTTTTACCATAATAAAAAAAAACACCAGGCACACCCGGGCAGCTTGAATCATCGCATCTCTAAAGTTGTACGTTGCACGCTTAAATATTTTGTGTATAAAATGCTGCAACTGTCACCCAGGCCCATCCCCCTCACGCTCCGAGCCTCACCCCCCCCCACCCCCGTCCCTTCCGGCGTTTCGGGAGCAGACACCTCGTGCGGCCACCAGGTGGCGCCGCCACGCCTCTCAGCGCCCGGGACATTTCGCGCGCCCACCGTGGGCGGCGCGGAGGCGATGCGATGCGTCAGCCGGACCGCGGGCCCGGGAGCCGGGGGAACCAAGCCGCCGGGCTGAGGCCAGACCCCAGGCTGGCGGGGGAGGGGACGCAGCTGTGAGTCACCCGGGAGCCCCCGATCGACCGTGGGAGGCAGTCCCACGCTGGCCTGCCCGCCAGGCTCGTGAACTGCCTTCCTGCGGAGACGGTGAGGCTGGTGGCAGTCCCTGTGTGCGGCTGTGCCTGTCGCACACGTGTGGCTCCAACGCCAACTGGCCGGCAGCTTGGGGGAGTGGTGGCTTCCCCGAGCCTCAGTTTCCCCCTTTGCCTAATGCAGATTAAGTATGGACCGTGCTTCCTGGGTCTTTGAAAATTCAATGACCCACCATAGGGGGACCCTGGTACACAGTACGCGCTCCATACATGCCGGCGCCCACTCCGGAAGGAGGAAATGGAAGTGGCGACCGTCACTGCAAGCGGACCCGAAGGGGCAGAGTGCAGAGCAGGCAAGCGCCCTTCCGCCCTGGCTGCCTCCCCGGACATCCCTGTCCGTCGTCAGGTGCGCAGGTGCGGTCACATGCTGAAGTCCCGGCGCCGGCAGGGGGCGCGGGGCCGGCTGCGTCCGAGCCACCTGCGCCTCCCACTCCCACGCGCGCCCCACCCTGAAACTCGCGGGAGCTGAGGAGGGGGCGACCGGTCTCGCCCCTACAGTGCCTAGGGCTTTGCAGCCCTTGCTTCAGGGGACCTCGAGGCGGCCTGCCGTTACCACCCGGTGACATTTATTGAACGCTTACTGTGTACCCCTTATTTTCTTTATTGCTTCCTGCAACTCTGTGAGGCTGGTATGCATTCTCATAGGGGAGGTGGCTACACAGGCCGCCTTCGCGGCTCCCAATTTTTGGGGCCTCGAGGAGGCGTCCTGCGACCACCACCGTTTAGTGGACACTTACTGTGTACCCTTTATTTTATTTAATCCTCCCTTCAATCCAATGAGGCCGGCGTTACATGCCCATTAGACAGGCTGGGACACAGAGCCCCAGAGAAGTCAAGTCCCCCAGGGTCCGGGGTCCCCGCAGCCCATCCCTCCCACCCCGGACAATGCACACACCACCTGGGAGGGACCAGGCTGCACACTGGGCCCCCTCCCCGTGCAGAACCTGGGAACCTGGGAAAGGCGCGGGCCGGGGACTCTCCCGGGACCAGGAGGGGATTCCAGGCCCCACCCCAGCCCCGAAAGCCCGCGCCGCCTTGCGCGCTGGAAATCCCGCGCGCGCCCCGAAACGCGGCGCGGCTGCCGGGAAATCAGGAGGAAAACTTCTGCTTTTTTTCTTTTCTGGCACTGCCGCTCCCCGCCCCCCGCCCCCCGCGCCCTCCTCCCGGCTCTCGCGCCCACGTGGGCGCCCCCCGCGAGAAGCTCCGCCCCTTCCCCGACGTCGGCCAACCGTAGCGCGCCTTTCTCTCGCCTTTGTTGGCTCGCCAATCGGAGGGGCGGACGCGCCGCCGAGGCCCCGCGTCTGACCAGAAGCCTATAAAAAGCGGCGCCGGCGGCGGCGAGCTCAGATCGCTGAAGTCCGGGCTGCGATCCTTTCGTCGGCGCCTGCGCGGATTATTCTCGCCGAGGACTTTCCATTTTTATTCCGCCTTCTTCTGGGGAGGATTTCGCTGCCTTCCCGAGGTCTTGAACGGGCGCTCGGGCTCCGTGGGAAGGTTTTGGGCTTTCCGGCCTCGGACTTGGCATTTTCTCCCTTGGGACTGTCGTGGGGCTGTTTTCCACTGTGGATTATAACTGCAACATGACGCTGGAAGAGCTCGTGGCATGCGACAACGCGGCGCAGAAGTAAGTAGCCGGCTGAGGTCAGCCGGGCCGGGGGTGGGGGGACCCGAGCGACCTGTGGCCGGCCGGGCGCTGACCCTCCTCTCTCTGACCCCAGGATGCAGACCGTGAGCGCCGCGGTGGAGGAGCTGCTGGTGGCCGCGCAGCGCCACGACCGCCTCACCGTGGGGGTGTACGAGTCAGCCAAGTTGATGAATGTGTGAGTCACCGCCCGGACTGGGCGCGGGTGGGGACCCCTCCGCGCTGCATGCTCTCTGCTGCACCCCTGTCTTGCACGTGGCTAGGACTTCCCCCAAGCGTCCCCACTGTGGGTTGAGGGGCTCTGTGCTTTCTCTCGGAGCGGGGTGGGGGGGCGAGTTGCGCCACCCTGACGCTGCATCATTTGCAAGCGCCCACCGCCCCACTCGCTCGCGCCTCACCCCCGCCCCCCGCAGATATCTAGAACCGCGCGTCCTCTCCCCACCCCTGCAGCTGCATGCAGACGCGATCCCCTGCCGCGCCTTCGGTTTCTCTTTGCTTTTCCAAACTCCCCCGTGCACAGTGGCCTTTCCTCAGCCCCCGGCTGATCCGCCCCTTCCCTCTGGCCTCCTCAGGGACCCTGACAGCGTGGTCCTGTGCCTCCTGGCCATCGACGAGGAGGAGGAGGATGACATCGCCCTGCAGATCCACTTCACGCTCATCCAGTCCTTTTGCTGCGACAACGACATCAACATCGTCCGGGTGTCAGGCATGCAGCGCCTGGCGCAGCTGCTGGGCGAGCCCGCGGAGACCCAGGGCACCACCGAGGCCCGGGACCTGCACTGCCTCCTGGTCACGGTGAGTTGGGCCTCGGACCTGCCCCACCCTTCCCCGGGCACCTGGGGCCGTGTTTGTCAACAAAGTTGAGCTGGCGCGTCCTGCACCAGCTCAGCACTCAGCCACGACAGGCATGTCCCGTGGGCAGCCTGGTGGGGGCCTCCTGGCCCGAAGAGCTATTTTGAGCCGGCCTGTTTTCCCCAGAGGGGCCCAGAGAGGGAGACTCCCTGCCCACTCCTGGGGCTCCCACTGAACCCCTCTTTTTCCCCCCCATCACAGAGCCCTCACACAGATGCCTGGAAAAGCCACAGTCTGGTGGAGGTAGCCAGTTACTGCGAAGAGAGCCGAGGGAACAACCAGTGGGTCCCCTACATCTCCCTCCAGGAGCGTTGAGACCCTTCCCAGCATCAGAAGCTGTTGAGTTGCTGCCAAAAAAAAAATAAAATAAATATTTGACCCCTCCCCCCCAGAGTCACCCCCCAGAACCACCCAACCTGTGAAACCGTGGGGGCAGAATCAGTGGAGAAGAGGGGAGTGCGTGGCCACCCCCAGGGCGGTGAGCCTGGAGCAGTGCCAGCTGCGGCCACCGTGACAGGAGAAGAGGGGGACCTGGCCAGCAGCAGAGAGGGGAGCCGGAGCCCAGGCTTTGTGGCGGAGCGGCTGGAGTGGGGGAGCTGCGACCCCGCCCGCCCGCGGCAGGGGGGCCTGGACTGCCCTCTCCGGGGTGGACGGAGACCGGTGCTGACGTCTGCGTGGGACTCGGCGACCGAGGGTCTGCACCCTTGCCAGGACTGTGCTTCGGGACTCGGGAGCTGGGGCTGATGTTGCTCTCTACCCATGAACTCCCAGTTTGCAAACGTCATAGACAATCTGTTTTGTTACTTGCACTTGTTACTTGCACCACTGAGAGAGACGGGAACCTTACAGACACATATATTTTTACTTCTATGATGATCTTGTAATAAATTTCTAAAGCTTCGTTCTTGTGTATTTGCCACTTCCGAGAGGGGCGGGGACTCTGCCCCCCCCTCCAGGCACCCCAGCAGCACTGCCCCCCCCAAACCCCCTCTGCAGGCTCACCAGGAAGTGTTACTTAAGTCCCTGTTAGCAGCTCCAGGCTCCTTTGCAAAAACAGTGCCTCTTCTCTCTGCAGCCGGCGCCAACCAAGCCCAACAAACCTTTGCCTCTTTTTTTTTTTTTTTAATCCTCCCTCCTCCTGCCCCATAGCAATTAAAAGACCGGTTTATTACGAAACCTGGCCGCTGTGCCACTGCTGTTAACCGGCCGGGCTGGAGCCAGCCCCAAGCTCAGGGCATATATAGACGCACCCCTGGGGGGCTGAGTGCAGCCCCTGCCTGCCCGTCCGCCACCAACCCGAGGTCCAGAGAGGTCAAGGGGGCACCTGGACCACGGCGGGCTTAGCTGCCTTGGCCCGGGCTCAGCCTTGTAGGAAGAGCTCCTGGGGGTGACCCCCAGGGGGGCCTTCCCCACGCCCAGGCCTTCTCCCTCCCAGACGGGCTGCTTCACTGCACTCACTACAGGGGAAAAAATGTTTTCTGCCCCAAACTAACATCAACAAGCAAAAAACACCCAAGGAAGCCAGGCTTGGCACGGTGCTGCGTTTTGCCTCTAAACCGAAACTGTAAGGCCTGGCCGGCCACCTCCTTGTTCTCCCCAAGCTGCAGGCGCGGTGACTCTCCCCTGCCGCGGGCTGGGAGCAGGCAGCTCGAGCCAGCCAGCCCTTCCCGCCCCGCCTCAGTCTTCCCGCCGCAGGTCTGCGGGGTGGGCTCGCTGGCGCCTCGGCAACACCGTGTCCCTGCGCCCCGCGGGGAGGAGGACGGGGCGGGCCCGCTCTCGCCCGCAGGCCGCGACCTTTCCACGGAGCCCCACGTGGGCGCTGGAGGAAAACCCCGGCGGCCCCCCCAGGGAGTCACGGGGCTGGGGGAGCCCCGCTGGGGAGAAGGGAGGGAGGGAAAGATGGAGGGGGAAGTCCCAGAGGGAGAGGAGAGGGAGGGGCGGGGATTCCTCCTGGGGGTGGGAGGCAGGGGAGGGTCGCAGTTGGGAGACACGATGGGAGGGGGGAAGGAAAACCCGGAGATGGGTCCCTCAGCCCGGACCCCTGTGGGGGGAGGGACGCAAGGAATCCCGGTAGAGGTTAAGAGGAGGGGAGATGCCCAGTGCAGGGGTCAGAGCCCTGGGAGGGGGAGGGGGGGAAGAGGGCAGATGAGGGGAGCCCCAGGGGGGAGGGGGATCCCTGCTGGGCCCGGGAGGTGAGGCAGGAGGAAGGGGGAGTCCCAGAGATAGAGTTCCCAGGGGAGGGGAGTAGAGGCTGAAGGCCGCCCCCACCTGGGGGAGGTCAATGGGGAAGGAGGAGCAGGGGCAAGGGTCAGCCCTTGGGGTCTTGCTGGTTCCTCTGGGGGAGGAGGCCCACCCTCATCTTGATCCTGGCCATGCACAAGGGTGACCTGTGTGACCTGTGACCCTCTCATCCCTAGGTCTCCTGTCCAGTAGGTGAAGACCCCAGGCTCTTGGGCTCCAAGGACACACAAGGTATGAGCGGGACCTGGGACCCTCAGCTGGTACCCTGACCTGTCTGTGCCTCAGAACCCACACCCCCGAAAATGGGCATAATGCCGGCTACCTCATATTGTTGGAAGGTTATAAACGAAATGTATATTCCTTCCCTAGATTAGTGCTTCCCGCATAGAGAGCATAAAAAGGGCTGGCCGTTATGACTGCTATTGCCAGCACTGTTATTACGCACCGTGCGTTTCTAGAATCATCTCCTCACTCGACCCTGTGAGTTAGCAGAGCCGCGACGAGGGTGAGCCTTCCTGCAAGATTTGAGAAGGCTGGTGCCCGAAACTCAGCAGGTTGAGGAGTATTCTCAAGCAATATTGTAAACGGAAGGAAGGGAAGGGAAGGGAAAATTGGCTGGTGGGGCAGATCGGCCCTTTTCCCCTTATTCCGAGGCCTCTCTTCTCCTGACCCCGCGGGACTTAAACTTGGACTGTGTGGCTCCTTCGCTTTGCGGGTGAGGGGTGAGGAAGGCAGGCGAGGGAGGGCGTGGCCTCCCAGAAGGTCAAAGCCCCAGCTTTCCCGCCAGTCCCAGCACTTGGGAGGGTGGCGGCGCCTGCGTCCTGGGCCCGGTTCTCCAGCTGTCGTTGTTGTGTTAACAGAAGTCTCAAGTCCTCCTGACTGAACCCAAGGATGGACACGAATCTGCTTCCAGGGCTGCTGTGTCACCAGGCTTGCTCCGTCTCCCCTGGGCATAAAGGCCCTGAGACCTGGGCTGCCGTCCTGTGGGGACGATGCCGGTGCCCCATTTTCCGGAAGAGGAGATGAGGCCCAGCGTGGAGGAGCCACGGACTGGCCAAGATCTTGAATTGTCGCTGACCGGCTAGTCAGCCCCTGCGGAAAATGCAGGCTGAGGGGACAGGCGGGGGGGGGGGGGTGAGCACACTCCTCCCCCGCCTCCCCGTCCCCCCCACCCCCATCCCCGGGCCACCTCTGCAGGTGACTCTCCTGGGCTCCCATCACTGGGGGGCTGGGCTGCGGCTCTGCCCGTGTCTACACCCTCGGGCCTGAGACACACCACGCAGGCAAACGCTCCCCTACGCAGCTATGCGCACACCCAGGTCCCCACACCTCATGCACACGGTCACTCACTTGGCTCCACCCGGGCACCCCGGGCAGGGGGCTGAACCCCAGCTACTCCCCACCCCCTTGGGCAGGCGACCTAGCTCCTCTGAGTGCCCTTTCCAGGTCTGTGGACTAGACACGTAGCCTCCCCCGAGCGTATGTCTTGCACACACCGCCGCCAGAGTGGACGTGGGCACACAGTTACACGCGTGTGGACAGGTGTGTAAAAACAGATGTGACCTCCGCCCCCAGGCCTCAACAGTTTGTAGGGTTCCAACTATTTCTGGAACCCTCCCTGACCGGGGAAAGGGGGATGGCCTTGTGAGCACGTCACTGAAGCATATAACGTGTCCCTGGACTTGGGGACAAGCAGGGGCCCAGGACAAGGACAGCCAAACAGGGCAGCATGTCACGAACAGTGGGACAGCTTTCCTGCCTGTTATCTCCGTGCGGCCTTGAAACAACTCCTGCCGTCATCATCTGCTTTCCACGGGGGCCGGGGGGGGCACAAGGGCTCAGAGAAGTGCAGCCCCGTGCCCAAGGCCGCACAGCTGGACAGGGACGCATTCAGGGACCAAGCCAAGGCCTGTGCGACTCACTTAGGATCTTATTCCTGTTTATATTTATATTTATATCGAAAGATACAAGTCACATACCATACAACTTACCCCTTTACAGTGTTATTTAGTGGATTTTACCGTACTACACAGAGTTGTGCAATTATCACCACCATCTAGTTCCAGAACATTCCATCACCCTAAAAGAAGCCCTGTTGGCGGCCACTCCCCATCCCCTTCCCCAGCTCCCGGCACCCATGAATCCATGGTCGGTCTGTGTGGCTTTGCCTGGTTGGGGACCCTTGACAGAAATGGGATGACACACCAGATGGCTTCCCACCCTTACATGATGCTTGGAGGCTCCTCTGTGTGTCACGATCAAAGTCAGCCCGGCCCCTGCGAGCACGCCAGCACCCTCCTGTATGGACGAGGACCCACGGGAGGACACGCAGAGTGTCACACATGGTTGACATTAGCGAGCGCCTCACGCCCTGGCCGGACGCCGCCGCCCACACATCCCACATCCATCCGAGCCCTGGCTCCCACCGCTCCGCCCTGAACCTCTCTTCGCGATGCTTCCCCAGCTCACGCTGCCGACTCATCTTTTGTTCTCATGTCAGATGCCCCCTCCTCGGGGAAGCTCTCCAGACAGGAACCTTGAGAGCCAGCCCCCCGCCCCCCCGCCCCGCAGGTTCCCAGCACCTGCTTGTCTGTAAGGACAGACCGCCTCCATTTGCTTCTTGTCCCCTCCGGTGGTAGCTCGCGCTGCAGGAGGGCTGGGGAGGGGTTCACCCCGGGCTCCGCATGGTCCCTCCCAGCCTGGGGCCCCACTAGCACTTCACCAATGCTTGGGCACAAAGACTCGGGTCCCAACCCCCAGCTGTGGACATTGACCCGATGACCTTCTTCTCCAGGACATGCTGTTTTGTCCCTAAGGGACACACGCAAGCCTGCCAGGTGCGAGGTCCTGACCAGCATGACACCACCCAGTGCGGGGAGGCTGCGCCCTGGCCCCGCGGAGGCGGCCGGCTGTGTGCCCTTAGGCAAGTTGCTTCACGTCTTTGGGCTCAGTTTCCTTATCTGTGCAATGGGGATACTGAGAGGAGTGTCCATCTCTTGGGGCTGTCGGAGCATTAAGTTAGTGAAAATATGTAAGGCATTTAGAACAGCGGGAGGCCTTCCAGAAGAGTTAGCTATTATGATGTGAGTCGGTGCGCGGCTGTTTACAGGATTCTTTCTCCCCCGCTGTCCATCTACCTGTGAGCAGAAATCCCTGGGGTGAGCCCTGGGCTCCCGGAACCCCTGACCAGTCGGGTCTCGTGATTATACCCAGACCCCTCCCCCTCCCCCACTGGGCGCCATCCGTGACCCTGACAAATAAGGTGGCTTCCGGGCGTAATCTAGGGCAGAAGGGAGCAGGTGTGGCTGGTAGCCAGACACCTGTCTAAGCTAAGATGTGGCCGGAACGGCCACCTGAATGTGCACATGCCCACATGTGCCTGCGCATGCGAACAGCATGTACTGATACTCAGACTTGCAAATAGGCGTGGCCACACACACACACACACACACACACACACACACCCCATTGTTCTTAACCGCTTGCTACGCCCATTGTATGAGTGGCTCGGGGCCCCTATGACCAAGTGACAGGCGGGGGAGGGGCTGCAACAACAGAAATGTGTTGGCTTCTGGTTCTGGAGGCCAGGGATGTGACACGAAGGCGTCCTTCTGCGGCTCGAAGGGAGCATCTTTCCAGGCCTCTCCCCCGTTTCCGACGGCCTCAGGTGTTCCCCGCATAGGATCGTGTTCTCCCCATTGCCTTCGGTGGATGTGCGTCCTTATGTACAAATTACGGCTTCTCATAAGGACACCCGCCGCTTGGGATTAGGGCCCGCCTTCATGACCTCATCTTGATCACCTGCAAAAAACCTATTTCCAAATAAGGTCCCATTCCCAGGTACCGGGCGGCAGGACTCCAGCATTTTCTGAGCGGACACGATTCACCCCATGACACCCACGCACAGAAATACCGGGACCTGTACTCCCGGCCACACACACAGACCCTTCAGAGCCCAGCCTCACGTTCAACAGACGTGTGCACATGTGTACACACGCCTCTCTCTAGCTCTCCCCGTTTTCCTCGCAGGGGCCCAATGACTAGGGAATGAGTAAGAACACCCACCCGGGCCAGGGAGGGAGTAGGGCAGTTCTGTATTTACCTCCCAAATGTGTTCCCCGTTTGTCCCTGGTCCTTCCCGCCTCCCCCCAGGGGATTCAGGTCCTGCCCTAGGGAAAGGCCATGGGGCGCTGAGAAGGGGACTTGGGGAGCATCTCCTCAGGCTGGTCCTCCCACAGCAAGGTGCCGGGCAGCGGGTGGGCCCACCTCACCTGTGGCTCCCTCCACGCCTAAGATGAGGTGGGGGGGGCGCACGTTTTTCGGGAGATGATACCCCCTCTTCCAGGAAGGCAGCAGAAGGAAGCCAGGGCCTCCCAGCTTCTGAAATACTTCTCCCCTCCTCCCATGGGTCCGGGCAGGACCCCGGCCTGGCCCACTCCTGCCTCACCTTCTTCCTTCCCTCTGGAAGAAGCGATTCCCAGCCCCACGGCCCCCGGGGTGCCCTGCCTGGCGCCTCAGCCTGCGGTTCGCTTCCCTCCCGACCCCAGTCCCCAGGCAGGGGGCGTGGCCTCGCTGCCAGAGTTTTCGGGGTCCGGGCCGCGCGGGACTTGCGGCGGAGCGCACGCGCGGCAGGGGAGGCGATCCGAGAGCGTGGCTTTCTCTCCTCGAAGGGGAGAAAGTCTGGGAATGACGGCCCGGGGGCTGCGCAGCGAGGGAGAGACCCGCCTGCCGCCAGCCCGGGGTGGTGACGGACGCGACTGCCAGGGACCCGCGGTGCCCGGCGACCGCCTCCGGAGACCCCGAACCACCCGGCCTGCAGCGCGGCCCGCAAGCCACCCCCTCCCCCAAGGACGCACGGCAGACACACTCACAGACACACAGAAGCTCCATCTGGAGAAGCCCCTCCCCGCCCTTTCCCTGCATTGTTCGTGCCTCCTGGTTCCCACCCTACCCCCTCCTCCCGGGCGCCGGAGGTTCCCAGGCTCTGGGGCTGGGGCGGGGTGGGACGAGGGGCGTCTCCGGGCGGCGGAGGCCCAGCCGAAGACCCTCATGCGCGCGGGGCTGCTTCCGCCCCACGCGCGCGCATACGCGGGTCGGAGCGTGAGCCTGCGATCGCATGCGTGCCCGCGTGGGGCGACGCTTGTGCCGCGGCGTACACAGCAGGCGCGCCAGAAATTCCTCTTGGGTGGCTGCTGGGGGGGACGGGAGGAGGGGGCCAGCCGCCCAGCTCTGGATTCGAATCGGCCCTCGGCGGCTTACTAGCCACCCGCGCGGCGCCCAGAGAGCGTGACTCAGTTTCCCCATCCAGACAAGGGAAAGTCTAATCGGCCTCCCACGTGGCAGGGTGAAACCAGATAATGCACGGAAGCGCTTCGCAAAACGCTCGGCCTGGGGAACCCGGACCACGCCTTCCCTCCACCCCAGCCTCTCGCCAGACACTCTGAGGGTGGAGAGGGGCGCGGACCCTGGCCCCAGACGCCCCTCCCGACGGCGCAGGCAGGAGTCCCGGCTTCCTCGGCACTTAAAATTGGATAATTGGACACAGAGGCGGGTGTGCGAGAGCCAGAGAAATTCCCGAGTGGGCGAAGTGCAGGGGCCTGTTCCCCTAGTTTCGCCACGGCGGGGGCCCCGACCCTCTCCAGAACCCCCTCGTGTGCGCCCTGGGCGAGCTGCCGGTGCGCACGGGAGCCCCCGCGCTTGCCGCCGACCCCCTCCCGCGCCCGGCGGTGCCAGCCTCCCGCTGGTGCCCGCCAGGCGCGGTGTCTGCGGCCGCCCGGGGTGGGGAGGGGGGGGTCTGCGCCGGCGGCGGTCCCGGCGGCGTCTCCCTCCCCCAGCCCCTGGCGGCGGGCGGCCGGGCCGAGGGCGGGGCGTCTGCACAGACCCTCCTTTTGTGAGCGGCGCCTTCCCCGGGCGGCCTGGCGCGCAGGGCCCGGGCACCGCGCCAGCGCCCGGAATAGCCTCCCTGCCCCGCTGGCCGCCCCACGCCCCGCCGGAGCCGCCTGACCTGCCCAGCGGGGCGCGGGGGCGGGCAGGCCGGGCGGCGGCGGCGCGGGGACCGGCTGCGTGCGCGGCGGCACGGGCTGCGCGGCGCACGGCGCGCGGGGCCTACTGTGTGCAGCCCGCGGGCGCAACGCAAAGCCAGTACCGGCTGCATGCAAACGCGCATGTGCAGCCCTCCGCGGCGCGCGAGAGCGACTGCGTGCAAGACGCACTGTGCGCAGTCCCTCCCCCGTGTGAAAACCCCCGTGTGTGTAGCCCCCCGGCCGCATACAAACGCCTACAGCGAGCAGATATCCCCGTGTGCGCGCACAACCACTGTGTGCGGCGCCGGAGTGCACGTGAACCCACTGTGCCCAGGCACAGACTTGCTCACAAATACCCCTTAGTGAAGAAGGCCCTACTTTCACACGCCGTCATCTGTGCAGGCGTCCACATGCGAGTAAAAATCCTAACGCATGCACACCTGCGTTCTGATGCACCCCGTGTGGTCGTCGGGGTGGTGCAACATTTTCCAACTTCACGTGCTCACTCTGCAGACCCCCTACACCAGGGGACTGAGGGCGGGAGCAGCATTCGGGGCCCCCACGTGACAGCTGGGACGCTCTCCAGTGGCCCTTAGCGTATGTCTGCTTTAGTTGACCCCATCCGGAGAGACTTTGCTCTCAGTCGCTCCTGGCTCTGACCGTACGGGAGGAAGTGGGTTGGACACCTTCCCCTGCACTGTGTGGCTGGGCCCGGAGGACTCAGTCATGCAGGGTTGGAGGCAGGGCCTCCTGGGACCTTCCTGGAAGCCCAGGGGGCAGGTGCAAGGGCAGGCGGGCTCCGTCCGTGGCAGGATGCCAGCGGGTGGCTTCCCTGAAACTGGGCACAGCAGCTGGGAGAGGTTTCCGGCCCGCCTGGCCCCGCCTGGCCCCGGGCACTCTCGGCAGATGGGCAGGGCAGTCAGGCAGTGCCAGGGAGGAGCGGGCTCCAGACTGCACATGCCCGCACAGGCGCCACCAGTGGACCTGTGCACACACACCTGTGTGCAAGAATGTGCTAATTCTGCCGTCCGTATGCAAACGTGTGGCGCACCTGGGCGCCTGTACTTGTGTGCCACCCGGGAACAGCAGAACGTGAGCGGCCCCGGGCACCCAGATTTGCCCTTGGCTCCACAGGGCAGAGATATTTGTGCATTTTGCTCACTGCTCTGCCCCAGCACCTGACAGTTGGTTGGCGCCCTATAAATGTTTGTGGAGTGAGCACATGAATAAGGGGACACATCATTTTGCAACTATGTACTGGGTGCCTACATGCTCTGGGCCTTGTCCATCCAGGAACAACACAGAGATCCTTAGACAGACATTCTGGGCACATATTCTCAGGGAGGAAAATAAGCGCGTACTTGCACATACCTGTGGATCCCACACACATTGAGCAGGAAACAGGAGTCCCCGTAGGCAGAAACCAGAGCCGGGGCACACACGGCCCTCGTGGCTGTGCATGCGTGGTTGTGCACGTGATTATCGCTCCTCTCTCCCTACAATCCGCCTGTGCCGTCCATCCCGGCCACCACGGTTCCTGACCTCCCCACCCGAGGCCACTTGGAGTCCACACTTTGGTTCGGAGGGTCCCTCAGGGCACAGGGGGCTCACACTCCACTCCCCAAACATCTCTGTTATCAGGTGGTCCCTTGGCCACCAAGCTCCACCATCTGAGCTTCTGTCCCAAAGGCTTAGGCTGTTGTCCGCAGAAGATTCCAGAAAACACGCAGCCAGAGTTGGCAGGATCACGGCTGTGGAGTTTGGAAGACTTGCAGAGCGGCTCCTGGCTATTCCCAGGAACCATCCTTCCATTTTACAGCTGGGGAAACTGAGGCCCGGAGAGGGGAGGGCTTTCCCGCCCAGCTGGAGAGACAGACTGAGCGGCAGACCGTGAGAAGCGGACGCTCTTCCTTCTCATCCCCTTGCAGCCAGAACCAGTGGATTCCCACGGCTGCCTGCTGGGGTGGGGTCACGAAGGTGGGGACTGTACTGGGAGGCGGGGGCCTGCGAGGGGGGGGCTGCTGTCTGCGTCCCGGAGACAGACAGACAGGCGGGAGGCCCAGAAACACCCACACGCAGGGGACAGAGACCCAGTCCGGGCCGCGCAGCCGCGAGCGGCCTCTTCCCAGCCTTCAGCGAGGGCTCCCAGGGCCCCTGCCCGGCCTGCGAGCGCGCGCGTCCACGTGTGTCTGGAGCGTAGGCACGTATGCGTAGGCGACGTGCGTTTGTGCACGCGCATATATTTTTGTGTGTGTCTGTGTGTTCTTTTAAAAACAAATTTTTTTTCTAACCATGAGAGACAGAGCACGAATGGGGGAGGGGCAGAGAGAGAGGGAGGCGCAGAATCCGAAGCAGGTTCCAGGCTCTGAGCTGTCAGCCCAGAGCCCGACACGGGGCTTGAACTCGCGAACCGTGAGATCACGGCCTGAGCCGAAGTAGGACGCTCAACCGACTGAGCCACTCAGGCGCCCCGTGCTGTGTGTTCTGTGAGCATAATTGTATGTGCATATTCACGCAGGTGCGTGTCTGTGTGCATATTTTTGTGGGCGCCCATGTGCACACACATGTGCTTGCACATATGTACACCCTGTGGGCTGCTGTCTCTTTACGGAATCTCAGGCGCTCTTCTAAACACCTCGTGTTTTATTTTTTTGAAGCTGTGTTCATGCAGGTCTAATCCACACATGGTAAAGTCATACTTTTTAGGTGCACAATCCCTGAGTCCTGACAAACAGATACAGTTGCGGAGACCGGACGCAATGAAGAATTAGAGAAGGTCCCTCATCCTGGAAGTCGCCTGCTGCCCCTGCTCAGGCCACTCCCCCGTTACCAGCCGCTGCAACTCTACAGTTAGGCCTTTCCCAGGATGTAAAAATAGGATCACCCAACAGGCAGCCTTCTGAGTCTCTTTCTTAAACTCAGCCAACTGCGTTTGACAGGCAGCCTTGGTGTTGCGTGTAGAAGTGGTTTGTTCCTTTAAAAAAAAGATGTAGGGGCACCCGGGGGGCTCAGTGGGCTGGGCATCCCATCCGCCTCTGGATTTTGGCTCAGGTCATGATCTCACGGTTTGTGAGTTCGAGCCAGGCATCAGGCTCTGTGCTGACAGCAGGGTGCCTGCTTGGGATTCTCCCCACCCCCCCTTCTCTCCTGCTTGTGTGCTCTCTCAAAATAAATATTAAAAACCTTTTTATTTAAAAAGTGTAATTCACATGCCACAAAATTCACCCCTTTGAAGTGTATACTTCAGTGTTTTCAGTGTTTTCACAGAGTTGTGCATCTATCACCTATCTAATTCCAAAATATTTTTATCACCCCAAAGATACACTCTGTCTCCATTAGCCGCTCCCCCCTTCCAACACCCTTTCTATCTGTGGATGAGCCTGTTGCGGGCACTTCACATCCGTGGACTCACACTGTGAGGCCGCCTGTGTCTGCTTCCCTCCCTCCCTCCAGGCTGGTCAAGGTCAGTTCTTTTGCCTGTAGTGCTGCCTGCTCCATTCAAGACGGGTCCTCTGGGGAAGGGGACGGGGACAGGGAGCTGGGGAGTTTGCAGATTTTGGTAATTCGGAAGAAGGTTGCTAGGAGCATTCACCTCAGGGTCGCGGTGTGGACCTAAGTTTTCATTCCTCTTGGAAAACACTTAGGGGATGGATTACTGGGCCCCATGATGAGTACACACTTTTTATGTTCACTAATTCATTTACTCCTCACAACCTAGGAGATAAGTTCTATTATTAGATCCATTTTATTTACAAGGAGACCAGACGCTCCCACAGCTTTCTCTCTCTCTCTCTCTCTCTCTCTCTCTCACACACACACACCCCCCCAGCAGGCAGGATGCGTGCTACCTGCATCACGCAGCCCAGGCCCTGCAGGACCCCAGCAAATGTCCAAGGTGCCCCCTGCACACAGCGGCGCGGCTGTCAGGCCCCACGCCCTGGGAACAGACGCTGGTGGGGCCTGCAGACCCAGACGTGCTGCAGACACACTGCGATTTGTTCATCTTTCCAGCCAACCCGTCTCCTCCTGACAGTAATTAGCTCCCAGACTGGCGGGGAGACAGTGAACAGGCTCGGAGTCATCGCTGCGGCCCCACACCCACAGGCCAGGGGAGCCCGGCAGTGAGTGTGTGAGGAGTGTGCGTGTGTGTGTGTGTCCAGCCGGGGTGCCCCGCTCCTCTCCACCCCACACATCACAGGCAGGCCCGGTTCCCACCCTCTCCGTAGAGCCAGCCGGGGCCGTGCACGCCTGCTCAGCGTGCCTTCCACGCGGGCCCGTGTCCCGGGGATTTCGGAGCACGCACACGCTTGCCCCCCAAACCTGCGCAGACCTACACAGCCCTGCAAACGCGGGCGCCGCCGTGCAGCGTGGAGGCGCGCCCTGGGCCGCGTGGGGGTGGGGCGCCGCGCGGAGCACGCCCCGCCCCGCCCCGCCCCCGCCCGCCGGGCGCCGGCCGGAAGACCTGCGGCGGCGGCGGTGCTGGCGTCACGGGTTTCCACGGGGGCCCCGCGCGGGGGCAGGGATTCCCTGGCGCAGCAACGCCCGTGACGGCGGCGCCGGGAGGCCGGACTGGGCTGGGATGACATCAGCCCTTGCGTCTCTGGAGCCGCCTGGGCGGGAGAGGGACCGGAGGAACGGAAGGGACTGCGGCCCCGGCGGCCCCGCCTGGCCGAGGCTGCGCGCTGGGCTCCGGCCTCCGACGGCCGCCGGCTCGCGTTGCACAGAGGCGGGCACTGAGGCAGCGCCTGCCCTTTGCTCGGTTGTCATTTGGGGATCCGAGAGCCCTCCCCCACCTCCCCGATCGAGAGAGGGCCCGGCGCCTTCTGGGGCCCAGCCCCCCTGCGCGCGTGTCTCCCTCGCTCTTCTGCAGCAGGAGGGCTCCCGGAGGGCCTGGGGGGGCCCTGGCGCCGCCCGGCAGGTCGGGCGCTCAAGCCACATCTGTCCGCACTGTGCGTCTGCCCCCAACTCTGGCCGCTGCGGTGGCCACAGGCGCCCGGGCTGCCCGGCGGGGTGTGCCTGTCCGTGGCTGCCTTTGTGCTGAGGCCTTGGGGAAGGGACTAAAAATAGCTTGGGCGGAGATGAGGGCTATTTTTAGCCCGAGTGGCGGGCCCTCCCAGTTCCCCGGTCAGCTGCCATTGGGCCCGGGCGGGGGGGGGGGTGTGGGGATCCACTTTCCAGGGTCCCCACCCCTCCTGGGCGTGCCCACCCTTGAGATCGCGGGGTGAGCGCAGCCAGCCCTGGGGAGGGCAGGTGGGCAGATAGAGCCTGAGGGGGATAGTAAGTCTTGGGGGTGGGGGAGGGGTTGCCCGAGGCCGGCTTTCTTCATCACCGCCCCCCTCCCTCCATCCAGCTGCCCGGGGCCTTTTGTTGGGCGAGGAGGCTATTTTCTATTTTGGGAAGGTGTTGGAATAATTTCCCTGGCTATTTTTAGCTGGTTTGGGGATTCCTCCACCCAGGCTGGCCACCCGCCTCTCTTTCTTCTGGTGCTGCTCCTCCCTGCTGACCCAAGGCTTGCCTCAATCATAAAGGGCAGACAAGGACACACAGCTCCCCTGGAGACCGGCATCTCCCTGGGGCAGACCTGGAGGGGGGAGACCCCCCTATTTCCTGGTTGGGGTGAAAGAGGGAGAGGGAGGTCTCAAGGGCGTTCCCCCATTCCAGGTGAGCCAGACATTCTGGCCTCCAGGAATCCATGACATCCTGCAGATGAATTCCATCTCCAGGGCTGGGTGGGGCTCCCCAGTCACTGACCTTTCACCTCCTTTCAGGGTGTGACAGGTCTAAACTGCTGAGAACCAATCTTGACCCCCCAAACCCCTGGGGGGGGCTCCCATGTGCCCAAGAGGAAGATCTGCTTGGTGAAGGTAAACTGAGGCACAGAGAGGACACAGGCGTGGGCCACATCTTAGGCTCATTCCCTGATGGTTTCAGTCCATCCACGCTTTACAGCTTGACAGCGGGGTAACCTTGGGTTATTGACTTTTTAGCCCTGCGCCTCAGCTGCCACCTTCAGGAACATGGGGTAATAATTGGAATGGAGTTATCATAAACAAGAGTGTAAACATGAGTGTGAATATGAACGTTCTTAGAGGAGATCCTGGCAGGAGGTGGAGCTAGTGGCTCCAGAAGGGACACGGAGATGGCTGGAGTCTGGCTGGAGAGGAGAGGGACGTTTGGGGTTCTGGCTGGCTCCACGCCCTGAGACCACTCTCCAGCCATCCCCTGACCCCTCACAGTCCTTGAGGCTGGCAGGAGGGACCCCATGCTACAGATTAGGAGACCAAGGCTCTGGGATGATTTCATGGCCAAGGGTCTCATGACTGGTGACACATGGGAGGCCAGTGCGGTCTCCTGGCTGTGACCCACACCGTATTCCATAGCTGCCTTTTGCATTCTTTCAGATGTCCTTTTGCTCACTCAGCAAATATTTGCTGGGCGTTGAATGAATTTCCTATGGCTGCTGTAATAAGTCACCACAATGTAGCGGCTTAAAGAGAAGAGATTTGTTCTCTTGCAGCTCTGGAGGTCTGAGGTCAGAAATCGGTCTTACTGGGCTCAAGGTTTCTGATGCTTCTGGAGGCTCCAGGGGAGAATCCACAACCCTGCCTTGTCCAGTATCTAGAAGTGCCCTCCCGTCCCTTGATTCGTGGTCCTGCTTCACGTGGCCATTCTTGTGGCTCCCAGCTTCACCTTACTTCTCTCTCTGACTCTGACTGTCCTGCCTCCCTCTTACAATTTTTTAAATGTTTATTGATTTTTGAGAGAGAGCGCAAGCAGGGCACGGCCAGAGAGAGGGGGGCAGAGGATCTGAAGTGGGCTCTGCTCTGGCAGCAGCGAACCCAGTGTGGGGCTTGGACTCAGGAACCTCAAGATCATGACCTGAACCGAAGTCAGACATTCAACTGACTGAGCCACCAAGGCGCTCTCCTGACTCCCTCTTATTAGGAACCTTGTGATGACATTGCTGCCCCCCCACCCCATTCCAGGGTATTCTTCTCATCTCAAGATCTTTAATTTAGACCCATCAGCAAAGTTTGTAAATATCCGGATATTAGGATGTGGGTATCTCTGGGGGGACCATTATTCAGCCTACCACGGCAGCTCCTTTGGTCAGACCCTGCTTGGCACTGGACAGCAGGGAACAAACACTGACAGGTGCCTGCCTCCCTGGGGCTCACAGTCTGGGGTCCATGGCCCCACACTGATCAGATGGTCACAGTGATGAACAGATCATTAGAAATAGGGCTGCTAGATAGAATGCAAGGTGCCCAGTTACATTTGAATTTTAGATAAACAATAACTTTTTAGTATAAGTGTGTCCCATGTAATAAATACGTCTCATTTAATAGCTGAGTCATACACTAAAAAAAAAGAAAGAAAAAGCTGTAGAGGACTCCTGTGTGTGACTAGGCCACAAGCTAGAATTAATCATGGAAAGATTTAATCGGAAGTGACAAGCCGATATGGGTGTTAGGATCCTTCAGGCTGTGGGGTACAGAGAGGTGCTCTGCCCCGACTTGCCCACTTACAGCGGGAGGGCGGGGCTTCTTGCTGTTTTATAGCCTCGGGGGTGGGCGGGGCCCCCCCACCCCCGGCTGGAGGCTCCGCCCCTCAGGCAGCGCTTTGCACACTGCCCTCATCGCCGACAAGTTCAGCCAATCGGAGGCCGCCTTGGAAGGCCCGCCTCTCCCCCGTGCTTCGTGCTCAGCTTTAGGGGAGAAGAGCCTGGAGGGTCGCGGACAGGGGGCAGGATCCGGGAAGATCCGGGGGGCGGCCACCTGCTTCTGCTCCGCCTGCCGCCTGCCGGGTCGGGTCAGCTGTGGACGCGAGGCCGGGAGCAGGGGGCGCATCCTGCTCCAGGGGGCTTCGGGGACTCGGGACGCTGGAAGGCGGCTCCGTTCGCTCGCTGGCTCCTGAGGCCTGGCCGGCGCCCCCGGGGACCCTGGCCGGACCCCGTTCCCCCACGGGCTACCCCATCCTGGGACACTGGGTGGCCGGGACACCGTCCCCCTCACCCCGAGGCACCGCCCCCACGCTGGACACCGTCCCCCCGCCCTGGGACACCAGCCCTCCGGGACACCGGCCCTCGCCCCAGCATCCCCACTCCCTGACACTGTCCCCCCTGGGATACCGTCCCCCTAACCCCAGACACAGGACCCCCACCCTGGGGCACTGGGCCCCCGACCCCGGACACCGCCCCTCCCCCCACTGTTTCTCCACCCCAGGCACCGTCCCCGCATCCGGGGACACCGGACCCCACCCTGGGGCACAACCCCTCAACCCCCGCCCACACAGTCGCCCCCTTGCCAGCCCCACCCCCAACACCGGCCCCCAGGACACCATGCCCCCTGGGATACCAGCTCCCCATCCCAGAACCAAGGTCCCCTGGGACACTGCCCTCCCCTCCCACACCATCTCCTGGACACTATCCCCAACTATCCCCACCCCCAGGATATTGCCCCAGCTCCAACACCAGCACCCCCCCAGCTCACACCCACACACCGCCCCCCACTGCCTCTTACACATACTGGACCCCCTCCTCCACTCCCTCTCTCTGGGATCTGTGGTGGAGGCAGGCGCCCCCTCCATCTCCCCAGGGCCACCATGTAGGGACCTGCCTTCCAGGACCCCATATTCCCCTTGCGTCGGCTTGGATCACATCCCTCAGGACAGTGGACGATGCTGTCTTTACATGTATTTTTTATTTTTTCCGCTGTGCCGGTTTATTTCTGTGAGCCTGTTACGCCCCCACCCCCCCAGACAGGATAGTTTGGGGAGATGAGGCTGTGAACAGATAGTAAATGCAGGGTCAGCAGTTAGCAGGAAATGCTTGCAGGAGTCAGAAGGGACAGTGGTCACTTATTTGCACCACATGCCATTGAAAGTTGAGAGCGTTAGAGCGCCTGGAGACCGTCAGCCAGTTTTACTTGTCCGACGCTTATGCTCTTTACGCCTATTAGCTATCTTCACAACAACCTCGGTGCTTGCTCCTTATCCTCTTTCTCCAGAGGAGGAAGCTGGGGTGCAGAGGCAGAAGTTGCTGGAAGTCCCCCGGTGGAACCTGTCCTGCCTGTTCCTTTTCCATTTCACCATGTGCCTGCGTGTAGGTCCAGGGCCGAGGCGTCCCCTGGTGCCCATCCTCCCAGAACACTCCAGGGAAGACCGAGGGTTCCCCAGGCCTGGGCCCCTGTCCACTGCCTTGGGGGATTGAGGAGGTGTCTTCTGGAAACACAGCCTCCAGGAACCCACCGACAGTATGTTTCAAAGTGTGCTAGCCAGGAAAGCGATCAGACTCGAAGGGCACTTCCTCGCTCCCTCTGCTGCGAAGGTGGCCAGGATGAGGATGGTGGCCAGACCGGACAGCAGTAGTGTGGGGGGAAGGGCAGCTTCCGCTACATCCTCCCAGTGGGGGCTGGGAGGGCAGCACCGTGACCTAAGGGTCTGGCTCGGGCTTTACTTTGCCCCGAAGCCATCGTGCTGCACCCATTCCCCGGGATGCCGGATGGTAGGCTCTGACCCCATGCTCCAGCCCAGACTGTCCTGGCCTGGGAATCTCTCATCTCTAGGGACAGGTCTGCATGGCTTTGAGGATGGGGACACGCGCCTTTGCCAAACTCAGAACCTTTCTCGATGCTCCTGCTGCGTGGGGAGCAAGTCAGAGGCAGGTAAACCACCTGGCAGTGGAAGTGGGGTTTTTCCTGAATGTTCTCATCTTCCTGGTCATAGAGGAGCCGAGTGAGGAGACTTCACTGGGACCCTCCACGGAAACGGAAGGAACGGAAGGGGTGTGGTCCCTGCATGAGCCCAGAGGCCTAGTGAGGGGCAGAGCCCGGCTGGCGCCCCTGGGCACCTGCTGGCTGGCCTGGTCTGCACCTGACCCCGTTCTGCTTCCGTTTGCGCCACCAGACTGGGTTCTGAACGCCGGAAAGATCCCTCTCTCAACCTTGGGCTTGGAGTTCTTCCCGGAGTGATACATTTTGGCCAGAAAGAGTGCCACATTCTTGGGCCCGGCTCGCCGGCGAGGCCTCCCTTCACTCTTTCCTCTTTCAACTGTAAACCCTGCCCCGGCCACACTCCCTTGGCATGAAGGGCGGAGCCTGGTGCGGCCACCCAGGGAGGCCCTCCCCCATCCCGGAGCTCTTGTGCGGCCTGGAGGCCCCTCACGTGGGGTTCCCCCTCATGTCACTGGATCTCTGGGGGAGGGACGCTGCCGGCCCCTGGGGGCTTCCTGGGAACCTCGAGGGCCAGCCGGGAGGGGAGGGGACAGCAGGGCCGCAGGAGGAGCGGAGGTGCAAGTCCTGACAGGATTGAAGCCGGCGCGTGGCCGCAGCTTGGCTTCTGCCCCACGGTCAAGGACGTCTCGCCTGCCCTTTCCTCGGTGCAGACACACACTTTCCAGTGATCAGGAGTGCACGCTGGTGGTGCTCATTCTCCTCTGGTCTGTCCGCCTGTTTCCGGAGGTTTCTCTGTCGCGGGGTCTGTCGTGTGCAGAGAAGACTGAATTAAACACAGAGGGTCAAGGTGGACACGGCTGGCGCGTGTGGAGTTGTGCCGTCCACATCCTTTCACGGAGAGACCAGTTGCCCGGCTCCTGGGGGCGCAGGCAGAAGCTGCCCTTCAGCCGCCAGCGCCTTCGGGGATTGCTTGGGCTGCAGGGCCGCCCCGGCCAAGGTCACAGCAACCTGCAGGCAGCCTGTGCGATGGCACAGAGGTGGAAAGCCCGCGTTTGGGCCCAACGACAGAGACGTGCTTCTGACGGGCGGGCCGGGTTCCAGAGCTGCGCGGGGGCAGCGGGGGCCCCTCCTTGTCCCTCCCATATGTTTCGATCCCCCAAGTCCTGTCCAGTAGACCTCCCGATCACAAGGCAGCCCGCCTCCCGGAGGAGAGCCCAGCCTGCCCAGCCGACCCTGGGTGGCGTGGCCTTCTGCAGAGCAAGCAACCGGAAGTTACGGAAATGACACGATGTGAAGACCAGCCTTGCAGAGTCGCTCAGGGTTCTTGCAGCCCCTGACCGTTCTTCCTTCCCATATTTTGATGCCTCTGTCACAGGGTTTCACCTTGGTTGTGCACGGTGGCTCTTTTCACCACGAAGAACCCCTACGGATGGACGGTCTCAAAAAGTATTTCAAAGAAGAGGAAGAAACACCAAAACAGGGGAAAGAAACCAGGAGAAACACCACAATCGCTATCAGCAAAGTGCTAGTGGTCTTTAAGTCTCGAGCCCGGGCCTCCCACTCACACCTTCTCTTGGAGAAGAGCATAAAGGCCCAGAAGAGGCGCTGAGGCCAGTTTCGGGGGTGGACGCAGGCGGGGCATCTCCGTTCCGTGTTCTCTGCTCCGAATCCACATCCCCACCCCGAGGGGTTGGGTGGTTTGTGCTCAGAAACTCAGAGGACCGCCGAGCACACTGAACGGCGGCCCCGATGCGGCCGCCGCGTCTCCGAGCATCCTTGGAACTCGAGCCCGAGTTAAAGATCGGCCTCTTGATTTCATAAATGAAATGCAGTCGGTTGCACTGGAAGGGACACAGGAGTTTCCTTTGTTGGTTTTTGGAAGTGGACGCTGTCTCTCAAGCAGAGGTTTTGTGACGTAGAAGTCAAGGTCACTGAACACCTCTTGCTGCATTTCTCGGGTGTGGGGAGGGTCGCAGGCGCCCTTGTTCTGAACAAACCATCTCTCGAGCCCGGGCATGGGGTGGGGGGAGGGGGACAGAGGCTGCTCTAGGGTCACATGGCTTGCACCGTCCAGGGGCTGGGGTTCTGGGAGGGGTCCGGTGGTCACTGGAATGCTCCACTGTTACCATCCTGAAATTCTTCACTTTGAACAAGGGGCCTTGGAAATCATGCACCTCGCCTCCCGAGAGGCCTCGTGACTCAGAATTTGCCACTTGGTTCCCTCATGGGTTGAAAAGGGCGGGACTCGGGAGATGGTTTGTGGAGTGACCGCCATGACCGCCGTTCGGAACGTGGTCACCGCCTCTGTGGGCTGCTCTGACTCAGTGGTCCTCCTGGCTCGGCGGCCCCTTCTGGCTGGCGGCCATCCCTCTGGTCCCCAGAGCTGAGTGGAAACATTCTGGACTTCTTGGCATGACCCCTAAGACCCTCCCTGTTCTGTCTTCTGTCTGCTTCTCCAGCCTCGGGCGCCACCGGCCCTCCACCGGCCGCCCCTGCATCCTGCCCCCGGACCTGGTTCTGGCTGCTCCTGCAGGTGTCCCTCCCCGATTCCTGAGCCTCGGCTCCAGCCTCTCCTGCGTGTCTCCCCTGCAGCCTGATACCCAAACGTCCCTCCTTTCTCGTCCGCAGACCCCAGTCACCAGATGTGGGGCCACCCCAACCCAGTGCCAACCCAGTGCCACCCCATCTGCAGATCAGATCCCCTATTTCCACATAAGGTACGTTCACAGGTCCTGGGGATCAGGACTAGAATGCAGATTTTGGGGGGACCCAATGCACCAGCCCAGCTGGAGCCCCACTCTGAACCCTCTCCTGACCCCTCCCGCCCCCTCTCCCAGGTGGAGCCACGTCCCCTCCTTTGTGCAGCGATGACTGTTGACTTCGTGGACCTCACTCTGTGTCCCTGGGCCGGCAGCCATTTGACAGGCCCGTAGTAAGTGATCAGTGAAGTGGGCTTGGAGGGAACACACGGAGATATTTCCACAGTCAAATAGAACCATCTGGATACCCTGACTAGTGTCTCCCACAAATTCCATCCACCTGGGACCTCACAAGGTGATCTTCTTTGGAAAGAGAGTCTTTGCAGATGTAATTAGGTGGGATGAGGTTGGGTTGGGTGGGCCCTGCGTCCAGCGGCTGGTGTCCCTACAAGAGAAGGGACACGGAGACATGGAGGGGGCCTGGTGACGATGGGCAGAGACGGGAGACCACGCTCCCAGCCAAGGGATGGCGGGAGCCACCGGAGCTGGAGGAGGTGGGAAGCGCATCGGAACACAAGTGCGTAAGTGGTTTGAAGCCACGCAGTTGGCGGTCCTTCCCCACAGCAGCCCCTGCACCCACTCTGGGCACAGGGGACCCTGGGTGGGCATGAGGTTGTGCAGACCCGAGGTGCCCATGATGGTGGCGGCAGGTGCGGGAGCCCCCCGGGAGCGCGTGCATAGGAGCCGCCAGGCGTCCCCATGTGTGGGGGTCAGAGCGAAGTGCCTTACTTCGCTCCACTGAGACCTGGGGGTGGGTATCAGAGTAGGGGGGCTTCCCGGCCAGGGCTCAGGTACGGCGTCTGCACTCCTTCCTCCCTTCTGGAAGCACGATGCCCAGTGGGCCCCTGGATTTGGGAGACCAGGCCTGCCAGATTCAGGCCCAGGATGCCGGCCTGTGCACTGCACCAGTGTGGTCCATGGTTACCGCGCGGCCTCACTGGGTGGTGGACATTCTGGGGGGTTTGCTGAATATAAAAGGTCACGTATCCACTGTGACCGCATCCTGCAGAACAGTGTCAGCGCCCTAGAAATCTCCCCGTGCTCACCTGTGCATTCTTTCCGCCCACCCCCAGTCCCCATCTTTGTCCTGTCTCCGTGGTGTGGCTCTTCCAGAATGTCACAGCGTGGAGCCTTCTCAGACTGGCTTCCTTCCCGTAGTTCCTGCCTTTGCCGGCCTCCCGAAGCGCCACGTGTGAGGCCCTTGTGGGGACACTAGGCCCCCGGGTCACCCCCATCTCCAGATGGTTAACGTCATCTCTCTGTGGGATTCCTCTTACTCCACGTAAGGTGACGTAGCCCCAGGTTCTGGAGATTAGGATGTGGACCTTTGGGGGTCATTCTCCTGACCACACAGGCTGTGCCCAGGCTCATCTGTTCCAGAACATTCTCTATCAGTGGACCCTACTGGTTATGCTCCTGTTTGTTTCGGGCTTACTGCAAGCAGCCGGGTTCCTGCCCTTGGTAGCAGCCGACCCCTGATCTGCGGAGTGGGATTCTGGGGCAGGAACGCACTCCAGTCTGTTCTTCCAGTCCCGTTGCCGAATAACAGGGATGTGTCCAATTTCTGATGATTACGACGAAAGCTGCTCTGAACATTCCTCTCGGGACCTTCTGTGGACACACGTTTTCGTCTCTCTTGGGTGAAGGCGCACGAGCAGAGCGCCAGGCGGCACAGCGGGTGTGCGCCTGGCTCCCCCCGGCCGCCAGGCCTCCTCAGCGCAGCTGGTTCACGCGCAGCGGCCGGACCCAGTCCCTGGGCAACGGCGTCCTACGTTGTAGCCATTCAGGTGGATGTTACTCCAGGTTGTGAGTCTTTTTCTTTTTGTGATAAAGTTCACATTTTAATTTTCTAAGTGCACTGACCTCAAGCACATGCACAGTCCTGCGGCCGCCCCCACCATCCGTCTCCAGAACTTTCCATCTCCTCAGACTGAGACTCTGTCCCCATGAACCACGGACTCCCCGCCCCCTGCCCCACCCCTGGCTCCCACCGTCTACTCTCTGTCTCTGTGGACGGGACTCCTCTGGGGACCCCTGTGAGTGGGGTCACGCAGGAGTGTCCTTCTGTGTCTGGCTTCTGTCACTGCACATGGTGTTCCCCAGGTCGTCCCCGTGGTGGCAGGTGGCAGGACGTCCTTCCTTCCTGAGGCCGGATGATATTCCAGGGTGTGGATGGACACTCCGTGTTTGTCCTTCATCTGCTAAGGGACCCTTGTGGCTGCTGTGAACACTCAGGTGTTTGCACACCTAGAAGTGGGGTTGCTGCATCAGGTCATAATTGTCTGAGTTTTTGAACTGACTTCTACTCTTACACTTTTTGAGACAAAGTGGATAACTTGGGGGTACAGCTCAGTGGCAGTGGCAGAGCACTTGACCACAAAGTGGATCATTTTTATGCAACTGAATCTATAAATAAACGTCTCACACACAGAAAGTCCTCTGCTTGGGGATCAGAATCTCTCGTTTACAGATTTGTTACTAAAAATTGAACTCCTCCTGTCTGGTCCGAGTTGGGACCACGATTCACTTGGCCTTCCCCTGGGGTCTCCGGTGGCCCCTGGTGACTGGACACAGGGGACAACAGGCCTGGAGCACTCCGCAGCAGGGCGAGGTGCCCTCCCACGGGCCACGCTGGACAGAAACAATCCTGAACCGTGGGGACCAGGCTCACGGTCCTCAAACTGCGTTCCCCGAGGTTTTCTAACAACACACTGAAGAACCTGTCGAAGCTGATGGCTGCTCCGTGGGGCCCCGAGGCCACGGCCCCATCTGGGGTGCCCCCGCCTGACGGCCGGGGAGTGGACGTAGGGGGGGCAGCCCCTCCCTGCGGGAGCCCAGCCCGTCCTGCCCCAGCACCCCCTGCCCCGCAGGCGGTGGGCACGGAGAGAAGGACCAGGGAGCCCTCGTACTGGGGAAAAGTTCACTCTGTATTAACAATTCCACACAATATGAAAACACTGCAAAGTGGGTGTGGCACACCTGGAATTTTTTTTTTTTTAAATCAGAAATAAAAGCCACTGAACATCCGCACTGAGATGGGGCAGAACCTGCTAGAACCACAGATGGCTTCTGCGGACCGGAACCGGTCTGTGGGACATTTGGCAATGGTTTCCGTGGACAGAGAAGGAAGAGGGCGGAGGGTCGGACCTATGGCTTCTTTTCCGGAGACTCCGTGGCAGGCTGGCTTTTTGTGTGTTCTTGAAGGACGAGCGACCTTTGGTGGCCTCCCCTGGGCCCGGAAGTTCCTCCTGGCGACTCGCCATCAGGGCAGGCTGGTGGCCTTTTCCTGCCCCCAGAGCTCGGTGGGGCTGGGGCCGCGCAGAGAAAGATGAGCTGCCTGGAGTCCCAGCGCCCGCGCACAGAGGAGGGCAGCCGGGGTCAAAGAAAGAAGGACAGCACAACCCCCGGGGCCAGAGGTCACCTCCCAGTCACTTAATTCTTGGCCTGGGGGACACCTGTGGCGAGGGGTGCACATTCTAGCTCCTTCCTGGAGTCGAGGGAGGGGAGGGAAGGCGCCCCAGCTGCCAGCCCCCCGGGGGACACCCAGGCAGGCTAAAGAAAGGGAAACCCGGTGTCTCCCATCCCTGTTTTTTTTTTGGGGGTGTGTGTGCCCTTAATTCCCCCCTTGACGTGGCTGAGAGAGGCTGGCTCCCCTGGCCTGGGCCGCCACCCCCCAGCTCCTGCGTACGCCCTGCGCACGCCCTGCACACGTGTCCATGTAGGACACCGGCCTGGGAAGCATACTGCCTCCAAGTCCACGCTATGGACACGAAAAGTTACTCGAAAAGAAAGAAAGAAGGGTTTTTTCTCAGCTAGAAAGACCCCTGTGGTGGGGCTCCTGCTGGCGGCCACCTCCCTGGGCCCAGGCTGGTGCTCCTGGGGCGGGGGTGCGGCCCATCCTCACCCTCTCTGGGCCTAGTTTACTCAGACCCCTACGTCCCGGGGGCTCTGACCTGAGTTCAAGTTCACTTCAGGGCTGGGGGCGCTGTGGCTGCCAGACTCGGTTCAACCCCACAGACCCGAAGCCGGGCTCCTGGGTTTTGCCTCACCTCCCGCTGGCATCTCTGGGGGTGCCACTGGGGTAGGGTCCCACAGCCAGAGCCTCAGACTAGGACAGTGAGGACGCAGGGAAGGTTGGGCTCCAGGGATTAAGGCTTCTTGCACAGAAGTGGCCCGGACAGGCCTCGCCCTGCCAGCCGCCCCCACCCCCAGTCTCTGGGTGGGTCCTGCCGCACCCTGGCCTCCCCTGTGTGGAGCAGGTTTTGTTCCTTCTTGCTGCTCTGCGGGGGACAGAGAGAGGCTGGCTCCCTGCCCAGTGAAAGGTGGCCAAGGCTTCCCCATCCAGCCTCAGGTTTGGAGGGGCTGGGCTCCCCAAAGCCCCTGGTGCTCCCGGACCGGCCGGAGAGAGCTGGGAGCAGGGGAGCAGGACCGGGCCTAGAGCCCGCACACTGGGGGAGCCCCCCGCCAGCCCGTGCACGCATGCCCCACCCCTCCAAGCCTAGCACCAGTGGGATCTGGGCCTTGGTACTAGCAGGGAGCCAAGTGAGGCAGGAGCACGGAGGTCGGCATGAGGCCCTGGGGTGAGGACTGTCCAGGCGCCAGGCGCAGGGCAGGGGGGACGGGTGTGCACTGCGCACGCCCTGTACCCCCGGCTCCTTCAACTGTCCAGGTCGAACCAGAGGCCAAGGGATTAAAGGCGAACCACTGCAGGGAAGGGCGGGGAGTCGCCCGGGTGAGGCATCCCACCTCCCAGGCCCTGCGGCTCCTTCTGGTCACCTAACGCCTTTTGACTCCCCAGGCAGGGCCTCCTCAGGCCGCATTTCTGTTTGCAAAACGGCCATGGCAATGCGCTAAAGTGGAAACAAACACAACATGACGCAGCAACCCGGAAGGGCCCGGTGTGACCGCGTTGACGTTCCCTGCTCAAAACCAGGCGGAACGCTGCTGATCATTCCGATGACCAGGGCAAGTTGCGGAGAATCCCTTTCTGGGATGGGGGGGTCCCAGGAAAGGGCGGGGGGCCACGGCCTGGCTGTTGGGTGGCGCGTGCCACACAGAGGCCACACGCATGCCACACAACAGGGCGACACTTGGCCACGCAGGGTGCACGTCACACACAAAGCCCCCTCCGGCCCCTAAAATCCCCGGGTGCATTTTACACAACGGGCGGCTGCAGGCTCAGCCCCCCAGCTCTGGGCTCAGCGGTTCGGAGTCACAATTGTTTAACTGAAAAGGAGACATCTTTCCAAAGAGGGTCGCCATGACCCCCCCCCCCAATCTTCCTCTGCTTAGGAGAAAAAAAAAAAAGGCATGGCAGCCTGGACCTGGCATGTCTTTGACAAACGGCTCGTCGGGGGACAATGGCCACCAGCCAGGGCGCCTGGGGACAGCGGCAAGTCCTCTTTCCCTTCCCGCGGCGCAGCGCGGCTCTGGACCGCAGCCACACGGCAGCCCAGAGTGTCCGGAAATCGTTACCACGTCACTTGGGATTTCTGCTACTCCTGATTGGAGGCGGCCGCGGCCCCAGCGTGGTCTTCTGGCTGCGCCCGGAGAGGAGGGCGCCGTCGGGCCCGTGGATCCATCGGCACCCAGGGGACGCGGTTTACCCCATCCGTGGTGGCAGCGGCTCGCGTTCCTTTCGGAGCCGGAGGTTTTGGGGCATGAGAGGTGTTGCCGTGTGCAGTGCGGACGCCCTAGCTGAGCGACACAGAGGCAGGGACACACAGGGGGACAAAGCTACAAAATAATACAGGGCTTCTTGTCCTTAAAGGGATTCTCAGATGCGGGGACTCCGACCAGCAGGGGGTCATTCCGGGCGTGCTGCTCGCAGTAGCTCATGAGTTCCGACGAGGCTTTGGACACCTGCGCGTGGGCACAAGGACGGGAGAGGAGAGGTCAGACGGGCGGCCATGGCCATGTCCACCGCCGCCGTGGAGGGAACAACCCGCGGTGCACCCGCTGGTGAGCGGATATGCTCACGTCCCTCCGCTGCGAACAGGAGCGAGGCGCCCACCCCTGCCACCCCGTGGACGGACCCTGAACACACGATGCTCTGGGAGGGAACGAGACACGAGAGGCCCCACGGGGTGTGAGTCCACATGTGTGAACCGTCCAGAACAGGCTCATCCACGGATGGGAGGGGGCTCATGGGTGCTGGGGGAGGGGGTGGCAGCTGATGGTGGTGTTACTTTTTTGGTGTGATGGAATGTTCTGGAACCAGGTAAAGGTGGTGGTTGCACAACTCTGCGAATGTGTGATCACTAATGGTAGGTCTTTTACCACAATTTAAAAAAGATTAAAGGGACTGGGGCCCCTTCGGCAGGAGCTGCCCCGATTTTGTGGTGGGGTCACAGCAGATGGCGCTGCCCCACTCCGCTCACCCGGGCAGGGCTGGGGGCTGGGCACTGGGTGGAGGGGTCCTGGGTCTCCTCCCTGCTGCAGGAATGGCCAGCACAGCTCGGCCCCCTGCCTTCCCACCTGCAAGGTGACAAAGCAGCAGCCGTGTGGGCAAGAGCGGGTGAGAACGGGCAGGGGTGAGGGAGGCTTTGAGAACTCTCCTCAGGTCTGCAGTCGGGGGTGGTGCCTCTGCAGCTGGACCCTGCACCCCGAAGGCCAAGGCTGCCCGACCTTGTCCCCCATGCTGCCGGGTCTGCAGGCCGGCCTCTGGATTCACCGCGGGGACACTGCTACCCACACACAGTGACAACTGCCCCTGTCCTGAGCATGTTGGCCGCTCCCAGGCCACTGCTTGGGATGAGCCGAGGGAGCGTGGTTTCTGGAGTTGTATTTGGAAAGCAACTCTCGGAAATGACCAGAATAGCCTTGGACCCTGGAAATAACTGATGTTGTGGCCTCCGGCATGTGCTCCCCCACCCCACCCCGGTGTCCACAGGGAGGCTCTGCCCCGAATGCCCAGGCTGCCCCCACGGTGGTCCCCGGGCCTTTCAGGCATGCGGACGTTCAAGGTTCTGGCCGCAGATCTGGGGAGGCAAGGCCTCAGGAGGGACAGGGGTGGGAGGCAGGGGCGGCCCTGCCGAACATCAAACAGGCTGGCGAATCACGCTCTCTGCCAGGGCTGTGGCCGCACCGACTCACCAGAGTGAAGCCCCTTTGAGGCTTTCTCTTTTTTCAGTGCGAATGAATGCTTTGAACAGGGTTCTGGAATATTCAGACACCTCAGGGGAGACCTCCCCCCCCCAACCTGGAGGGCTGGAGCAGCCCTGCCTTCCCACCCGGCACTGCTGCCCACGTCCTTCCACGAGGGAGGTCAGTCAGGTGTGAGTCAGTCTGCAGGAGCCCGTCTGCCGCCAGGGACCAGGGAATGGCGGGAGCTCAGAAAATCAAAAGTCTGAACAGATCCATGGGGTTGATGTTTGATTTCATATGTCCCCTTGGCCAGGCCACGGTACCCAAGTATTTGGCCAAACACCAGTCTAGATGTCACTGGGAAGGCCATTTTTATCTGAGATTAACATTTAAATTGGTTGACTTTGAGCAGAGCAGATGACCTTCTAAATGCAGGTGGGCCACATGCAATCAGTTGAAGGCCTTCAGAGACCAGGAATTGTGCCTCCAGGTGGCCTTGGGGACTCGACCTGCAGCGTCAGCTCTGCCCTGGGTCTCCAGTCTGCCCTGCGGATTCCGGACTCGCCGGCCTCCATGGTCCTGTGAGCCAATTCCGTAAAATACTTCTCGTTCCCTCTGTATGCGTCCTATTGGCTCTTTCTCTGGACAGCCCTGACTGACCCAGGGGGCGGCCGAAGCGGGGCCGATGCGGACACGGACACCGGGAGACTCCCGGTCACTCGCTAGCTGGCACCTGGGGCAAGAGGCCACCTAGTGGAGGTGCCTCAACGTCCTTTGCAAAGTGGACACGGGTTTGCTGAGCGAGTGACTTTGAAAAGCGTCAGGCACCTTTTTCATGTAAGAGGCCACGACTGCATGCTGGCCCCCGCCCTGTTTACGGGAGAACTCTGTGCGCCCCGGACGTCGTCCCGATGTCCCCTTGCGGAAGTTCATCAACATTAAACACAATGTGTCCGCCGCGCACGCGCACAGACGAAGGTGTCCACCGCGCACGCGCACGTCCCGCAGGTGCGTCCCGCGCACGCGCAGTCCCTCGGCCGCGAGCAGGAGCGAGGCGCCCGCCCCCGCCGCCCCGCGGACGGACCCGAACACACGACGCTCAGGGAGGGAACCGGGCACGCGAGGCCGCGCGGGCGTGAGTGCACGTGCGTGACCGTCCGGACCGGGCTCGTCCGCGGACGGGAGGGGGCTCGTGGGGGCGGGGGAGGGGAGGAGGGGTGACGGCTGATGGGGACGGGATTTCCCTTTGGGCTGATGGAATGCTCTGGAATGATGCTTGCGCAGCTCTGCGAATGTTCTAAAAGCTACTAAGCGTCAGTGCCCTTTAAAAGCAACCGTTAACTTGACGGTATGCAAGTTATTAGGAAAAAGAGCAAGGTCGGGAGCGCGGCCCAGCCAGGCCCCAGTGTACTTTGATTCGGGTCTCTGGCCCCTGACGGGTTAAGTGTCTGTGCGCAGGGACTGCGTGTCCCTTTCCTTTTTTTAGTATAAAAAACAAACACTATTTCAAAAAATTCAAACGGCGCAGAAGTGAGGAAAGTAGACGGCCAAGGGCCCTGGGTCCTGGCGCCACCGGACCGCGCCTCTGCCTTCTGTGGCGCCTGTTGCACCCGGGAGCCAGTCCGAGCCCCGGGGGCAAGTGGCTGCCTCACCTGAGCCTCTGGCGGCCTGGGGCTCTCGGGGGAAGGGCCCTGCGGGCTGGGGGCGGGCTCAGCCCTGCTTCTGGTCCCACGGCACTGACAGAGCTCTGGGGCACATGGGACCCCGCAACAGCACAGCGTCTGTGTCGGCTGTGCCTTCCCATTGAGGATCTGAGGCTCCGAGAGGTTAGTGAGCGGCCCAAGGTCACACAGCGAGGGGCAGAGTTGGAATGTAGCCCCTGCTCTCGGCCCGCCCGCCCTCCCGCCCTCCAGGCTCACCTTGATGCGCTCGATCCCGGCCTCGATGCGGAGCTGTTCCACCAGCTTCCGGGCCTGGGCTATGTTGTTAGTGGCTGACATTGTCTGCCATCAGCTCCGGGCCCCTGTCGTCCAGAGAGCTGCAGGGGGAAGCAGACAGGACGTGAACTGGCTGCTGAGGGCCCAGGGGACCGAGAGGCAGGACGCCCCTTCCGAAGCCTCACGGCCACCAGGTGCCCCCAGCCTGAGCTGTGGCGCCCGTGCGCCCGGGGCCGGGGTGGGGCCGGTGGGAAGACTAGCGGAGCCATCTCCCAGAGCGCCCCCCTGGGCCGCTCGGGGGTCATGCTCCTTGGTTGTGACCACCCAGGGTCTCGGGATGGCTCACCAGACCACAGAGTCCGCTAGTGGTTGGCTTGGAATGAGGGCCCCAGGGGACGCTTTCTCTGATCCCTGCCCCGCTCCAGGCCCCCCCGCCCCCCCCCGGCACCACCGACACTGGGCAGGGTCACTCTTCGGGGGCGTCCTGGGCACATCCCCAGCCCCCACCCTTTAGTGCCAGGATGTCCCAGTGGTGACGGCTATAGATGTGCCCAGACGTGGCCTGAGTTCCTGGGGGGGGGGGGCAGAGTCATCCGGGTGGGTCACCTGGGCAGCACCTCTGTGTGGTGGGGCTGGGTCTGGCATCCCTTCCATGTCCATCTGCCGCAGGGACCGCCCCAGGGGGCCCCACCACGCACCAGGCACTGCCCTGAGGACCAAGCTAAGGGCACAGTGCGCAGGGGGCGGCCGTGGCTCCTGTCAGTGCCCGGTTCTGGCTTCCCACCCCAGGCCCTGCTGTCCCTGGGACACAGCCACGCGGCGTGACCTGGGCTCCCACAGGAGGCTTCCCAGGGCTCTCTGCAGGAGTGAGAAGTGCTGGCTCCCGCTTCTGGGGCAGGAAGGGGGTGCAGGGAGCCCTCTTGGTTTTGCAGGGTTTTCCAGAGCTTTCTGATGTGCTGGAGTGGTCGGGACAAATGACCACAGGCTGGGGTATGGAAAACAGCAGGAATTTGTTCTCCCACATTCTGGAGGCCAGATGTCGGAGATCCAGGTGGGGTCCTGGGAGGGTCCTTCCTGCCTCTTCCCGTGGCTGGCCCACCAGCAGTCCCTGGCGTGGCCACACCACTCAGTCTCTGCCTTGTCCTCACATGGCCTTCTTCTAAGGACACCCTCATCTCATACGCCTTCTTCTTAACTAACTGCATCTACAAAGACCCTATTGCCACGTAAGTTCCCATGCGGAGGATCTGGTGGACATGAATTGGGGGGGGCTCTATTCACCCCCCTGCAGTGTCTTTGAGTGGGGATGGTGCGCTCAGAGCAGCCCACGGGTAAATGATTCCACATAAACCCTCTTCCCGAATCCCAAGTAGCCCTTTGGCTAATTCTTCCAGGACCGCTGCCCAGTGGAAGGGGGGTATTTGCTGCTTTTATAACGCCCAGCGGCCTGCTTGCTCCCCCCGCACCTTCAGGACGTGGGTGTTCAGGGCTGGTCAGAGGGGCTCCCCACCTGCTCGCCCACCCAGAAGACCAACCCTTTATTGTGCCAATGATTCCTGCTTCCCAAACTCTTGTTTGGGGGGGTGACCTCTTTTCTTTCAGAAACTATTTTTATTAATTTATTTTTAATTAAATTAAAAGTTTTGAGGAGCGCCTGGGGGGCTCAGTCGGTTAAGTGTCCCACTTCGGCTCAGCTCATGATCTCACGGTTCAGTTCGTGGGTTCGAGCCCCGCGTTGGGCTCTGTGCTGACAGCTCAGAGCCTGGAGCCTGTTTGGGATTCTGTGTCTCCCTCTCTCTCTGACCCTCCCTTGCTCACGCGGTCTCTCTCTCTCTCTCAAAAATAAATAAAAACATTAAAAAAAGTTAAAGAAAATTTGTGTGGTGCCTGCAGATTCGCATGCAGTGGTAGGAAATAACGGAGCGTGCGTACCCCCTGCCCGGTTCCCCCCGGAAACACCTTGCCAAACCTCAGTCGGTACTGCACCCGGGACGCTGATGCACATGCACGGAAGGCTCAGGGCGGTTCCACCCCACCCCCACTCTCCGCACCGCCAATCACGTTTTCCTTGTCCATGCGGCCATCATTTCGGGAATGTTGCATATGTGGAACCACAGGGCACACGACCTTTGGGGACTGTCCCCCCCCCCGCCCCCCGCTGCTCCTAAGCCTGCTGCGCGCATCCCCGTGTGGGCCGGCCCCAGCTTGGCGGTGCGCCTGCAGATTCCCGCGTTTGCTGCCACAACTGGCGCGCAGATATTTGTGCAGACACAAGTCTTTATTTCTCTGAGATACACGCTGCGGGATGCAATTTGCGTGTTCGATTTTTAAGGAACGCGCCCAGCTGTTTTCCGGAGCGGCGGTACCATTTTACCCGCGGACCGTCGGGGTAGGGGTGGTGGGAATTTATTCCTACAATTCGGCTGTGCACGTTTCTTCCTGTTCCTCACAGCAGTGAAAATTCTACTTTTCCTACAGCCTTAATTTAGTGAGCTCTAGATTCCTGTTTCTAACGGGCGATGCTGCCCCCAGGGGACACGGCCGGGTCTGTGGGCATCACGGCTGCGGGAATCCTGGCACTGAAGGGGGGTGGGGTTGAGGACTCCGCTCAGCCCCCACAGCGACCAAGAATGACCTGGCCTGGTGTCTGCGGGATCCAGGCTGGGGAAGCTCCCAGGAGGCCTCGCCTGGGCATCATGCCCAAGGGGGTGAGGGCGTCTGGGAAGACACTTGGCCAGGAGCAGACGACACCCGTGCTCCGGCAGGAGGCAGCAGGTGGTGTCAGGTTGGCGGCCACTAGAGCCAGGTAGCCGCAGACTAGTGAAGGCAGACTTGCGATTTTCAAAGCATTTCCTACTTAGCAATCATAATAAAAAAAACAGGAGTGTTGACACGACACTTTAGGCTGATCTCCAGGCAGTTATGTGGAGTGACAAAAGCCAATCCCGAAAAGTTACATGGTGTGTCGTCCCGTTTATTCACCGTTTCTGAGAAGACAAAATTGCAGGCAGGATGGGGGATAGGTTCATGGCTGCTGGGGCTGGGGGTGGAGGCCTTGGCGGGAGGGGCTTCTCCTGGCGCTGGGGACGTGGACCATCTTGAGGATGGCAGCGAGTTCACGGCCCTGCACGTGTGATAACCTTGCACAGAATGTCACACACACACGCGCATTAAAACTGCAGCCACGGCATAAGGTAGGTGGGCTGTATCCCTGTCAACGGCCTGACTGTGGTATCGGTCACACTTCCACAAAACGTTACCGTCGGGGAAAACAGTGAATGATACATGGAGTTTCTCTCTGATTTGTTATAACTGCGTACGAATCCACGGTGACCTCCGTAAAAGTCTCAATTAGGGGAAAAAAAAAAACCGTCCACACTGCCTGGCTCCCCGTCCCTTCCGGCAGACATCCAGCCCCGCTTTGGGTCAGAAAAGGCCTGAGTGTGTCTGTTCTGGGAGCACAGAGCCCACGTGTGGGTTTCCGGAGGGCTCTGATTCAGCAGAGAGCTTCAAAGCGGCCACAAAACATCCAACTCAGGGAAAACTGCCCTTGGTTGGGCTTAAAAATACCTAAATTACTCAGCGCTAAATATAGATGCGAACGGAGAACAAACGGGCTGGCCCCGTGGCCTGTTTTCCTTGGAAGGCCGGGAGCCCTGCTCAGTGTCCACACTCAGAAGTGTCCGCCAGGACCCTCGGACCCCCGCCCCGCGTGGCCACCCCCAACTGTGGCCTCCCTCCGAAACATGAGGGCCCTGAGCGGCTGGCTTTCTGTTCCAGCCAGTGTCCCGAGAGGATCCCTCTGGGCTGGGTTATGACCCAGAGATGGGTGCACTGGGGGTGTGCGTGCACGGGAGTGCGTGTGCATGCAGTTGTGCGCGGGAGTGAGTGTTCGTGCGCTTGTGTGTGTATACATGCGTGAGTGCACGTGCACGTCTGTGCATAGATGTGTGTGCACGCGTGTGCACGAGCACGTGTACGTGGGTGTGAGCATTGTGTACTTACGTGAGTATAGTGCGCATGTCTGTATGTTACAGTGTGCGTCTGTGTGAGTAGATGTGTTCATTCGCGTATATAGCAGTGTGTATATGTGCTGCACACGTGTGTGTGTGGGCGTACGTGTGTACGCACACATGTGCGTGTATTGTGAGTGTGCGCCCACCCGTGTGTGTGTGTGTGTGTGTGTGTGTGTGTGAGCACGCGGAGACACAGGGCCCAGACACCGGCTATGTCACCACCAGCCTGTGCAGCAGACTCCAGCTTCATCCTGGCTGGTGTCATAGTCCGTCACTGACTCACGGCCCAGCCGTGGCCCCAGGAGACCAGGCAGCGGCGCTGAGTCAGCCCAGGGAACATTGCTCACCAGTCGCTGCTCCGCAGGAAGCATGTGATAGCGCCCGACCTGGCCGGACCTGCCTGGGCCTAGCAGAGCCTCAGGGGGCCCCGGGAGCCGTGGCAGAGCCGTGGCAAGCTGGGGCAGGGGGGTGGTGGCAGCCGGTCACGGTCCTGACTTGCGGTTCTGCCCTTGCTGAGGGCCCAGGGGAACGACCTGGGGTGAAGTTCACCTAAAAACAGAGCGTTAAGGGATGTCGTGTCTCCAGGCCCTGCCTGGGATCCGAGTCGAGGGCCAGGAAGCCACGCCAGGTTTGGGGGTGGGTTCTGCAGAAGAATCGCGCGAGCAAAATGCGAAAGGCAAGGACAATAGAGGCACCCCGGCCCGGGGTGTACCGTGAGGTGGAGGGAAGTAGAAAGGGGGGCCAGTCACCCCCAGATAGAACAGATCTGAACTTCCACAGGAGGCTCTAGGGGACATAAGGATTAGACGCCCCTGGGCACAGGCAGCATTTCTTCCACGGTGGGCGCAAATGGGCAAAATGGGGAAACACTTAGTTTAGGGCGGGGTCTCTGTCTCCCCCCCCCCCCCCCCGCCGCACTGTGGACACTGGGCCGGGCTGTTCTCTCTGGGGTGTCCTGGGCGCTGTGGGGCCTGAGCAGCATCTGTGGCCCCACCCCCTCAGTGCCAGGAACCCCCCCCCCCCGCCGTGTGACAACCACAGATGTCCCCAGACACTGCCCGGTGTCCCCTGGGGGCAGAGCTGCCCCTGGGTGAAAACCAGTAGATTAGATCAGACCCTTATTTCACATCTAAAGAGACTCCATACAAACAGCCATAGAATAAGAAAGAAAATATATACAAATTAGTAAAACTGTACAGAATATTTATTCTTGGGATGCCTGGGTGGCTCAGTCAGTTTAGAGTCTGACTCTTAGTTTCGGCTCAGGTCATGATCTCATGATTTGTGAGTTCAAGCTCCGAGGGAGGGGCAGAAAGAAAGGGAGAGAGAGAATCCCAAGCAGGCTCTGCACTGTCAGCATGGAGCCCCATGTGGGGTTTGAACTCACAAACCATGAGACCAAGGCCTGAGCCGAAACCAAGAGTCGGACGCTAAACTGACTGAGAGCCACCCAGGTGCACACCCGAAGGCCCAGATGTCCAGCGACAGATGAATGGGCAGAGATGTGGTACACAGATACAGTGGAGCATTACTAGGCGATCAAAAACAATGAGATCTTGCCATTTGCAACAATTTGGAACTAGAGGGTATCATGCTAAGCAAAATCAGTCAGTCCGTCAGAGAAAGACAAATATCATGACTTCACTCATACGTGGAATTTAAGATACAAAACAGATGAACATAGGGGAAGGGAAGCAAAAATAATATAAAACCAGGGAGAGAGAAAACCATAAGAAGCTCTTAAATATAGAGAACAAGCTGAGGGTTGCTGGAGGGGAGGTGGGTGGGGGGATGGGCTAAGTGGGCGAGGGGCATTGGGGAGGTCACTTGTTGGGATGAGCACTGGCTGTTATATGGAGGGGATGAATCACTGGACTCTACTCCTGAAATCATTGTTGCACTATATGCTAACTAACTTGGATACAGATTTAAGTAAATAAATACATACATAATAAACTTTTAAAAAATGAAAAAAATATTTATTCTCAATCATGGAGAAGTTCCGTTTCGAGCAGCATAAGCAACAGAAGGAATGGAGAAGGTCAGCAGCTCTGATCGTACGTAAATATTCAGAACCTCAGGACAGATGTGAACTAGAGATGGAGACCACGGACCCAGGAAAGGCCGAGGCCACAAACAAGCTCACGGGTGGCCCCTTTGACACGTGAATAACTCTTGGGCCAAGTCCCACTGAGCTGTGGCACGGGACTCACTCAAGCAATTCACATAAGCAGGGACATACTGGTAAAAACCAAAGCAAACAAAACACGGCCCGTGAGCGGAGGAGGCCACCGCGAGCTGCCCCTCTATTTCCCTGTGACACCAGAAGGCCGGAGAAAGGCCACCACCTGACACGCTCATTCCGGTCTCTCTGGTCTTGTGAACCCGTCTCAGCCTCAGAAACTGGACACTGGGGACCGCAAGGATGTCGTCCCCTCAAATCGTCTGCTCGGGCATCTGTCCCAAGGGGAAAATAATCCAAAGAAGTAAAAAAGTGGTACAAAGGTGTTTATGACCGCGTTGTTTGTAACTGTGAAAGCTCGGAAAAAACGCACACGCCTCGTTCTGCAAGGGGGACGGCAACTTTATAAATGGTCCGTAGAAACGTGGAGCACCGCGGAGGTGTGTGTGCAAAGAGGGACACTGGCAAGGTGCAAACGTTCCGTCATCTACCATTGTGTTAAAATATGTGCGGATAAAGGCAGACAGGGAACCTGAAAGTGATAATTTTAAGTCAGCTCTAAGCCCCCCGTGGGGCTCGAACTCACGACCCTGAGATCAGGAGACATGCTCCACTGACTGAGCCAGCCAGGTGCCCCCCACAGTGACAATTTTGTTAGTGACTGTTTTTTTTTTTAAGTTTATTTATTTATTTTGAGAGAGGCAGTGGGAGTGGGGGAGGGGCAGAGAGCAAGAGGGAGACAGAGAATCGCAAGTAGGCTCCACGCTGTCAGTGCAGAGCCCAGCTCGGGGCTCGAACCCACAAAACTGCGAGATCATGACCTGAGTGGAAATGAAGACTCAGATGCTTAACCAACTGACCCAGGCGCCCCTGTTAGTGACAGTTTTTATACTGTGCTTCAATGAAATGTTTCTCCGTGAAGGTATAATTTGCATGCAGTGAAATTTGTCCTTTTGGGCCCACCGTCGAGGAGGTCGCACAAGCACGTCCCGTCATGGAGCCGATACCGCCATCCAGATACAGACTCCGTCACCCTGAGACCCTCCCGGTGCTGTTGTTTGCCGTCAGGTCCTGCCACCGCTGAGCTGCTCTGTCCCTGTCATTTCACCTCTTCCGGGAAGTCTGCAGACGGACTCACACGGTCCAGGGTCTGGGTCGGCTCACCCAGCACGACGGCCTTGCGGTTCGCCGTGTGCTGAGCCCTCAGTGCGTGTAGTGCTCCCGCCGGGGTCGCAGCAGGGATCGTTGGCCGTGCACTGGCTGGGCGACACCGGGGTGTCTGGCGATCGTGAAAGACGCCGTGCCGAGTGATCACACGCAGGCTTTGTGGTGGCCCACGTGCCCGGTCCTCCTGGGTGAGCCCTGAGCGTGGGGTCTCTGGCTTCCCAGCAGGTATACGTTTAACCTTACAAGCTAAACGTTCTCCGGTCTCCGAAGTCACTGCACTAGTTTGTGCTTTGAAATAATCATATAGGCAGGTAGTTGCAAAACTAGTGCAGAGTCCTGTGTGCCCTCCCCCTGCCCTCATGGTGGCATCCCGTGTGACCGCAGGACAACATCGGGCTGAGACCCTGATACTGTTTGCTCAGACTTCAGCCCTCCCACGACCCATCTGTGCGCAGAATGGATTTCTGTCACTGCCCATCCCCCCAGGAAGGTCTGGCCACCGTCCTCCCGGACTCCTCACGGAGGGGGGGCACCTGCTCCGTGCTGCTGTGAGCTCCACGGGGCAGACGAGCTTTGGCATAAATGTTCGCTCGGTGGACTGATGGGCAGATGCAGTGTCAGCGTCAGCAGAGAAGGCGGGGCTCCAGTTGGCAATGCTACAAGGTGTTTATGAAATCCTGAACGTGCTTGGTCAACAGGGGAGACACTCAACGGCCCCCACTCCAGGGTCTCTTCGCCTCCGCATGGAGGCCACCGAGGCCAGGGTATTCTCTGTGATCAGTCCCCGGCCCACCTGCCCAATGCCAGAAGCACCCCCATCATGACAGCCACAGATGTCCCCACACACGGCCCCGTGTCCCATGGGGGCAGAATCTAAGTCCTTCATGGAACTCCCTTATCAGAAGAAACTTCAGCTAAAAGAGGTTCACCTGGGCAAAATGCAAACTGTGTTTCTGGAACCGAGATGGTTCAGTTTGAACTGAAGTGGTGCTGAACGAAAACAGAAGCTTGTTTCACGCGGGGACTTAATTTTCTCAGCATCCGACGAGCCTCTGTGCCCAGAAGTAGTCACACAGGGTGAGCTGCGCCTTGAACTCGACCAACCACACCCTTGAAGCTGGTGCTAGAGAGGAGAGAAGCAGAAGGGGGAGGTGGCAGACCAAATTCTGCACAGATCCCAAAGCTGTGCGGCCTTAGGAGAATTACCTCGCCTCTCTGAGCTCCAGCGAACTCTGCAGTGCTTAGAGCGAGACTCCCTTCCTGGGCCGGGCCTAGCAAACCTCCAGGTCCCCACATTCCAGGGCCAAGGAATGGGGGCGTCCAGAGGCCGGCAGCCCTGGGAGGCCCTCTTTGGGGCACTGTGGCAACTGCTAACTATAAACACAGCTGCTGTAGAGACGAAGCCAAAGACATCCTGTGCCCGGCAGAGGTGTACGGGCCAGTTTGCTGGGAGCTACTGGGAAATCCCGCTCCCCACGGAGCTGCTGCCCCAGGGGCCGGGTGGGGCGGGCGCCGCAAAGCCCACCTGGCTCGTGAAGAGCTGGGCAGTGTGACATTGATCATAGGAAAAGTAGGAGTGGATGACAATAGGGAGAGAGCCAGAAATGGAGTCCCGAAAACGGTCCATTTTCTGTTGTCCCACTTAATGCCTGCATGTCCCTGTCCCTTCTGAGCCACGTAGCAAAGGCGAGGCTGGATTCTCTCATCTCTGGTGTGTGCCCCACACCCATGAGGCCGCCCATGCCCCGGCCATGTTGGAGCCATTCTGAGCGTGATCAGAGGTGCTCTGGCCCCCCGTGCACCCTCAGCTGCAAAGCCCTCCTGCTGAGCCCCTGGAGCTTTCGGGTCTCAGGGGGAAGCGGAGTGATTTCCCTGCACCTTGTCCAAGGGCACAACGCAGCCACCCCTTCCTGAAGGTGCAGCACACACTGCACGCCTGGAAGTGGGTTCACATCCCAGCTGTGCCCTGAACTGGGTCTTAGCTTCCTGTGCTGGAAAATAAGAGCATGGTTCTAAAAGCTGAGGACAGATCCCGGTGTGTCACCCGGTGGCTCTAAGGTCGAGATGATCCACGTTGATGGCCTCTACCTAAAGTCACTTGCACTTTGAATAAAAACTTCTATCTGCAGATTTTGGCTTGCATGACAGTGGGCCAGCTGACATGGACAGGCTCTCCTGTGAGGGCAGCCAGGAAAGCTGGACAGAACACAGACGCATCTGCTTGAAGGCACTGGAGGGTTCTTAGGGCAGTGAAGAATTTATAGCCAGACTCTGGGGGAGGATGGAGGCCAAGGAGCGGAAGGTCTGCTGAGAGGCTGGGTGATACTTCTATCAGCCTCGCAAGGCTGGCGATGCAGAGATTGAGACCCAGGGCCCTCTACGGGGAGGGAGCTGGGGGGACTCCCCCTTCGGTTCAAACGGGGAGAACAAGGTGCTGCAGTCTGAGCATAAGATGTGGTGGTTTGGGAACAACTTGGGCAGATGTTGTGTATGTTTTTCTTGGACATTTGAATGAATGGCATTTTGGAACTAGACTGTATTTTAGATGGGACTTAATTTTACCATCACTTTTACTGTATGTGACATTGTCTTGGAGAACTTTTCCCAAATAATCATGCAAAATTATGTGGTCCCAGCATTTATCACACACACAAAAGGATACAAGTAAACAGGAAGCAGACGGGCCCTTAAGGTGACTGCAGCTGACTGCTGAATAAACTCAGTCCAGTGATACTGGACTGAGGCGACCCCAGACTGCTAGCAGCCCTAAATGCTGGGCATGAGTAAACATAAATCCTCTCAGGTGGAAAACAAGATCATTTTAGAATTCAAACTATTTCCAAAAACAAGTCTGGAACACAATGTCTAGCACACAGCGAGAAATAACCAGGCACACAAGGAGGTAAGGCCGCATGAACAAAAGTGAGCAGGAGTAACGGGCAATACAAACAGACTCACGGGTTCCTGATGCTGTAGTTCAGAAACACTTTAAAATAACTGTGTTAGGGACACCTGGACGGCTTAGTCAGGTGGGTGTCTGACTTCAGCTCAGGTCATGATCTCACGATTCATTAGCTCAAGCCCCACATCAGGCTCTGCAATGGTGGTTCAGAGCCTGCTTGGGATTCTCTCTTTCCTTTTTTCTCTGTCCCTTCCCCACTTGCGTGTGAGCCCTCTCTCTCTCTCTCTCTCTCTCAAAATAAATAAATACACTTAAAAAAATAACTGTGTTAATTACATTCAAGAAGATAAATAGGTGAGACTGGAATTTCAGCAGCACTGGAAACTACAGAAAAAGGACTCAGTAAACAGGCAGAAAATGCCAATATCTGAAATGTAATGACTCAATGGAAGGGAGAGTATCATTAAAGACAACTAAGGAGATAGTTGGTGAGCTGGAGGATAGTTCACGGGGAAACACCCAGGATGAAGCACAGAGACACAGAGGGGAAGGAAAGGTGGAAGAGAAGGTGAAGGATGGAGATGATACGGTCCAGCCTACTGCACGTGACTGGGACTCTGGAAGGAGGCAGGAGGAGGGAGCACAAGCAATCTCCAAAGCAATAACGATTATCTCCCCAAACTGAGGACTGAACAAAATCCTACTTTCAGCCACAGATTCAAGAAGCCCTAGAACCTCAGGCTGGATAAACATCTTAGACGCTGACAGAGAAGTCACCAATATGCCCATGAAAAGTGCTCCCTGATTAGTCATCACAGAAACACGAGTGAAATTCAGAGAGCTGCTTCTTGAACTCGAACTAGAGGAGTGAAAACAAAAAAGACTGGCAACTGCAATTATTAGGGAGGGTGTGGAAATGCTGCAAGTTTCACATATTTCTGAAGCAAGCGTAAAGCGGTACAACCACTCTGGAAAATGGCTCAGCAGTTTCTGAAAAGGCCAAACACACACCTACCCTCTGACCCAGCAATTCCGCTCCTAGGGACTGACCCGAGATAAACGAAAACATACTTCTGTGAAAGGACTTGTACAAGATGTTCACACGTGTTTATTTATAATAGCAAAACCTGGAAACAGCCCAGATGCATGGCAGTGGGAGAGTGAACAGACTGTGCTAATCCATGCCATGTGTTATGATGACAAAATAACAAAAAAAAGCCTGCCGAGGAGAGAAGCCACACGTGTGGATCCCAAAATTAATTTGTTGAGCAAAAGAGGTCAGACATCAGAAACGTTCTGTGTCTTGATGGAGGTGTTGGTGCACATGGGTGTGTTTGTCAAAATTCATCAAGTTGTGTATTTACTATCTGTTCATTTTACTGAGTGTGAATCACACCTTAATAAAACTGACTAATTGGTTTGGTTAATTACAAAGCAAACAAGACAGTATAGTTTTGGCACAAAAACAGACACATAGACCAAAGGATTAGAATAGAGAACCCAGAATTGGACCCACAAATGTATGGCCAACTAATCTTTGACAAAGCAGGAAAGAGTATCCAATGGAAAAGAGACAGTCTCCTTAACAGGTGGTGCTGGGAGAACTGGACAGTAACATGCAGAAGAATGAAACCAGACCACTCTCTTACACCACACACAAAAATAAACTCAAAATGGATGAAGGACCTGAATGTGAGACAAGGGACCATCAAAACCCTAGAGGAGAAAGCAGGAAACAGCCTCCTTGACCTCAGCCACAGCAATTTCTTACTCGACACATCCCCAAAGGCAAGGGAATCAAAAGCAAAAATGAACTATTGGGACCTCATCAAGATAAAAAGCTTCTGCACGGCAGGGGAAACAATTAACAAAACTAAAAGGCAACCAACAGAATGAGAAAAGATAGTTGCCAATGACATATCAGATAAGGGGCTAGTGTCCAAAATCTATAAGGAACTCACCAAATTCTACACCCGAAAAACAAATAATCCAGTGAAGAAATGGGCAGAAGACATGAACAGACACTTCTCCAAAGAGGACATCTGGGTGGCCAATGGACACATGAAATGATGCTCAGCGTGGAAATACAGATCAAAACCACACTGAGATACCACCTCACGCCAGTCAGAGTGGCTAAAATTAACGGCTCAGGAAACAACAGATGCTGGGGTGGATGTGGAGAAAGGGGAGCCCTCTTGCATTGCTGGTGGGAATGCAAACTGGTGCAGCTGCTCTAGAGAACAGTGTGGAGGTTCCTCAAAAAATTAACAATAGAACTCCCCTATGACCCAGCAATAGCACTGCTGGGGATCTACCCAAGGGACACAGGAGTGCTGATGCACAGGGGCACATGTACCCCAATGTTCATAGCAGCACTTTCAACAGTAGCCAAATATGGAAACAGCCTAAATGTCCATCAACTGACGAATGGATCAAGAAGATGTGGCTTATGTATTCAATGGAATACTATGTGGCCATGAAAAAGAATGAAATCTGGCCATTGGTATCAACGTGGATGGAACTGGAGGGTATTATGCGAAGTGAAATAAGTTAGGCAGAGAAAGACAGATACCATATGTTTCACTCATATGTGGATCTTGAGAAACATAGGGGAAAAAAAGTGCAGAGAGGGAGGGAGACAAACCACAAGAGACTCCTAAAGACTGAGAACAAACGGAGGGTTGATGGGGGAGCGGGAGAGAGGGGAAAGTGGGTCAGGGGCATCGAGGAGGGTACTTGTTGGGATGAGCACTGGGTGTTGTATGGAAACCAATTTGACAATAAATTATATTTTTAAAAAAGGATGTGATGTGTGTGTGTGTGTATATATATATACCTTAATTACAGAAAACAAACAGTTGCTGCAGGAAAGGTGGGTGGGGGGATGGGCTAAATGGGGGATGGGCATTAAGGAGAGCATTGGGTGTCTTATGTAAGTGATGAATCATTGGGTTCTACTGCTGAAACCAATACTACACTGTATGTTAATTAACTTGAATTTAAATAAATTAAAAAAAATGGAGCAACTTCCTGCTGCATAGGCCACGCCCACGGGAAGCGCCACGCCCACGGGAAGCGCCACGCCCACGGGAAGCACAGTCTGATGACTTCACATGCTCTTGTTGGTACCCCAAGGTCACGGGCGTGTTCCTCACCTCCAACGGTTTGCTCTTTCCCAGCTTCCCCTGCTGCTGAGAAGTCAAGCGCTTTCCCTCCGTTCCGACCTCACTCTGCAGGCGAGTCACAAAGGCCTGGACACGGCCAGAGGTTTGTTCAAAGTCACCGTGCCAGAGACTCGCAGAGATGGCAATAGAGAGTGCTGGCAGCCCCCGTCATTCATGAGGACCCTGATGTCAGGCACCACGAAGGAATTATTGGACCCATTGTTCCCACGTGAGGAAACTGAGGCTCAAAGATGTCTGTGCGTTAATACCATTCCTGAGACCATGGCTGGTGGTCAGCCCAGGGACTGAATGAAATTCCAAAACCAGGCTCGTGGGGAGACGAGACCCCGGGCCAGCCTGGCTGCGTCCTGCCACGCTGCCCTGTGCCCCTGTGTGCCTGACCCCTGGCACCCAGAGGCTTTGTGGTCAGGACTGGCATGGGCTTTGTGCCCCCAGGGCCCCTGTAGAGGGTTCAAACACCCACAGTGGCCCCCGGAGCCTCGGGACCACGTCTTCCTCTGGGGGAGGACCGGGCACCGTTGGTGCTCTCGGCGGGTGCTGCAGACTTGGGAGGCCCCGTGCAGCCACCAGGGTCCCAGAGGACCCCAAGTGACATTTAATGACGAAACATCTTTGCTTTGTGCTTCCCGCCTAGCGGTTTCTGCGTCCTGGGAATGTTTGCCCAACGACGAGCGCAGACCTCCCTGCCAGCTTCCGACAGGGCTGTCCACGTGTGCTGGCGAAACCTGTGCGTTCCCTGCAAGGCAGGGTCACCGCACCCCGTGGAGGACCCTTGAGAGGGCTTCTCGGGGTCATATTTCTGTGTCCTCGGCCCTACTGACGTGGGCTGGGTGAGCTGCGGCTTCTGTCTCGGTGAGTCAGATGGAGTAATGGGAGCTAAGGCTGCGGGTCAGGCCCAGACATAGCAGGCTCCGAGATGTCACCCAGACCCTGCGTCTGGCCAGGGCGCTTGGCGTGACTGCGTCTGCACTGCCTACCGGGCATGCAGGGCAAACAGGTACCCAAGGCCTCGCTGGGGGCGGGCAGGCTGAACCCGGTGCAGTCGTGTGCACAGCCAAGGTGCAGCCGCCGCGGGGATCCCGGGGCTTCCGCGCCGGCGGGAGAGTGCGTCTGCTCCCCGTCTCCCCGGCACACGGCCAGGGCTGGCAGCCCCGGGGGAGCTGACGTAGCCCCTGCGCGCAGCCTGGGGCGCCAGCTCCACCCTCACGGTGTTTTCCAGCTGCACAGGAAGCGGTGGCAGCCAGACAGCAATGCCCGCGCTCCCCTGAATTCCACACATAGCTCTCATAGCTGGGAGCCTGCGCGCAGCGGCGGGCATCCCCTTCCCAGAAGGGAAGGACGGGATGCCAGGGGCGGCTGCTGAGGCTTGGCAGGCTGCGATGCACAGAAGGAAAAGAATGTGAAATATGCGCCTGGCGGGGCACGGGCCAGGAGAGAAGGGCCTTCGAGGAGTGGCTCAAGGTTCTGGTGGCCTGAGGGTGGTGCAGCTAGCTGAGAGCTGCAGAGGACCCCCCCCCCCAGCCGTCCCCACCCCGTTGAGAAGGAGGGAGATCAGGGATGAGGGCTGGGTTGCGGGGCAGTGGTGTTCCTGCACCCAGTGGGGTTGGGCTCCCGAGGGCTGCCTTCGGGTGGGCGCGCCAGCCGGTGGGGGGCCGCAGCCAGGGGTCCGCGTGGGCAATTCCGGGGGCTGCACGGTCACGGATAGCCCTGGGGACTGGTGAGGGAGTCGCGGCCCCTCGGGGAGAGCCGCCTGCATCGCTTCTGCAAAGCGCCAGTTCACCAGGCCCAGGTCTCCAGAGGCGGGCCCTGGGCGAACTCCTGTGCTGGGAAAACAAGGCTGGAGCTGATGGCACTGGGGGACCAGGAAGGCGGGGTTCTCCCGCTAACTCCCTGCTCGACCATTATGTGTCTCCCATGCGGACATGTTTTTCTGAAGCAGCAGGGGCCGCAGGGCCTGAGAGACTGTGGGTCAGCACGCCCCGGACCTCACATGGGGAGTGCTCCTCAAGATGGACCGTCCTGGGATCACTGGGCAGCCCCTCCTCACACGGCAAGTGCTCAAGATGGACCGTCCTGGGTGCACTGCACGGCCCCTCCTCACACGCCGAGTGCTCCTCAAGGTGGACCATCCTGGGAGCACCAGGCAGCCCATCCTCACACGGCGAGTGCTCCTCAAGATGGACCGTCCTGGGAGCACCAGGGCAGCCCCTCCTCACAAGGCGAGTGCTCAAGATGGCCCATCCTGGGTGCACTGCACGGCCCCTCCTCACATGGCGAGTGCTCCTCAAGGTGGACAATCCTGGGAGCACCGAGGCGGCCCCTCCTCATATGGTGAGTGCTCCTGCTCCTCAAGATGGACCGTCCTGGGAGCACTGGGCGGCCCCACCTCCGAGCCAGGGGCTGTGTGGCTGCTAGAGAGATGAAACAGGTGTGGGGGGCATCCCTCTACAATGACCCCCAGTGACCACGTATAGTCCCTTGGCCTTGACTATGGGTGGGACCTGAGCATATGACACAATCTTGCTCCAGACAAAAGTCCTGCCATGTGACAGGAGTGGCTTTAAAAAAGGGAGACTGCCTTTGGTGGGCCTGATTTAATCAGGGGAGCCCTTAAAAGGGAGGAGAGGGGCACCCAGGTGGCTCAGTCGGTGAAGCATCCAACTTCGGCTCAGGTCATGATTTCATGGTTCATGGGTTCGAGCCCCGCGTTGGGCTCTTTGCTGACAGCTCGGAGCCTGGAGCTGCTTCGGGTTCTGTGTCTCCCTCTCTCTCTGCCCCTCCCCCCACCTCTCTCTCAAGAATAAACATTTAAAAAAAGGGAGGGAGAAACCGTTTGAGTCTTGAAAGGGATTTGGTGCTGAGAGACCCCCGGGCGCTGGCTCTGAAGACGGAGGGGCTGGGGCGAGGCGGTGGGGGGGGGGGCGTTGCTAGGAGCGGACAGCCCACAAGGGCAGGGGACCCTGTGCTGCAGTTAGAAGGAACTGAATTCTGGAACAATCTGAATGGGCACAGAGGGCCGAAACCTCCGGATGAGACATTTCAACTTCAGCCTGGCGAGGCCCCGAGCGGAGAAGCCAGCCACGCCCGCCCGCCCTCTGGCCCCCAGACCCATGAGCCCCTAGGCCTGCGACAGCGGGCGAGCTGGCGCACGGCTGGGTGGGGCCGCGGCGCTCTGCGGACTGTCCGGCTGCCTTCCTCCCAGCACCCTCCGTGCTGACACGGGGCCTGCAGCCCGCGGTGACGCCAGCTGGCACGGCCACTCACCGCTGAGTGTGGACACTAGGCCCAGCGTGCGGCATGGTGACGTCTGCCCTTTTCCTTTTGACCCCAGGAGCTGCAGAGGCGTTCCTGGCAGCGCCCGTTAGTGGCGGGACAAAAGTGTCCCCGCGGCTGCGGTAAACTGGGGCGTGAGTGCGTTTCATCTTCAGACGGCAAGGCCCCGACGTCCAGCTGGGAGAGCCCGGCTGCTCCGCCCCAGCCCCCTCCCCAGCCTGCGGGCTTGTGAACCCCTGAAGGTGGCTTTGAAGTGTGTGTGTGTGGGGGGGGCCTGGGGGCCACAGAGACCCCTCGTCTTCAGGGAGAACACAGACAGCCTTCAGTCCTGCTTTAAAACTTCCGGAACTGGCAGCTTTACAGCCCACCGAGCTTCCGATTCTTTCCTACCAGGACCCGACAGTGCACCCCCCACCCCTGCCGACCATTAAATGTGAAGATAAACCCCCAAACCCTCAAAACACTAATCTGCAGCCAGATTCTACCAGAAGGGAGGGGCAAGAACAATGCTGGGGGTGGGACGCAGGCCTCCCACCACCTCCTTTCTGCACGCCCGCTGGTGTGTGAGGCCTCGGCCCTGCTCACCTCCGCAGGGAGCCTTTGCATTGTAGCCCCTGGAACAGGACTCTCACCCAGCGGTGACTGTGCCCCCAGGGGACACAGGGCCGTGTCTGGGGACATCTGTGGTCCTCATGACTGGGGGAGTCCTGGCATGGATGGGTGGGGGCCGGGGATGCTGCTCCAATCCCCACAGTGCCCGGGATGTTCCTACAGAGAACGACCAGTCCGGAACATCAGCACAGGGGGTGGGGGGGGGGGCAGAGGGAGAGACCCCGCTCTGGACTCCACAGAAACGTGCACACACCGTGGACAGCACACTCTGGGCATCAGGGTGAGAATGTCAGAGGGAGGGGAGAGTGCCTCCATGTGTCCCCAGCAGCAGGGCTGGGGTCACCCCCGGCCCCGAGCAGGCTCACGCCGTAGCAGGGATCTACAAAGAGCCCCAGGCACCGTGCTGGCATTTGAACCCCAAGACTAGGCAGATGCAAAACCTCTTTGGCCTGGCCTCCGCCGCCCGCCTCCGAAGCTCTGAGCACGGGGTCCCCCCTCCTGCTCCCCCGGGCTGTGGCTTCTCCAGAGTCATGGTCACCCTGGCCTGGTGTGGGGCGGGCCGGCCACGTGATGGCCTCCACTGAGCTTTGTGCACCGTGACCTTTGGGTGGGGTGGGGGCAGGAAAACTCTAGCTGGGATTTTGCCAGGTAGACGTTTGTTAGGAGAGGCCCCCGCGCCCGCTGGAAAACAGCGCCTCGTGACTCCCTGTCAGCCTGGTCCTTTTGTGCGCGGCTAAATCGGGCCCCCGGCAGCTATATTTAGAAAGCGCTGGACGCTGGGGGATGAATGAGGTGCCCACAGTTGGGGGAAAACATCGCCGCAGGGCAGCCGGGCGCTGCCTCAGGCTGGGAGCGCAGAGCCTGAGCACGAGCAGGCCTGTGGGCGCGGGCGGTGACCAAGAGTGACGATGTGGCTGACGCGGGAGCAGAAGAGAAGGCTCCTCTGTCACCCGGAGGTCACCCAGAGGATGACCGCAGTCATGTGAGAGCGCGCGAGCCGGGCACGGCCGGGCCGGGATGCTGGGCACCCGTGGCTTCCGGCGCCTCTGCCTTGGCTTCCGAGCACTGAGGAGGGGGCGACGCTGCGGCCCAGTGACAGTGCAGCATGGAAGCCAAGGGGCGGGGTGGTGACCCGGGCCTTCCCACCTGGGCTCAGGCAGGTTCTTCTCTTCCTGGGCCCGGGCAAACTCCTATATGTCCTGCAAAGCCCTGGGACGGTCACCCTCCCCCTCCCCCCACCCACGGTGAGAAGCCCCTGGTCGGCCGTCTGTCCTTAGCCAGTCTGCACCGAAACACCTCCTTGGGGTATCCGCAGCCCCTGGGACACTCCTCAGGCCCTTTACACATGTCCTGTGTCCGCTGTCACAAATCACAAGCTACCACCAATGTGGCAGCTTAAAACCACACACATGTATTCTCTGACAGTTCTAATTCAGGATTCTAACCCAGGTCTCACTGGGGCTAACGCCCGGGCGTGGGCAGGACCGGGGCCCCCCGGGGCCCCAGGGAGCCCCGTCTCCCCCCTTTTCCGGCTTCCAGAGGCGCCGGATCCTTGGCCCAAGGCCCCTCCTCCATCCTCATGGCCCGCAGCCGGGGTCCGCCGGTCTCTCTGCCTCCGACTCTCTACCTCCCTCTCGTTAGGACCTTGGGAGGATGCTGGGCCCCCGGGAACCCAAAGTCACCCCCGCCTCAGGGGCCTGGGCTTGCTCCCACTTACAAGGTCCCCTCTGCAATGGAAGGTATCATGTTCACAGGGACCAAGATGGGATCCTGGGCCCCTCAATGCTCTCTGAGCCGCAGAAGGGGGTCGGCCTGTCCAGGGCACACCTGGGGAGGACGAGCCTCAGAGCTGGGCCGTCGGGGGTGCTATGTGTGGGGTTTTGGTGTCTCCTACGAAACCTTCCAGAGAGGGACAACCACGGCAGCCTCAGGCCCCAGCAACCAGCAGGGAGGGGACCTCAGCGCCTGGGTGCCCATGGGTGCCCACGGGTGCCGGGCACCAGCTCTGGGTTTGTGGAAAGCCTCTTCTGGGAGTGAGGTAATCTCCACTCCCAGTGGCCTCTGCCCCAAGATGAGGTTTCGATGACCCGCGCGGAATTTCTAACAATGAGATCGAGTGTCTGGTTCTGCTCACGCTGACATCCCCTTTCTCAACCGTCCAAATTCCATTACGCCTTTTCTTGTTACTGCAGGAAGGCGGCCAAGCCCCGGCGGCCTGGGGGGGGGGGTGCGAGTGTCCTGTGACCCTCGCCGCCTCGGTGCCCCAGCTCTCAGAGACTCTGCAGGACCTCGGAGAGACGGCACACGGGAAGGGGGCGCACACACAGATCGCAGGGGTGTGACATCGTGGAATCCGGACAGGACTTCAGCAGGGCAGCCTGTGTGTTCGCTGGTGGGGCCTCTGGGACTTCTGTCCCCGCGCCCGAGATCCTCCTTGCTGGCGTGGGAAGTACAGCTGACAGGCGGCAAGCACCCTGTGTGCAGCCCCACAGCTGCCAGGACATGAACTGGGCTGACACCCCGAGGAGGCTCAGGGGCAGGGTCTCCCCGCGTCAACCCCCCGGGGAAGGATGCGGCCTCGCTGACACCTGGATGGTGGCCCTGTGGGACCCTGAGCAGAGGACCCAGTTGGCTCTGCCCAGATTCCTGACCCACAGAGACTGTGAGACAATAAACGGGTGGAGTCTGGAGCGATTTGTTCTGTCCCCGTCCCCTGGACACATGCACAAGAGGCTGGATCAGAAGGAAGAAGACGACCTGACCGTGACGCTAGGACCGCAGCACCCCTGCCGCTGCACCCCCATCCCACCCCCCGACCTCGACCTCGACCTCGGCACACCGGCTCCTCCTCTCTTCCCCGAGCCACAGCGAGGTCAGTTCAGAAACCGCACCATTCACCACTGAAGTACATGATTGTCAGTGTCCAGAGTGTGTACAGCTGGCAAAATGCATACATCACATGACACTTGTTTCAATCATTTAAAAATTTTTTAGTTTGTTATTTTTTTTAAGTTTACTTATTTACATAGAGAGAGAAAACAAGTGGGGGTGGGTGGGCAGAGAGAGAGAGAATCCTAGGCAGGCTCCACTGTCAGTGCAGAGCCTGATGTGGGGCTCAAACTCACAAATCGTGAGATCATGACCTGAGCTGAAGTCAAGAGTCAGACGCTTGAGCCACCCAGGCGTCCCTTAATCATTTTTTAAAATTAAGTAGGCTCCATGCCTAGTGTGGGCCTTGAACTCACAACACTGAGATCATGAATCGCATGCTCTACGACTGAGCCACCCAGGCGCCAGTCATTTTAGCCATTTTTAACCATGCAGTTCAGTGGTATCTTCACTCTATCTAGTTCCAGAATATTCCATCACCCTCAAAAGAAACTCCATCCCCATTAGCATTCACCCTTCCCTTTCTCCCTCCCCGGCCCCCACAAGCCCCTTCCCGTCCGAGCATGAGCCTGTTCTGGATGTTTCATGCACGTGGACTCAAACCCCGTGTGGCCTCTCATGTCTGGTTCCCTCCCTGAGCGCCGTGTGTTCAGGGTCCTTGCGTGGGGCGGTGGGGGTGGGTGCCTCGCTCCTGTTCACAGCCGAGGGACGTGTGTGTGTGCAGTGGATGCACCTGAGGGACGTGCCCATGTGCGGATTGACCATGTTTCATTCACCCATTAATGGACTGATCAGCATCTGGGTTGTCTGCACCTGTGGCTGCCGTGGACACGTGTGCGCCGGAGTCTGCCGGAGGGTCTGGCCGCCCCTCAGCTTTTCCTTCGCACCAACTCCCCAGCGGACGCCCCGTCCTGCCCTCCCAGGGAACGTGGCCATCGATGGTGGCCCCAGCCTGGGAGACCAGGGGGTGGTTCATTTTCCACATCAGCTTGGCTGGGCCACAGGGTGCCCAGGTGTGTGTGGTCAAGCATTATTCTGGATGTTTCTGGAAGGCTGTTTCTGGATGAGGCTGACATCAAAACCAGTGGACTTTGTTAAGAGGAAGATCTCCGATCCACAGGCTGACTCTCCACCTTGAGGAACGGGAACGAGAAGTGGCAAGAGACCCCGGGGCCAGCAGAGGAAGGAAATGACAAACACAGAGCGGGGATAAACGCAACTGACTAGAGAAACCGCAGGAGAGTCCAGGAAACCAGAAGCTGGTTCTCTGAAGAGGTGGACAGAGCTGCCAATCGTCCGCTGAGCAGACCCGCAGCCGTGGAGAGAAGGCGCAGGTTGTGGGAACGAGGGCGGCCGGAGGGGCGGGGTGGCGGGGAGAGCGGGGCCCTGAGGACTGTGAACGGCAGCACACGCGCCCGCCCGAGCATCCGCGACACCTGCCAGAGACCTGCTCCAGCGCCGGAATCCTGCCTTTTTAGATCTACGGCCGCTTTTAATCTCTGCAACATTCTTGGGAAGTTGGAGGATGTCATTTCCGTGGCGGAGATGAAAGGAATCCGCCAAATGTGACAGAGCCGGTTAGGGGCGGCCCTGGGGTGTGCACTCGGGCTTCCTGGCCCCGAGCCCAGAGCCCTGTCCACGGCGACCGCGTCCCAGTGTGTCACGTGCGCGTGAAGTACTGTGGTTTGCTTGTTCCTTTTGCTAAAAAACAACAGATTCCAAACTCATGAAGTAAGGATGAATGTGCCATACCTTCTCCAGTTTTTCCAAAGAGCACCACTCCGCTCTGTTTGAAGGGGGAGAGACAGAGGGAGTCAGCCCTGCTGCAATAGTTTTCACTTAACCACCTCCAGCTTTTCTCAGGGTTATATGGTGCTGTCGCCAAAAACGTGGCGTGCGAATGGGAATCGGCCACGTCTTCCGGAGGAATCGGGGGATTCTTAAGCGTCTGCTTTACTCTTTCGAGCTGATCCAGTTGGGATTGAGAACCGTGTTTCTCTGGAGTCAAGCGTCCTTCTGGAACTTGCACACTCCCCATTTCGGAACACGATGGTCCAGTCCATCGGACACACACAGTATCAGAAAAACAAAACATTCAGGAACTGAGCCTTGAGATGTAAGCCCAGTGTTTTTCCACGTCTGGTTTTCCACTTTGCTGGAAGCCACGTGCCGGGACAAAAAAGGGAGAGGTGGAAAGTGCAGACTCTGGGGCAAAGCAATTAACCTCGGGTGGAGGAGGTGACAGGTATACGGGCACAGGAAGGCCAGGGATCTGAGGCTCGCCGCCGAGGGCCAGGGGGTCAACAGGAAGGGGAGGAAGTCCCGAGACCAGACCGGGGTGGGCCCGGGCACTTTGAAGCTGTTGTTTTCCAGGGAACGGGAGCCCTGCTCCAGGCGCAAGCCCGGACAGGGCCGAATCTCTCTGATCCTGGGTGCGCACAGCGAGACAGTTGCTGGGGGCCACCGTGTCCAGCTGGCGGGCGACCCCGAGCCTGAGTGCCAGCCCACACCCCGTGCCACACCAGCTGCCCTGAGGGTGCCCCAGGGCCACGAGGGAGAGGTGGGTGGGGGCCCTGTCCCATCCGGCTGTGGCACCGTGGCCGTGGCCTCCTATGTGCGGCTGAGGAGGCTCCGGGCTATGGAGTTGGGGGGCCCCGCAGCTGCCGGGGACCCCCACACTCTGAAAAGTTGGCAGCCAGAGACTCAAGTTTGGAGTTGGGGGAGAGGCGCTGGTCCTTGGGGCTGGTTCTGCTGTGGGCTTGCCCTGCGGGGTCCACAGAAGCCGCTGCCCCTGGGCCAGCGCGGGCCATGCTGTGTCCCTCTGGCTCCCAAGCGCTCCCGTGCTCCCGAGAGCCGGCCCCTCTTCCTCCGCAAACACTATTAGCTCTTTCCACAAACTAACAGGGTTTTTTCCACTTACACAAAGGGTCGTGCCACTGCGGTCCTCCTGGGCCACATGGGCCTGTGTCAGCCACCCTGTGCCCCGGGGGCAGGCATCACGGTGTGGGGCTGAGGGGGGTGGCAGCTAGCCCACGGTCTGGTTCGGGAGGTCCAGCCAAGGCTCCGGGAGGCTCCAGGGTCTCAGATGCAGGAAGGAGGCAGCTGGGTGGTTCTCTTTAAAGCAGGTCTCTCCCAGGGCACTGGGGACACCAGTGGGGGCCGTTCTCTGGGGGCGTCCCTTGGCCCCCAGCTACTCCATGCCAGGAGCACCGCTGGAGGTGAAACTACCAAAAATGTCCCCAGACATCACCAATGTCCCCTGGGGGGCAGAATCTCCCCCCTGGTGAGACCCCCTGGGTTAGGGGGCTCCACTGACCCCCAAGAGTCTGTGATCTGTAAGCATCTGACTACAGAGGTCCTAGGACACTGCACACACAGAAATACACACACTGAGTGGAGGGACAGAGAGGGTGACTCACAGACGCCGGGGCCACTCTGGTTTGTACCCTCTGACCCCTGGGGATTCACTCTGGTGTCTAGTGTGGGTGGGACTGGACTCAATATTTTCCCTGAAATAATTAATGCAGAGTTTCTCCCCTTTGGTCACTCTCTGGGGGGCGTCCTAGGCACTGTGAGGGCTGAGCAGCATTCCGGGCCCTACCCCCTTGATGCCAAGAGTCCCCACTTTGTGATAAGCACAGATGTCCCCCGATATGTCCTGGACCCCTCGGGGGCAGAACCAGCCCTGGTGAGACCCCTGTTAAGGGAGGGCTAGGTGAGGGCCATAAGGAAACATGGCACCGAGTGGGGAGACAGAGCAGGGTGGGGGGTGGGAGGCTGCTCGCAAGGTCTCCTCCCTGTGGGGGTTCCCCTCCCTGCAGCACCTTCCCTGCAGGTCCCCTCCCTGAAGCCCCCCCCCCCCCCCCACCGTGTGGCCCGGCCTGGGCAACTCTGTCTGAGCATCCTGTACTGAAGGCCGCCGGCTGGGATGCAGTCAGGGCTCACTGTCCGCAGATTCCTCGTTCTCATATTTGCCCGCTCACTAAAATTTATGTGTAACCCCAATCGACTCTTGGGGGGGGGGCGTTTCTCAGCCATCCTCAGACACGTGCAGAGCAATGAAAAATCTGACACTGACCCATGTTCCCAGCTGCGGTGGGATGAGACGCTCAGCCCCAGCTGTAACCGGAGGGCCCCCCTCAATACCGAGGGCCACGGTGTTCGCACTTTGCGCTTTTGATGGCTGTGTGAGTCCCTCCAGGTGCTCCCGGCCACGACGCCCCTCGCTGAGAAAGTAGACAGTTCCTGCGCTGCGGGCTGTGGGCGTGGCGTTAACAAGTCAGCTATTTATTAAAGTGTCTTTAAACAGAAACACGAGGGGCGCCCAGGGGGCTCTGTCGGTGAAGCATCCGACTTGGGCTTGGGTCATGATCTCACGGTTTGTGGGTTCGAGCCCCACGTCGGGCTCTGTGCTGACAGCTCGGAGCCTGGAGCTGCTTCAGATTCTGTGTCTCCCTCTCTCTGCCCCTCCCCCACTCGTGCCCTGTCTCTCTCTCAAAAATAAATAAAAAAATAAAGTAAACCAAAGCACATGTGACACAAGGTTATGACTTCATCGGCTGACGGAGATGTGACCAGAGGCTCCAGCCTGTCCCCAGGAGCTGTGCCTGCCACCCACTAATTCAGTGTCCACAGTGACCTTACAGAACAGAGCTGCCACCAGTAACATGAGTTCACCATACATACGCACATAAATAAACATAAATATATATAATTGCCCCTTATTAGATGCCTAGGTAGTTTCTGTTTTTTTTTCTTTTTAAAAATAAATTTACCATGAAAACCTATTCACATAAAATGAATATCCATTCACATGAAGTCTGTGTGTGCCTCTTTTTTCCGCAAAGATAAATTCCCAAGTGTAAATCCTGAGTTCAAAGGTACAGGGGGCTTAATCCAGCCACCCCTTCAAAAAGGCTGCAGTAAGGTCCCATCGGGGTGAGGGGGGCACTCGTGCAATTAGCCATCACCCTGCAACACGGCCAGTGAGCTACGGCTCGGATTCGGTCGCCTTGTGTCTTCTCACACCTTCTTGTTCAAGTATAACATGCTGACACACACACAGAAGAGCGTACAGATCACTCATTACAGCTCCAAGCACTTAAATGTGACACCGGTGTCACCAACACCTGCATCAAGACACACAGCATTTGCAGGGCCTCCTCCCAGAGTGTGTCACTATGCTCTTTTCCATTATTAGTACAATTTTCATTATTATTAGCCTGACTCTTGCTCTTGAAGACAGAAAAGAGGGTAGATTCTGATTTCAGGATGAGATGCTTAAGTGAGAAGGAAGAACTGCCTAAAAGATTCTAGAAGTTTCTAGAAGATGGCCGGCCAGCATCTGCTCAGAGGCTTTGAGAGGTCAGTTTGTCTGGCCCGAGGGGTCATGAGGGGGGGTTTGAGTAAGCTCCAGCTGTGGCCCCAGGTGTTTATCTGGACACCTGCCGGCTCGCTCTGTGAACCCTGATGCCTTGCCTGAAACATGGGGGCCCCCAGCATCGCTCTGGGGTCTCCGTGAGGACGAAAAGAGCAAGTGCAGTGCCCAGGGCACTTACCCACAGCAACGGCCATAAGAATAATGTGACACAGAGAGTGTAGGACAGCCACATGGAAGCAAATCCAAATTACTGCCAGTAGGAGGGGTGGCCCCGGGGTCGGACCGACTCGGGCTGCAGCTGAGGGGCCGCGGCATCCTCAGTCCCTCCCCTGATCTCATCCTCTTGCACATCAGCGCGCCCACTGGGGAAGGTTACTGTCCCTTCCTTCTCCTCCACTCCCAAGAAAGGCATGAGCACTGCTTCTGCAGAGCGAGGGGGACACCGCTGCCTGTGGCTCGCCTGTTCAAGGGAAGGGAGGAAAATTCCAGAATTTTGCTAACTGACTCTGTGCTTTTTCATTAGCAAGGCCCTTCCTTATATGCAGGAGTGGGTGGAGGCTTTCACACGCTGGGGTGTGTGTGTGTGTGCATGCGTGTATGCACATGCGTGCGTGTGCATGTATGTGTGGAGGGGGTCGCTAGGTGGGGGGGGGTCTCACCTGGGGCGATCCTGCCCCCAGGCACACCGGGCAGTGTCTGGGGATGGCTGTGTCTGTCACACCCGGGGAGTCCTGGCGCCGAGCACAGAGCCTGTGTCTGCAGTGCCCGGGACACTGGTCTAGCTCACACTGCAGCCATTGACACAATGAGGCACAGAGACCCCGGCCCCTGCTCTGTGGCTTCGCCTCTGGGTCCCCCCCCCACTGGGCCTCCCCTACAAGGACAACAACTAGACCGTCCACGCTTTTCCTTGGTAGGTCTCAGAAATGCCGAGAAAACCACCCAGCGCAGGAAGCTGTCCTGGGCAGTGAGACGAACGGGAAGTGCTGCTTTCTGGCTGTGACCAGCCCTTCTGGGAGCCGCCGGGCAGTCCCCTCCCTGGGCACCTCTCTCAGAAGGTTCTCTGTGCTCTGTTTCTCAGAACGAAACTGGGCTGGCAGCTCCCGTTCGCACCCTCTGCCCTCTCGGGGCCTTGCAGTAGCATCTAGCGGATCTGGAGGGTTCACATCAAAGCCCGACCGTGAGGCACCATAACCCCCAGAGCGGCTGCCCCTGTGCCCTTGGTGTGTCCTCTGCCGGAGAGCAGGGTCCCAAGCTGTCACCACTGCTGGGAGACACACCCACGGCTGGTTCCTTTTTTTTTTTTTTTAAATGACTGATAATTAACATTCCTTATGTTCAGATGAAAGTTATCCTTACCTTCAGTATCTACGACAGGGTCCCCCCCACCTCTGCACTGGTGACATCAGGCTGAGTCACTCCCTGGGGGCTGGGCAGTATCCCTGCCCCCCACCCTTTATGCCAGGAGCACGGAGTTGTGAGGGCCAAGGTGTCCCCAGACACGGCCTCGTGTGGCTCCCACCCCCTTTCCCCTGAGAACCGCGCTCAAGGATTACTGAGTTAATCCCCCGCTGTCTTCACCCGAGGAGGCACGTGTTTGCATTCACATAACGGGCACACGGCACCTGTACATTTAAGGTACAAAGTGTTGACCAGACACCCTTCCATCCTGTAGCATCATCACCAAGGAAACCGTCAGCGGATTCCAACATTTCCACCTCCCTCCCCCGTTCCCTGGCCCAGGAAGGACCAGAGGCGTTTGCGCGGGTGCAGAACAGAAACATGCCACAGGACAAGACATGGGGCATCAGAGGTGGTGCTGGGGGCGGCGACCCCCCAAGGAAACCACAGGACGGGTCGCAAAGTAGGGAGGGTGGTTCTGTGCGGGACGGTTCTGGGTTCATCTTGAGGGACAACTATGTCTGTTGGTTGCGATGGGGTGGACGCTGTCCCCCAGAGTCACGTTCTCCTGGACGCTCACCATGTGGCCTCGTTTAGAGAAAAGGTCTTTGCAGATATGAGATGTCAAGGACCCGGGGGTGAGGTCGTCCTGGATGGAGGGCGGGCCTCGAATCTGACAGCTGGTGTCTTCCTCAGACAGGGGAGGGGGTTAGATTGTCAGACACACAGCGGGAAGCATGAGACCATGGAGGCAGGCACGGGGGGTCGGGGGGAGGCCTGGAGCCCCGAGAAACTGGAGCAGGCAGGTGGGACTGTCGGAAGGAAGCAAGGTTCTGTGAAAACCCTGATCTGGGACTTTTGGCCTTCAGAATGTGAGGGCGTAAATCTCTGTCCTAAACCACCGAGTTTGGGTCATTTGTTACAGCTGCCCCAGGAAAAGAATACGTCGGTCATGGAAAAAAGAAAGTGAGAAGGGTCCTCAAGCGAGAAGGGTCCCCCTGTTGGACTGGCAGACTCAGGACACTCGGGGAAATGCAGAAAACACCTGTCCCCACCCCCTGCCCCAGCAGCTGCTCCCACCTCTGTGCGGTTTGCATGGGAGGAAGGGTCCAGTGCTTCCTTCCATCCAGGACTCAAACCAAGGGCAGTGTAGACATCTGGGATTAGGAACCAGCCAGTGCAGGGCTCCCAAGCCTTGGAATCACCCGGGGGCTTCAAGATACACAGACGCTGCATCCTGCCCTACAGAACGTGATGTAGTTGGTCTGGATGTGCCCCGGGTGACTCCCCAGGGCAGCTGAGGTCGGGGACCCCCGAGGGAGGACAGTGCAGCGTCCCACAGGAAAGTGAGGCCTGCCTGGGAGTCTGATGTGTTTCGTGCTCCCGGATGGTGAGGGTGGGGAATACGTGCAAATGTTTAATGATAGTAAGAAACAGAAAGAACGAAATAAAAAACCAAATTCCTGCCCTAAGGGAACATTCTATGTGTCTGTGTGTGTGTGTGGGGGTTTAAAGATACACAAACAGGTGATTACAGCGTGTGAATAAAGTGGTAAATTATAAATATATACTTTTTTCTGTAAAAGGCCAGATAGTAAATAGTTTTGGTTTTGTGTGACACATGGTCTCTGTTGCGACTCGACTCAGTTGCCACCATAAACAACGGGTAATGGGTGTGCTGTGCACCAATAAAACTTTATTTGCAATGACAGGCAGAGGGCCAGATTTGATTTCCTGGCTGTAGTTGGCAGAACCCTGACCTAGAGGGATGGACAGGCCTGAAGTTAAGGGATGGCAGCTTCTCGTGGAGTTTCTATCTCATCCAGAAATTCCATCCTTTAGGCATCTACCCAAGAGAAATCAGAACATGTGTCTGCACAAAAACATCCGTGGGAGGCTGTTCAGATGAGCAGGGGTGAAGGAAGGGTGTTCTCAGCTTGCGAGGACTCGGGAAGCGAGCGTTTACAAAGCCTTTCTGGAAACTGTCCTTCACGATGCAATCCAGGCATCCGAAGACGAATTTACACGCACAGACACACGCACAGACACACACAGTGTGTGCACACGTGCATGTGTGCATGTATACTTACACAAAGACACACAATTACACAGACACACAAATACACAAGTGCACACAGTGTGTGCATATGTGCACACTTACACGTATATACTTACACACCCAGCTAAGGACACACACAAACACAACTCATCAGTGGGAGGAAGCACGGTCTGAAAAGCCTGGTGGAATCCAGGAAACACAGAACGAAGTCTAACTGAGGGGGAGGTAATAATGGCTCGTACTTGTCCTCATTCTTGAAGGAAAAGTGCATGAAACGATGTATAGTTTGTAGACGTACTAGACCACTGCTGACATCTGGGGTGTCCCGGGTGCTGTGGGAGCGGGGCAGCCTCCCTGGCCATCAGCATCCCCATGTGACGGCGTCCCACACACCACCCGGTGTCCCTGGGGGCAGATCACCCCCCGCTGGGAACCGATACTAGAGCCACAACCCCAGGCACCTGGAGCAGCGTCCGCGGGGGCCATGCAGAGCCCGAGTGGGTCTCAGGTTGGGACAGACGCGTCCCTTCGGAGCCACATACGAGCGGCCCGTGGGCGTGAGCCTCGGTTTTCCTACCCACACGGTGGATTTCCCGGCATCTGTTGGAACGCAGGCGCAGCAAAGGAGGGGCTCACGCTGTAAGGACCCAGAGCCACGGTGGGCCCTGCTGGGAACCGTGGACAGAGACGGCCCCTGAGACAAGTCTTGGCGGCATATGGAATGTACTAGAAGGTTTTCTAGGAATAAACGACACCCCGACCCCAGTAGGAAAATGGCCGAGGCAGTGAACAAACAATTCACGCACAAAAGAAACCCAAACACATAGACACTTTCAGCCTTAACAAACATCAGGGAAATGGTTCACGGCTGATGCCTGTTTGGCCCTCAGACCACTTGAGCATCTAAGACCACGGCACCGGCGTGGGCCTCCCTCGTGGGGGCCTCTCCTGCACCAGGAGCCGAGGGCCACGTGGCCAGCCTTCCGGAAGGAAACCTGGAGCTGGTGGGAGCCGGCTCGAACCTGCCCACGGGCGCTTGCTTAGAGCCCGTTTCGTCCACAGCACAGGACAACCACCTTGATGGCCTGGGGTCCGCCAAGTGGAGGGGGGGAGGGGTCGTCCCATCAACATCCTGCTCCCAGGACCCCCAGACTCCCTGGATCTGCGGGGGGCTTCCCTGCTCCGGGGGACATCCCGGCCAGAACCCTCTTTCCTGCTCAGCTGCTGGGCCCGTGGGGGGCCTCGGGCCCTATACCCCACCGGTGGGGGCTGTCCCTCTGTGTAGGAGGGGCTCCGGGCGAGCCCCCGGGGCGGCCCTGACACAGGACCCCAGGCCTGGCCTCCTCCAGCGGACACTTCCAGGTCGAGCCCTCTCTGGATTCGTTCCTGGCAGGGGGAGGTCTGGCTGCTCCGTTTGGTACAGACTGTCCTTGCCCCCCGCACTGTGTTTGCTCCTTTGTGCAACATCAGCTGACACAACTTCCGGGTCTGTCCTTCGCCCAAAACCACGGCTGCAGCCCCCGCCCCCTGCCGTGTCGCCCTCCGCCAGAGCCCCGGTCTGCGCCTCCCACGCTCCGCCCTCCTCACCCCCTCCCAAGGCTCCGGGTCCTTCCTCCTCCTCCAGGCCCCCTGCGCTCGTGCCCACGGCCCCCAGCCTTCTCTCCCGTGTGTGTCTGTGTCCAAACCGACCCCTTCTTATAAGAACACCGGTCACTGAGTTTGAGGCCACCCTACTCCACGATGACCTCGTCTCCACCCTCTACCTTAATTACATCTGCCAACACCCTATTTTCAAACACGGTCACAATCTGAGGTTCCTGGTGGACGGGAGTTTTTCGAGGACACGATTCAACCCATTCCATGCTCTGTGCCTGTTAGTGGGGAGGGCGAGTGATGCCCCCAGATGATCCCCGGGGCCCCTGTGTGAGCTCCGGGGTCGGAGGGCAGATACAGGCCCACCTGCTCCCTGCTTCCTGGATGCTTCTGGTCAGAGAAGGCCCTTCCGGTGGGTGCCCTGAGCTCACAGAGCAGGCAGGAAGCCGCCCCCCATGTGACCCTTGCTTCTTTCCTGCCCACCCTCCATGGCCGAGGGCAGCAGCGTCGCCCAGAGAGCTGGTGACCCCCACTGTCCCTGGCGCTCAGCACGGCCTCTTGAATATTTCCAGTGCTGGGGAGCTCAGTCCCCTCCTGAACGGCCGCTCAAGCCCTCACAACGCTGTGGGGACGGAGGTCAGGCCCCGACGCACTCTGCTGGCAGGGGTCCTGGTACCGCTTCACTGAGACGAAGCTCACACACCTCACGCCTCACCTCTCCCAAGTGCACGGTCCAGCGACGGTGACATCCTGTACCCTCAGCCATCACCCCTCTCCTCCCGTCCTCCCCCAGGTTGTCCCTGGGCTGCTGGGAACCAGGAAGAGATCCTGGTTGGATTCTGTCGTGTGTGGGGGGATGTGTCTGGGCCATCCTTGAGGATGGATCTAGAAAGCTGCCAGGAGGTAAACAAAGCAGGACGGGGACGCCTCCCTCGCGCACGCACACATGCACACACAGGCACATGGAGACATGTTCCCCGAGCAGGGGTCGCATGGCCCCCGAGGCTGAGCCTCCCACCCCGGGGCCGGGCCACCCCGGGTGACGTGCAGGCAGGCAGCCCGGGCCGGCCGGGAGGCCGAGAGTGAAACAGACGTGCTGGCCAGTTCCAGCTGCGCGCTCCGTCCGGCCTGCGTGTGGGGCGCTGGGAATCTGCAGGGGTGCGGTCTGCTCCTTCCTGCAGGGCAGCGGTGGCTCCCTGTGGGACAAGGCCGCCAGCATGGGGCGGAGACAGGCTAGCAGCGGCCGCTGCCAGTCGCCACGCGCCTGGAAAACGGAGCCTGGCGATGCATTTGTTCTGAGTTCATACACTCCAGTCCCCGGGCGGGGCACAGGCTGCGCCCTGGTCCGCGGGTTTGTTTTCCACGCCGTGTAACAAATCACCACATAACGGTGGCTTCAAACACCACCCATTTAGTGTCTCAGTTCTGGGGGTCCGGAGGTGGGGCATAGCTGGGCAGGGTCCCTGCCTGATGCCGGCAGCCCCCCAGCATCACCCGGCCCCGGGGTCATCGGTGTCAGGAGCAGAGACACCACGATGCATCCACGTCACAAGCCTGGGAAGGGGTGGAGTGAGGCTGGGACCCGGGCCTCCTGCTTCCCAGGTTGAGGGGTGTGGACCCCGGCCTGACCCCCTGCATGGAAAACAGCCAGCCCTGGCCAGGTGCCAGCGTCACTTGTGCACTCGGGGCCAGGAAACGGCTGGAGGGACGGTTCAGGGGAAAACATCCTGAGAATGCAAACCGCACCCCTCCCCCCCAGCCCTGGCCCTCACCCACCCACCACGGCCTATTCTGGAGGGACCCCTTATCCTGGGGTCCTGCTCCTGCCTGGACGGGTCTGGGTGCAGAGGCCTGAGCGGTGGCTGCTCAGATGCATGTGGCAGGTTGTGTGGCTCAGGGTCGTTGTGAAACTTCACAGCCTTAACGAGAGGAAAGGAGGCCCCTCCCATCAGCGCTGGCCACCATCCCGGGCCACAGGTCACCCTGTCCTGCACAGTGGCTGGGCTGGCCCCTGGAGCGCTGGCCAGTGACTCACCGGGACACTACCGGAACGCAGCCCCCCACGCTGGCCATGGAGCTGGTTATGGGGGCCGATGGGTGGGGGGCCCAGCTGACTGGCAGGCGGGGGACTGTGGGGCTGAGGGCCTCTGGAACCTGTGCATACAAGATGGGGGCACCCGGGAGCGTTGAGGGTGACAAGGTGGGGACACAGGCAGTTCGGCCTCTGGTCACCCCCTCAGGGACACGGGAGGATGGGCCACCCATCCAAGGAGCTTTGCAGAACAAAGAAGGGGGCCGGCAAAGGATGCTTTCTAGGTGTCCAACGAGCAAACGACAGGCTGTGCATCCCTGCCCTCGGCGACGGCACGAGTCCCTTGGTGCTGTGGTGACAAAACAGCCGTCCAGTGTTGACCCACACCACGCTGTTCTCTACCATCGTAGGGGTCAGAAACCCAGACTGGGGATCCGGGGGCTGACACCCAGGCCTGGGCAGGGCCCTTCCCCCTGTGGCCCCAGGGAGCCCCATCTCCCCCTCTTCCAGCTTCCGGAGGCGCCGCATCCTTGGCCAGTGGCCCCTCCTCCATCCTCACGGCCTGCAGCACGGGGTCCGCCTCTCTGCCTCCCTCTCGTGAGGACACGGGGTCCCCCGGGTACCTCAGGGGCCTTGACAAGCCCCCCTGCTGCCTGAAGTGACACGTTCACAGGTCCTGGGACCGGAACGGGGACGTCTTTGGGGACCGCTATTCTGCTGGCCACACATACTGTTCCAAGAAGGATCTTCTAAAATGACACCACCATCAAGATGTGTTTCAAATCAAGACACTACAGCACCTGGGGGGACCCACGCCCAGGCTTTGGGAACTCCTCATTTCTTGGATCCCTCACCCTGCCCCAAGCCCACCCAGCAGCCTGCTCACAGCCGCCAGGTCGCCTTTCTTTCCAACTCAGTTCAGCCATGGCCTCCTCCAGGAAGGCTTCCTGGCCTTGCTTCCCTCTGGGCAGGGTGCCCGCGAGGCTGCCCTGGGGCTTCAGCAAAGTCTGCAGCCCAGTGCCCTCCCTGAGCAGATGCTCCGAAAACGAGGAGCCAGAGCGGGCTGGGGGCAGGTGTGCAGGAGACCAGGGCTGAGTCCCCTCCCCACCCTCTGGTCCTGCATCTGTGACCCCTCAGACTACTTGTCACGTGTAGGGACGAGGCCGAACACCCCCTGGGTGTCTTGGGGCTCACCTGTCTTCTTGCCCCTCTGGCCCCGATCTGGCCACAAGGAAGACCCGGCGTGGGCCGTGTGGACAGCCTCCGTGGCCCCCACAGCCGGTGCTGTCTTGGGCCATCCCGGCCAGACAAGTCGTTCATCTGTGATTTGACCCCAACCTGCCCCCAGCAGAGGTTTCCTTGAGGATGTAAAGTCCTCGACAGTGAGTCAAGAGGAAAACAACAGTCTCAGGGGCAGGTGGCTGGGTGCCAGGTGTCAACGTCCTCGCTTGCAAATCACCCAGGACAGCTGAGCTCTCCAACCACAGGAGGCGAAAGCACTGCTGCTGGGGTGGGGGAGGGGGGCCGCCTCCCTCTCCCCCGAGGTCCCCAAATGCAGCAGCAAAGGTGTGCCGGCGGTCAGACCCCCCGGCTGCACATGTGGCTTTGCGCCCCACTCTGTGGGGATGAAGCTTCCTGCTCTGCATTTACGGGAACACCTGCCTTTGAGGGTGCAGACCATGAGACATGCCCCCCCAAGTGCCTGGCAGGGTCCCACTCCCTCCTCGTCACTCAACAGATGCTGGGTCAGAGTGGAGCACGACTTGTACAAGACGCAGCTCTGCCCGTGGCCGGCACAGCTGTGGGGGGTAAAATACCGAGCTTTCCACAAGGCACCGTGTGGCCGTTACCAGGCCTGTGCTGGGGGAAGGTGGCTGTGGGGGCAGTTAGTGGAGGGCCCTGTAGGTGGCCTGTGCCCTGCTGGGTGCCTGATGTTGGTTCTGTGACTCTCTCCTTAACACGGGACAGCAGCATTGTCCCAGGAGACCTGGCCACTGCCTCCTGAGGGATTAGAATTTTGGTCTACGGGATTCCTAATTTACCACAAGGTGAAAAGGCAAAATGAGAAATGCTTTGCCACAGGAACAAGAGACAAAATATTGAGATCCTTAATATATAAAGTTCTCCAGTAAGTCAATAAGAGATCAATAAACCATCGTAATGCATGTGAGAGCCTGAATGGTGTGGGTGACAGAAAAAGCTCACCGGTGGTATAATTGGTGAAATTTGCACCAGTCCTAGGCCTTGGTCAGTAGGGTTGCAGGAAGGTTGATTTCTGAGTTCCGACAAGTGTTCAGTGGTTATGGAAGATGCTAACCAAGAGGAAGTCGGATGAAGGGTGTATGGGAATTCTCCGTACTGTTTCTGCACCTCTTTTGTAAGTTGCAAATTCAAAATTTTTAAAATGTCCTGGGGCGCCTGTGGGGCTCAGTCGGTTAAGCGTCTGGCTTTGGCTCAGGTCGTGATCTTGCGGTTTGTGGGTTCTGGCCCCGCGTCGGGCTCTGTGCTGACAGCTCAGAGCCTGGAGCCTGTCTTTGGATTCTGCGTCTCCCTCTCTCTCTGCCCCTCCCCTGCTCACGCTGTCTCTCTCTCTCTCTCTCAAAAATAAATAAAACATTAAAAAAAATTTTTTAAACGTCCTGTTAACAATGGACATAAGCAATCTACGTAAAGCATGATAAATGACCACGGATGAAAAACGTTCGACCTGTAGTAATCCAAACATCGTAGATGACTGAAGGAGACGTTCCTTCTAGCCTCCGATCCAAGGAGACTAACGAGCCACGGCACCCGGACACAGTGAGGGGCCCTGGAGGGGGCATGTCTGGGAGAGTCACAGGGCAAGTGACAGAACTTGGACACAGGCCTTGGACCGGATGAGACGGTGTTGATGTGACACTTCCCAATGCTGCTCTTTACTGCGGTTATGGAAGCGAAGGTCCTTGTTTTCGGTAAATACCCAGCGTGAGATTTAGGGGTTAGGGGACTGGTATCTCCAAGTTAATCTCAAGCAGCTGGTAAACATCAACACGCGAACATGTATAAGTGCGTGTGTACCTAACCGTGTGGGTACAGAGGACTGCAACATCGTTCTATGCACATGTATGTGTGCAACCCGTGCATGTGCAACACACCACGTGCACACGCACGCACACCCAGTGTACGCACACAGGCCACAAGCACATGCATGCGTGCACACACAACACATGTGCGGACACATACACACGTCTGTGAGCACGCATGCTCGTGTGCACACACCACGTGCACACGCAGAGAGGGAGGGAGAGGACGGGCAAGTGGGGCGGGCAGGACGCCTGGTGCCCCAACAGCACACGAGGGGTGTGGGGGCTCCTTGCACTGTTCTTGCAGCTTCTCCGTAAGGTTGAAGCTACAGCAAAAACAAGGCGGTCTGGAAGGCACCCCAGCGGTCATCTCCAGGGGACCCTCCCAGCCGCACACATGCGCACATGCACGCACACACACGCACACGCATGCACGGTTTTCTCCAGGGGACCCTCCCAGCCGCACACACGCGCATGCACGGCCCCTCCAGATATGGCTGAGAACGCTCCTGAATCCCAGCTCTCTGAGACAGTCCACCCAAGCCTCCTTCCCGTGTCCCCTCACCCATGCTGCCAGCCCCGCTTCCCATCACCCCGCCCGCCAGGTACTGTCCTCCGTTCATCCCCGTTCTCCGGAGGGGCTCCCACCTTGGGCCTCCGAATACCGAGCCGGGTGTTCTCTGGGGGCGTCCCAGGCGCCGTGGGGGTTGAGCAGCCACCCTGGCCCCACTATCAATGCCAGGAGCTTCCCATGTGACAACCACAGATGTCCCCAGGTGTGGCCCGCTGTCCCGAGAAGAGGGTCACTGTCAGGATGAAACACGTCGCGGAGGGGGTGACGCCGGGCTTGCTGCCCAGGCTCTGGGCTCGAGGGAAGTGAGGTCATGGAGACTTGGAGTCGGGGAGGGGCAGGTTGTTGACGGGCTCCGGCCGGCCGGTCTCTGGGGAGCTGTGTGCTACATTTTCCTCCCTGAGAGCTCAGAGGTGCAGAGCCCACCCCCCCAGATAAGGATGGGGACCCTCGCTGCAGAGTCATGTGGGAGGGAAGCGGGTTGCCCCCCCTCCCAGTGACCCCCACCTTCCTCAGCCTTGAACCTTACAGCTGCCCCCAGGCCGGCACACAGCCCCCAACAGCCCCCTTGCTTCCTTCTGCAACTCTCCTCACTGAGTGAGAAAGAAATGTCCAGGCAATAGCCCCCCATCTTTGAATCCTGGCACAGGGCCAGGACAGGGTGCCCCCCCACCCCCAGGCAGCAAAGGGGGCAGAGGCAGCGAGCAGCAGGAGGCAGCTGGCAAGATCCCCAGGTGGGTGCCATCGGGGAAATGAAATGAGTGGACGTGTCGGTGACAGTCAGGGGACTGTTTGTCGTTCGGGAAGGTATTTGCAAACGTGAGCAGGGAAGGCAGCAAGCACAGGGAGGGGCTGGCCCGGAGTCGGGCACTCACCGCGAACGGTGGGCAGCTTTTCCAGAGCGAGGTGGAGGACAGGTGCCCGGACGACGTGTACACACACGGAAGATACAGAGGGCAGACACGAGACAGAAGCAGCGACAGGCGGTCACAGGGCACGCGCACAGGCCTGGGCACACGTGTGCACACAGGGAAGCAGGGCCTGTGCCCAGACAAAGGCGTCGATGGTCTCCATGAGATCTACTTCGTTTCCCGTGCCCGTAAAGCCACGTCCGCAGGGGGAGAGCGAGACACCTGCGCCTCTCTGACATCTGCAGAACGTCCCAAACACGTGCCCGCCATCTGGAGCCTCTGGAGGCGCGGGTGTTGCTGCCTGCTCACCAGCACTTGGGAAAAGGAGAGACTCAGGCGTCTCTCATCAGAGCGCCGTCCAGGACCGGACAAGGCCGCTAGGACAGATTCCGCTGCGGGGGTGAAGTGCGTGGCCCAGCCGTCCCCGTGAAGCTCACGGTCCTGGGCAGAAGCGTGTGATCCCGCAAACCAGAATCAGAAACCTGGATGACGGGTTTGAGTGAGGGGTGCAGTCACCAGTGCATGAATGGGGGTCCTGATCTCGCTAGGGGAGGGTCAGGAGGCTTTTAAAAGGAGAAGGGGGTTTGGTGGGAGGGTGCGCTGACCCAATGTCCAGCCACATTCTCAACTTCTGGACTTGCACTGGGCGATGGGGCTGTGGCCCAGCGGGAGGTGGGGGATGGCTCTCTAGGCCTCCAGCTACGAAGTAGCCGTCTGCCTGCTGGTAAGCGACCCGAGTAGTGCAGGGTCATCGTCCGCAGGCACCAGAGAAAGGAGGGGTGAGGCCCTGCCCCTTGCATCCACAGCACCCTGCGCGGGGCCCAGGGTGGCCAGACTCTTCCATTCAGCTCCCTGACGTCCTTTTTGCTTTTAAGTTCTGGTTTCAAAGAAAATTTTTTTAGAGGCACCTGAGTGGCTCAGTCGGTTAAACATCCAAATTCCGGCTCAGGTCATGATCTCAGGTTCGTGAGTTCGAGCCCCGCGTCGGGCTCTGTGCTGACAGCTCGGAGCCTGGAGCTGCTTCAGATCCTGTGTCTCCCAATCTCTCTGCCCCTCGCCCGTTCACACACACACATACACACACACTCTCTCTCTCTCTCTCTCAAAAGTAAATAAACATTAAAATTGTTTTTTAATTTTGAAATCATTACACCTCCCCAAGAATAACTGCAGAAAACATACAGTGGACTCTCCCCCGCCCCCCGGCAGCGTCTTGCCTACGGCTGACATCATAAGTGAACAAATGTTCCAGTTCAGAAAATGGACACTGATGCAATCCACAGAGCTTATTCGGGTGACCCCGGTTTTACATGCGCACAATTCGCGTGCACACAAGTGTGTGTCTTTCTGGGCCCCTGGAGCAGGTGTGCAGGCTCTTACACAGTCAGGACCCCCTCCTGCTGCCCCGGCAGCACCCCCCCGCCCCCACCTCCCCACTGCTCTGACCACAGGTCCATGGTCCTTGCCAGCAGCACCTGCAGAGGATCCCACCCCGCGGAGCCCTCGGTTGGTTTAACACCTGCGTCAGCACAAAGGACAAAGTCCACGCGATCATCTCTCCGGATGCAGAGGAGGACCTGGCAAATGCCAACGCCCTCTGTCACAGAAACACTTGCTGAGCAGAACGGAGGAAACTTCCTCAAGCTGATCGGAGTGGGGGGGCCTCCACAAAAGCTGCGCTCAGGCCCACACCCACGTCGAGAGCCCACCGCTCAGCGTCCTGCTGGACGTCCCGGCCCAGGCGGCTGGCCAAGGAGGGGAAATAAGAGGCTTCCAGGAGGGAGAGGAAGCCGGAGAACCACGTCTGGACGTGCACACGAGACCATTTGGGGCGGCACCGACGGGCTGCCTGGAGACCTAGCAGGTGTCTGGGGCCGCCCGCCTTTTCCGAAGCTTGGGGGGGCGTTCCCACTGAGCGACCACCCATCCCCATCAGCTGGGCTTCAGACTTAAGTCACAGGGAGCCAGTCCCGCGCGGGCCCTCTGCACAGGGACGGGGAGTCAACAGACCTCGTAAAACACGTTGTGAGTTGTTGTCTTTTGCTTTTTTTTTTTTTTTTAAGTCAGTAGCTGCCCCGGGGCCCAGCAGGGCAGCCAAAGGGCCTGCTCCTCCCCCGGGAACAGGGTGAGGACAGACGGCAGCTGGACGCCAGCCCTGTGGGAATGCTGTCCCCTCCGGGGCTGTTTGTCCCCCACCCGGCTCTGACCTTCGCCCCACGCTGCTGCTGACGTCCCCGTCCTCGGCCGCAGCGTGGGAACCCCAACCTCAGGGTTGCCTGGTTACAGTGCTCTGGGTCCTGCGTCCCGGGAGCCCAGCAGCCCCTGGGCCCTGGACATGTGGCTAGACAACATTTGTCACTGAAAACGCCACACACACACTGCAGTGTGGACAGACCCCGAAAATATGCTGAGTGTCCGTCTACCCATCCTGTTTGTATCTGTCCATCTGTCCATCCATCCTGTCTTGTCTATATCTGTCTGTCCATCCACCTGTCCGGTCTGTCTGTATCTGTCCATCTGTCCACTTGTCCTGTCCGTATCTGTCCATCCACCCCTCCTGTCTGTCTGTATCCATCCGTCCATCCACCTGTCCTGTCTGTATCTGTCCTTCTGTCCACCTGTCTTGTCTGTCTGTATCCATCCGTCCATCCACTCGTCCCGTCTGTCTGTATGCGTCTGTCCACCCCTCCGTCCACCCACCCCTCCACACACAGGCGATAGAATTGGAAGCAACGCAAGCAGAGTCCGGGGCTTACAAGCCACAGTTCAATACCATTCTCCTTTTTAAATGTCGGTACCTATTTTATGTTTTCAAAATTGAACTCGATGGTAAGTGCGTCGCTCCTCGGATTCCTGATGCTCCCGGGAACCCAGCAACCCTCGTCTGGCCGAGGACACGGGAACAGCCTGGCGCAGCCCACGTGACGCACACACGAGTGCTCCGCGCTCAGAGAGCTTGTGGGGAGTTAGAAGTAATCCACCCTCCTTGCCATTTCTTACCCGTTTGTGAGGAGCCCCCACGTGCCCACGCTACGTGCCGGCACGCCTCCCCGCCTCCACTCTGCCCTGCTGTCTTTCCTGGGGGCTGGCGGCATCCTCGCCTACGCCTCAGTCTGTGAGCAATGGTCCCTGATCAGCAGAATGTCTTTTTACGGCTCGTTGCTCAAATCAGAAGCCAGGGAGGCCCATGTGCTGTGTTTGCTTGGTGTTGTCTCTTCAGTCCTTCTGTCCATTATTCGTTAGAACACAGTAAGTTTTAGTTTTTAGAATCGTTTTAGGCTTACAGGAAAACCGTGAAGACCGTACAGTCTCCACAAACCCACGCCTCGTTTCTCCCGTTACTAACTCCTGGCATTAGCACATCTGTCCCAGCGAGCGAGCCAACGCTGACACGTTATTATTAACTAAGTCAGATTTCCTTCTTCTTTCCCCAACGCCCTTTTCCCCCACAGGACCCCACACAGGACTCCACCCTGCAGGGTGGCGATGGTTACACCACCAGCGTGCCCAGCGTGTGGTGCATCTGTGAGGGCGTGCGTGGGCGAGGGTGTCCTCTGAGCCCGTGCCCCCAGCAGGGCGGGCCGCCCTCCCCGTGAGGACGCGCTCTCTGCCTGGCAGTCCAGCTGGGACGTCAGCCCTGCCCTGCATTGGGACCTGGGCTCAGTTGAGGGCTCGCTCCGTCGGCCCTGCTGGGTCTCCAGCCGGCCAACTGCAGCTCCTGGACCTTCTCTGCCTCCCTGGCCTTGCGGGCCAGTTCCTTATAAAAATCCTCTTTATCTATGTATCGTTTTGGTTCTGTTTTCTCTGGAAAACCCAGATAATACAGTCCTGCAGGGCTGAGACAGGTGCTCAGACTTCCTTGTCTTTCATGGCCCGGGCAGCTCTGAGGAGGGCCGGCCGGGGATTCTGTGGGAAGTCCCTCAAACAGGGTTTGTCTGAGGCTTTTCTCACATTATTAGATTGGGGCGATGGACTATGGGGAGGCAAACCACAGAAATAAAGTGCCCTCTCCATCCCAGTACATGAAGAGTACACACATCTGTATGTACATACATTCTGCACATACATTCTGTACAAAAAGCACAGAAATCAAAAGAAAAAAATAAATTAGACTTCATTAAAATTAAAAAACTTTGTGCATCAGAGGATGCCTCCAGTACAGCAAAAGGCAACCCACAGAATGGGAGAAATTATTTGCAAACCATACAACCAGTAAGGATTAATATGCAGAATATATAAAGAACTCCAACTGTTTTTTAAAGAGTTTATTTTTAAGTAATCTCCATACCCAATGTGGGGCATGAACTCACCACCCCCAGATCAAGAGTCGCGCGCTCCACCCACTGAGCCGGCCGGGCGCCCCCAGAAGCTCCTGCTATTAAACCAGCAATGAAGAGCCTGAGTGGCTCATCTGGTTAAGCATCCAACTATTTTTTTCTCTAATGTTTATTTTTGAGACAGAGAGAGAGAGAGAGACAGAGCCTGAGCGGGGGAGGGGCAGAGAGAGAGGGAGACCCAGAATCCGAAGCAGGTTCCAGGCTCTGAGCTGTCAGCACAGAGCCCAACGTGGGGCTCGAACTCACGAACCGTGAGATCATGACCCGAGCTGAAGTTGGACGCTCAACCGACTGTCACCCAGGCGCCCCGTGTCTGATTCTTGAGCTCAGCTCAGGTCATGATCTCATGGTTTGTGGGACCGAGCCCCACATCATGCTTTGTGCTGACAGTGCAGAGCCTACTTGGGAACCTCTGTCCCCCCCCTCTGCCCCTCCCCCACTCTGCATGTGCATGCTCTCTCTCTCTCAAAATAAATAAACATTAAAAAAATAAGCAAGCAAAAACCTGATTAAAAATGAGCACCCGAAGAGACATTTCTCCAAAGACCTACACATGGCCGGGAAGCACATGGGAGGACGGTCAACGTCACTGGTCATTAATCATTAGGGAATTACGTCAAAGCCACGGTTAGTTAGCACTCCACACCCAGTAGGATGGTTATGATAAAAACAAAAAAGCAATAATAGAAACAACAAGATTGATGAGGATGTGGAGAGACTGGAGCCTCGTGCTGCTGGGAACAGAAAGTGGTGCAGCTGCCGTGGAAAACACTGTGAAGCTTCCTCAAAAAAAAAACAAAACTGAATATGAAATTACCATAGGATCCAGAGACTCCACCTCTGGGTGTGCAAGCGGGGACTTGAACATGGACTTGCACACCCGTGTTCCCAGCAGCAGCATCCACAAGGGCCAGAGCAAGGAAACTACCTGAATGTCCACGGACAGATGAAGGGTGAACACCATGTGTCCATCCAGCCTCAGGAAGGAAGGACGTCCTGCCATCTGCCACCGTGTGCACGGACCCAGAGAACACTGTGTGCAGTGACAGAAGCCAGACACAGAAGGACACGTCCTGCGTGACCCCACTTGCAGGGGGTCCCCAGAGGAGTCCTGTCCACAGAGAAAAGAATAGACGGTGGGAGCCAGGGCTGGGGCAGGGGGCAGGGAGTCAGTGTTTCCTGGGGACAGAGTCTCAGTTTGGGGAGATGGAAAGTTCTAGAGCTGGACAGTGGGGGCAGCTGCATGACAGCGTGTGCGTGCTTGATGCCGCTGAGCTGTGCGCTTGGTGATGGCTGAGATGGCGAATGTTACATTAGAGTAAGAAGCTACGTGTACTGTTTAAAAGGCCAGTACCCGCTTGGGGTTTCCTCCTCAGGGAGGGGAGACTTTGGCGGAACCCACCAGCTGCGCAGAGGCGCAGGGACCCCTCTGCCTCCGCCTCCGTCTGGGCCTGCGGGGCTGCTCCCAGGATTGGTAGCCGTAGCCCAGGTCTCACCCTAAGTGGCTTAGAACCCGGAGCGAAGCAGTCAACATCAACATGGCCTCAGGCATCCGGGGAACCCACCAGAAGCCAAGCAGCCGTGAAGGAACAGGCTCTCACCGCATGCCGCCCAGGATGACGCGTGTGCAATGCACTGCGTATCCTTACACGCCCACCCTGCACGGGCCGCGTGTCTGGGAAAGTCTGCGGGGGGGTCTCCGGGGTGAGACGGGAGCAGTGAGGACGACAGGCGGACCGGCCCGCGTGCGTTCGGCACAGACCCTCGCTGGGCCTTCCTTTAGCTTTTCCGTGAATTCCCCCAATTTGATGCACAGGACAGCTTGGGGTGGCAGGCGGGTCTTAGCCCGAGGCACTAACACGCCCGTCAGCCCTTCGCCTGAACTAGGAACTGTAATTACACCGTTCGGTCGGCGGCAGCCTGGACAGACGGCACTCCCCCCCCAACATGTCCCCGGTGGAGACTGTCTCTCTCCTCTTGCGGGTCAGGCGCGCTACACAGCCGGCATCCCTGCGCCCTGACCCTTCGTGGGTCTCCCGCAAGGAGGATCTTTTCTTCTCGGCTTTTTGATCGCGGGACTTCACTCCCCCCACCATGGTGAGCGGCCTCAGGTCACGTAAACCGACAGGCCACGTGAACTCGCGACGGGGTCCCCGCGGCATCGGCTTCGTGCTCTCTGCTGGGCGCCCGGGAAAAGGAAGTCTGGAAGGGCTCATGAGAAACAGAAACAAGGCCGAGCAAGCGCAGCCCCACACCGGGCCAGTATCACTTCTGCATCAACTTCCTTCAAGCCGAAGGGGAAAAAATTAGCTGAACTAAAAGGTCACCTCGCTTCAAGCTGGAAAGACGTCTAGTTCCTAGAAGCGACTCCAAAAATGGGAAGCTGGGTTTCCAGCGTAGTTTCCACTGCGCGCCGGTGAGGAAGGGGCTGCGGGAGGGGGGCGGCCGCTGGCGGGGCGAGCGGAGGGGCGGGGCCCTGCTGCACAAACACCACGTGGGGCTCGGCTGGACGGGCCTGCTGTCCCGGCCTGACCCCGGGGAGCACCGTGCTTTCCTCGCCGGCCTGGGGAATGTCTGTCCTCGGGGACGTTCTTGCTGAGATCTGAGGTTTCGATTTCACCAAAATGAATAGCGCACTGGCCCACCCCTTCCGCGATTAATCCAAATAAACCAGGCTGGTTCCGGAGAGAATTTCAGGGGTTTCCAGCGGACAAAAGCGGGGCCCTGCCAGGCCCCAGAACGCAGAAGTGGGGAGCTGGGCGGATGGCCCCGAGGCCGCGGCCTCCCTGGCGGTGCCCGGAGCTGGCAGAGCTGGGCGCCTCTCTAAGGCGTGACGTAATCACCTAAGCCTGGGTGAGGCCCGAGGCACGTCACGGCTAGAAGACAACACGCAAACCTTGGTATGAAGGGCCTGTCACCGACGGAGGGGCTCCTGGAGCCCCGAACAACAAGCAACTCCCCGCCTGAAGGATCCGGGAGGCAAGGACCCCCAGGGTTGGGTAGACGTAAGGCCGCCAGGCCTTGCCCGCAGATCTCAGACCCTGTGGGGGAAGAGCTTTCTAGAACAGGGTTTTCCCGTGGGCTCTGTGGACGTTTAGTGCCAGTTCGTTCCCTGTGGGGGAGAGTGGCATCCCTGGCCCCCCACCCTCAATGCCAGGAGCACCCCCGGTTGTGACGACCACAGATGTCCCCAGACACGGCCCCGTGTCCCCTGGGTGAGAGCCCTGGTCTGGAACTCACGACGCCCGAGCAAGCAACCTTTGTTTCAACCCAAGGAGCTTACGCTGCATCTCGGGAGAGACCGCGACCCCGCGCAGGTCAGAGGTGCCCGGCACGAAGTCCAGCCAACGCTCCCATGAGCAGAAAATGTGCCGTTTCCCCATCAGTGCTCCCCTTGAGCAAGGTCCACGTGCGGCCTCCAGACGACTGGAAGAACGTGGGCAAGAACCAGAGGGACTGGAGCGAGGAGGGCCCTGAGCTGAACACACCTGCTCCCTGGGGTTCCAGGCCCCCCAGGGCCGGGTTCTCCGCTCTCGGAACCTTTGGGTAGGGCTCACCCCCTAAGGGTGTTCCTGACGCATTGAGGACGGATCTGATTTGCAGGAACCCAGGTGGCTGCCCCCAGGGGCGGCCCATCGTGTCCTGGGGGTTGAGATTAAGTCTCAGCGCGAACACGTGTGTCACAGAATCAGGATCATGAGCTGGGTTAAAAAAAGAACGTGAGGGGCACCTGGGTCAGTTAAGTGTCCGACTTCGGCTCAGGTCATGATCTCGCGGTTCCTGAGTTCGAGCACTGCATCGAGCTCTGTGCTGACGGCTCGGACCCTGGAGCCCGTCTTCGGATTCTGTGTCTCCCTCTCTCTGCCCCTCCCCCACTCACACTCTGTTTCTCTCTCTCTCTCAAAAATAAATACATGTT
>CM053574.1:1641104-1696473 GCA_028646485.1 Cryptoprocta ferox
CAGGTCCCCCCTCCGGTCCCACTCCAGATGCCCTGGCGGTGAAAGCCCTGCAGGGTGAGAGCCATTCCCGCTCTTACTACTCTTCACAACAGGGCCGCACACGCCAGCCCTCTGCTTCCGCGTGCAGGTGCAGACAGAGCAGTCCGTCCCACCACTGGGGCGGGGGGGACCGGCGGCACTGGACTCATGGAGCGACTGTCCCCCAACCCCGGGAGAGTGGTCTGCCTTACCTCAATTAACAAAAAATTTTTTAATGGTTATTTATTTTTGAGAGAGAGAGAGCACAAGCAGGGGAGGGGCAGGAGAGAGGGGGACACAGAATCCGAAGCAGCTCCAGGCTTCGAGCTGTCAGCACAGAACCTGACGTGGGGCTCGAACTCGAACAGTGAGATCATGACCTGAGCCAAAGTCAGATGCTTAACCGACTGAGCTCCCCAGGTGCCCCTTAATTTTAATCTTTTAAAAGACGTTGACTAGAGGAGCGCTCTCCCAGCAGCTAAGAGTGCGCTCCGGGGGCAGCGGGTCGGGTCGCTGAGGCCCCTCTCTGTGGCTCCCTGGGCCACGGGATCTGGACGGACCCCCAGGTCCTCCCCCATGAACCCAGGGGGCTGCAGCCTCGGCCGCACAGGGAGAAGAGACACGTGCCCCTGGAACCGCCATTCTGGGGATTTGTAGGCATCCTGGTCCCGGCACCCATCCATGCTCTTAAAAACAACTATGGCCACGCGTGAGACAGAGTGAGGCTGTGCGAGCGGGTCCAGCCTCGGCTCTCGCCAGCTGTGGATACGGGCTCACCTTTGGGGGCCTGTGCATGGCCCCTGTTCCCGGCCAGCTCTCTGGGGGCAGGGACGGGGCCAGTTTCCTGGCCGTGTCCCCACTGCTGGGTAGCAGGAGAGGCGCCTGCCCGCAGCACTGCCCGAGCAAGAATCTGTGGAGGAAGAGAAAGGGCCGTGGGAGCCCCAGGTGGCTGCAGGAAGCACTGGGGAGGAAAGCCTGCGAGGCCCGGAGACGGGATGCGCCCTGGCCTCCCTCCACCTGTCCCCTGGCCCCCTCCTCAAGCAGACGCTACTCCTCTAGGAGCAGCTGCCGGCAGAAAAGAGCCTGTGCCGGCCCCCCTGAGCCAGCTCTGCAGGGGGTGGGCGTGGGCGAGGGGACACCCCGGGCTGGGTCTGGAGTGGCCGCGCAGGGGCCGCTACGCAATCCTGACAGCATGTGCTGCCTCCCCCGATGGTATTCTGGGAATCCAAATTAATCCCAGATGCCGGGCTGCGAGGCAGAAGCAGAAGCCGATCTCGGCCTGGGCAGCGGGCCACCCGTGTCCTCCTTTTTCTTAGATCAGAATTGCCTTTTATAGCCAGCTTGATGTCTAACAGCGGGAGGGGTCAAGGGCAAGACAAGGAAGCACCAGAAGCGTAGGGCCCGCAGGGAGCGACCAAATCAAGGCTGGGACCCAGACCCTGGGCACAGCGGAGCCGAGGGGTCGAGGGTCCAGGGGGCCTGCGAGGGTGACAGGGCGGGGCCTGTGGGGAGTGTCCTGCCTCGCACTCTGCTCAGCTCTGGGAGGGTCGGTGAGCTGCCCACCGCCCTCGATTCTGAGGACGGAGGTGCCGTGCACAGAGCTAAGGTGCGAAGGCACATCTGTGTTCTTCCCCCTCTGCCTGGCTGACGGCGGCACGATAGTGATTGTCTGGGCTGCAAATTCTGGACGGACGGAGGAGCCCAGGAATCCAACGGTCCCAGGCTCAGAATCGCAAACCCAGGACCGTGTTTCCAGGGCCGGGAGGAGAGACAGAAAAAAACCAGGCAGGGTCCAGGCTGGTGGGCGACAGCTGAATCTGGACACCAGCTCTCCGGGGAGCGCGAGCGGGCGGGGCCGTCAGCAGCAGCCTCAGTGTTTGGAGGATGATGTAAGTCGGCTTGCATCACTGTGCAGAGTCGGCAGTTTCTCGAAGGGCCCTGGGGCTGGGAGGGGCTTCAGTGTGTCTCGCCTGATCCAGGTCACAGGTGGGGGGGGGGGGACTGAACACGACAGGCAGGGGCCCCTCTGTTTTGAGCAGCTGCAAGTTTAGCGCCCCGAGCCTTTGAGCAGCAGTGCGGACACCTTCCCCCATGTCCCCCACATCGCACGCGAGAAGGGCTGTGTATCCCACCACTCATGTGCAGGGACGAAGTGGGCGCTGTCGGGACCTTTCCCCAGACGGATACACGACACTGGCAGGGAGGGCACCATTAGCTGTGGCCCCTCCCCGCCCCCCGAAACAGCAGGCCACAGGGTCCCTGGAGAGCAGCTGAATTGTGGGGGCGAATGAGGTACCGCTGCCTAAATGCAAACCCCCCTGGTGCAGCCCGCATTCGTCTCCCGCGGCTACTGCGACAAATCACACCGGTGCTCTGGTGGCTTCAACAGCAAAAGTGTGTTTCTGCAGTTCTGGAAGCCAGAGTCCAAAACCAGGATCACTGGGCTGAGGTCATGGTGTGTGTGTGGGGGGGTCCCTCTGGAGGGTCCAGGAGGGCCGTTCCTGCCTCCTCCAACTCATGGGGGCGCCTGAGGGTCAAATCCCCTTCTGCCTCCTTTGTGGTTGCATTCAAGGCACATCAGGAAAATCCCTCCATCTCAAAAGCCTTAATTTAGTGACACCTGCAAAAGCGTGGTATTGATCAGGTGCCACTTTCGTGGGTTCTGGGGATTCAGGACCTGCGGTCTCCTGGGGCCTTTCTCGCCCAAGCACAGTCTTTCCAGGGCACACATGTGTGCACAGAGGAAGGGCTCCCATGTCCAGCAGCCCGGAACGCCTGTGTGAGGCACGGGCTTCGGGGAGCCGCGAAGACAGTGGAGCTGAGGATGGCGGATGTCCTTCCGGAAGCGAGGAGGGGAAGGCTCCGTCTGGTGGATGAGAAAGCCCAGGACCAGACAGTGATGTGACATGCCGTCCGTATGCTGGAGGCCAACGTGTCATCCACGTTAAAAACATTCAAACGGTAGCAGTATTTTTTTAACGGTGCTGGGGAAATAAAATCGGCCTGGAGCCGGTTCCCACGGGGGCTGGCCTGGCCCGGGAACCCCGCCGGCAGCGCCCTCTTCCTGCCGCACTTAGGCAGCGGCGCCGTCAGGCAGCTGCAGGGGAGACGGCCTGGCGAGGTGTCTAACCACCAAACACTGGCGAGGGGCTTTCTGGGGACAGCAAAACACAGAGCCAAGGCCCAACAGCTGCTCCTTCCTGGCCAGCAGGTAGAGAGCGCCCAGAAAGCTCCTGGGGTCCGACACGCCTCCTGGTGGGGCTCACAGCTCAGGTGGCATTTGAGAAAAAAGGTCAAGGGGAGCCTGGCGGCTGCCCCTCCATGACACACTGCAAACCGCAAGGGAGTCAGAAGGATCTGCAGGTGGCCAGTGGGCGGAGCCAGGAGGGGAAGTGCGGGGAGGAGAAAACCGAAACAGAGTAACATCTGATTCAGCAGAGGCCCTGCCCACACCGAGCTGCCCTCAGAGGCTCGGAGCCTGCCAGGCTTCTGCACACGCACACGCACACGCACACGCACTGCGGGGCCTGGGTATCCCGGTGGAGGCGCAGGGACCATGGGGGTGGAGGTGCAGCACCCAAAGCTCCCCAAGTGACACAGGTTTGTAATCCGAGACCGGCAGCAGACTCCGGTGTCCCCAGGCACGGGCACCGTGCGGTCTTGCACACACCCGGCCAAGGCGCTCCGGGTCCCGCCAGCATCTCCTCCTGCAGCGAGCTGGGGGAGGCCCAGAGCTGCAGTTTGCTGGTCCTCTCCCGGCCAGCACCCAGGCCACCGTCACATGCCTGAAGGCCTGTGAGCACAGCCGAAATCTGCCTGCCTGACCTAAGGCCATACTTCCTTCTGTCCATGTTTTTACAACTGAGGTGAGAGTTGTACACGATAAAAGTAACCGTTTTAAAGTAAACATTTCAGTGGCATTGGGTGCATTCACAGTGTCCTGCAAACACCACCTCTACCAGTTCCAGAACATTCCATCAGCCCAAAAAGGAAGCCATGTCCCCATCGGCTGTCATCCTTCCCCCGGCCCCCACATAACCCCCCTTCCCGTCTGCGGATGAGCCTGTTCTGGACGATTCACGCACGTAGACTCACACCCTGTGCGGCCTCTTGTGTCCGGTTCCCTCCCTGAGCGTCGTGTGTTCAGGGTCCATCCTTGGGGCAGTGGGGGTGGGTGCCTCACTCCTGCTCGCGGCCAAGGGATGTGCGTGTGCGCGGTGGACGCACCTGAGGGACGTGCGCGTGCGTGGCGGACACGTATGTATCCGTCCATCCACTGATGGACATGTATGCTGTGTCCACCCTTTGGCTCCTGTGAATTGTGCAGCTGTGAACATACACGCACGTGTCTTTGAGTATCTCTGCAGTCATTTTGGTACATTCCTGGGGCTGGAACCACGGGGTCACTGGGCGTCCCTCCACCTCCCTCCCTGACATGCCCAGAGCAGACCTGGAATCTTGCCCTGTGTGGCTGGCTTCCTCACAGTGCAACCAGTCAGCGTGCAGGTACACACACATCTGAAGGGCGTCCGTATGTCCTGAGGTGACGGGCTGTGGGGACCTGGCGGGACAGCGATGCGACGCAGGCACAAAACGTGAGGGGTGCCCAAAATCCAGCGATCGAGGCAAATCATATTTTAACGCTCTGTCGTCAAAAATCAAAACGAATGCACACAATCCATGGCGGACGAAATACCGACATTTAAAACAAGACAGGACGAGCAACAGCGCTGAGGCAGCCGTCCTGGGGCCTGGACCAAGGGGAGGCACCAGAGCCCCAGCCTGTCTGGGCTTAATGAACATTTTGAAATTCAGTTCACTGGACTTTCGCATCGACTTTGACTTATTAATGGAGATAATAAATAGCGTTCTGTTAAAATATCCTACTTTTACATAAAATCAAATTAGACCAAATTAGGATAAATAAGTTACCATTAACACAAATTAATTCATTTTTATTCTATGTTAATGTGCTGTTTATCTTGATCCCAAAGGGTCTCAGAGCCGCCCCGGGTCCTGCATGCAGGGCAAGTGCCCCCTGGCCGCACCCGGCACCGGCCCTGGGATACGGGGTCCTGACGGATGGGGGAGAGCCCAGCCCCACCGCTCACTGGGGCTACTCAGGCTCCCTTCAGGTTGCCCATTTCTGGGGCCCCTGGTCATGTGGAGCAGCTGGAGGGTGGGATCCTGGTGCCCGTGAGCACGAGCCGGACGGCCAGGACCAGGAAGGGGCCAGCATGACCCCAACGCCCTACAGGAAGTGAGGTGTTGTCTGCTGGTCCTAAGGTTGAGGGGAGTGGGTGGAGGCCGGCTGGGACCCCACAGGGCGTTGGGTTAACTTGTGTCCCTGCCACAACTTCATGTGTTGAAGTCCTGACACCCAGCTCGTAGACGGGAAACTATTTGGAAATGGGGCCACTGCAAGGGTACCTAGTTAAGGGGAGGTCATACCTGAGGAGGGTGGCCCTAATCCAACAATACCAGCGTCCTTCTAAAAAGGGGCCATGTGCACACAGGCCAGGAGAAGCCCTGTGAAGATGGGGCCGAGATGGGGGTGATGCTTCTACAGGCCAAGGAATGCCAAGATTGCAGTGACCCCCCCAGTGATTCTGGGAGAGCCTGTTCCCTGAGCAGAAACAGCCCTGTGACGCCTCGATCTTGAACTTGGGGCTCCAGAGCTGGGAGAGAATAAACCTGCACTGTTTCAGCACCCAGGTTATGGCAGCCTCCGGGGGAGACGACACACAGGGCTGATAGACTGGAACGACCACCCTAGAATGTCTGTCGGGAGCCGGCGGTGCCCCGTCCCACCCCAAACCCTGGGAGACTCATGTGGTTGGATTAGCGGACGACACGCAGGAAAAGCACATGGCAAGGGTCTCGGCCTCAGGGGGCCTAGGAAACGCGACAAAGACCAGCTTTAACGTTTGCAAGACGCTGGCCCATTTCAGGAGGGGCTTGGGCCGAGGTGCGTGGGGGGCACATTTCTCCCGGGCTGTTGGGTTTCAGTGGGGCCCAGGGTGCGCACACCTGCCTCCTGAGCACTCAGTCTGAGACTCTCAGTTCCCAGAAGCCAGCAAAGGGAAGACACTCAGAGTCAAAGCCAGGCAGGCAGCTGGCCCATGACCTCCCAGGCCCCAGTGGCATTTCAAGCTGGTGTGAAAACAATGTGGGGCGGGTCCCCTCCCCCCCCCACCCCCGCCCCCGCCCCCGCCCAGACCCTTACTAAGCCACTGGGTTCAGTGATCTGGCCTCTGGCGAGACAGCCTCGAAAATGCAGTGGGAGATGGTGACTGAGAACCAGGAGCACGAACGTCTCCGCACAGACTGACTTAAGGGGACAGGAATTCCGCCGGCTGATGTCTAGACTGCGGTGTTTCTGGGATGAAGGAACCAGGAGCCAGAAACGCTGGCCCGTGGGGAGGGTTGTGCTGCCACCTGGCGGCCACGGCGGCATGGGGCCCCGAGGAGCGTCAGGTGACACGGGCGCGGGATGTTGGCAATAAGCCCTCATTAAGGCCTGTGCATGACGGGGGAGGCCGTGCACGACCTGCAGGGTGAGACCCCTGGGTTAGGGGCTCCACTGAGACCCAGGAGACTGCGTTCTGTAGCCATCTGACTACTGAGGTCCTGGGGTGCTGCGCACACAGAAATAACATCGAGTGGGGGTGACTCAAGACGCCGGTTCACCTGTGTGACCCCTTGGGAGTTGTTGTGTCTCGTTGAGCAGGACTGAACTCAACTTCTTTTCCCCAGATACGGAATGCAGGGTCTTCCCGTCCTGGCACGGCTGGAACGGGGGCGGGTCACTCTTTTGGGCACTGTGGGGGCTGAGCGTCCCTGCCCCCAGCCCCTCGGTGCCAGGAGGCCCCACCCCTGTCGTGATGACTAGAGATGTCTCCACACATGGCCCAGGGTCCCCTGGGCACGGTTACTGTGGGTCGGAACACCAGCATAAGCAATGATTTTTTTTATTGGAGCCAAATGTCCCTTGCTGGACGCAGAAACCATCCAGGCTGCTGGTAGCAGCGTCAGCCGCAGAGACAGCTCCTGGCCTCCACCTGTGAGGGCCTCCGCCGGGGCTGGGGGGCGGGGGGCGCACAGGAATGAGGGCTGCAGGAAACCCCACCTGCTCAGCCACGCGGCCCGAACAGAGGCCGCTGTACCTGGGACAGCAGGTCCAAGGGGCCAGGGCGTGGAGGCAGGTCTGTCCCAGGGCGCAGGCTAGGCCCAGGAGGGCTACCCTCCCCCGCAAAATTCTGCTTCTGGAATTTGCTTTAGGGGTCCTTAGGCACAACCCTCTCTGCTCCGGCTTCACCCACGTGGGCTGCACGTCTGCCTTTGGCGTCCCTTCCCCCACACGGTGATATGGAAGGTTCCATTTCACAACCGCATCCGAGTGAAGACGAACATTAACCGGGGCAGGTTTGTTATTGAACGTTAATGTGTGATTCATCTCTTGTTGACTGGTTTTTAAAGAAGTTAAAATGAACACGTCTCCGTGGGCCCTGGGTGCCGTCCCGCCTCCCGCCCAGACTGGGTCAGCCCGTCTAGGCCACACCAGCTCCCGGGTGTTTGTTTGCCTGGAGGCCTGGCGCTGCCCTGGACTCGGTCCCAGCCTGGGGTGCTCTTGCCCCCAGGGGTCGTGGGGTGAAGCCTGTGGATACCATGGGTGTCCCTGGCCTCGGTGGGTGGGGGCCAGGGAACCCCCGCCCCTGGTGCCCAGGATGTCCCCGGAGAGTGAACGCGCTGCCCACGTGTCCGTCTGTAGCGCTGAGACCCTGGGCTATGCCAGTTAACTCAGACCGCGCATCTGGCTTGTCCTGTTGCCGTGGGGGTGACAGAAGACCGGACGCAAGTTGCAGGCGCAGCGGCTTCCGCAGAAGCTGCTCTGAGGACCGGCCCCAGGGCTCGTCCAGAGGCGAGGGCCTGCCCCACACATCCAGTGGGAACCACGCCTGGGAGCAGGCCCAGGGCTCTGGAGATGCAGGGAGGCTGGGATGACATCCGCACTGCACACAAGCAGGGTCAGAGGTCACAGGTCACCAATTACTCCCTGCCCAGCAAGTGGAGTGCGGGGCGGGGGGGCTGCACAAGGTCCTGCACATGTGCTACGATGCACGTGATGTGAACACTACCATCTCACACTTCAATTCAGTGGCATTTGTGAAACCCACACTTCTATCTACTTCCAGAACATTCCATCGGCCCCAAAGAAGCCTTGTCCTCATCAGCCATCACCCTTCCACCCCTTCCCCAGCCCCCGGCCCCCAGGAGCCCCTTCCTGTCTGTGGATGAGCCTGTTCTGGACAGTTCACGCACGTGGACTCACACCTCGCGGGGCCTCCTGTGTCTGATTCCCTCCCTGAGCGTCGTGTGTCCTCGGGGCGGCGGGGGTGGGCGCCTCACTCCTGCTAGAGGCCGAGGGATGTGCACTTGCTCGGTGGACGCACCGGAGGGGCATGCATTTGTGGAGCACGCATTGTGGGGACAGGTCATCTGTGGACAGACACTCGTGCTGTTCCCAGCTCACGACTGAGCTGAGTCATGCTGCTGTGCACACGCACATGCAAGTTCTTGTTCGTGCACATTTTTCCGTCGCTCTGGGCGCAAACGCGGGAGAGGAACTGCTGGGTCACGTGGCAGCCCCGTGTCTAATTTTCGGAGGGGCCGCCACACTGTCCTCCACAGCAGCCATCCCTCTCCCGAGGCGCATTCGTTCATAGCCAGGGTGCACTCCCCTGTTCCACGGTGGCACAAGGATTCACTAAGATGTGTGCCCAGAGCACCTGCCATGTGCCTGGTGTAGTGGAGGGTACCCGCCTCCCTGCATCTTTACAGGGCGCCCCGGAATGTGGCGATGCAGGGCCGGGCAGCAGCAAGGTCCGCCACGCCTCCTGGGCGGGTGCTGCAGGGCCACCGCCACCGCGTTGCAGTCCCCGCAGGTCTCTGTCACCAGCAGGCAGGCGCCCTGCTGCTCTTCTTAGCTGCGGGGGGCCTCCAGAGCCAACTCAGGAGCTGACCTGAGCTAACACAGCACAGCAGGAGTGCTCCCGGGCCAAAGGCCGGTGACCAGACCCCCCACGCTGAAGAAATGAGGCTAAAGAGAGCACAGGCCTTGGGGCTGCTGGCCTGGCTCCCAGCCTCAGTTTCCCCAGCTGTTGTCACAGGGTAATCCCAGCCTGCCTTGCAGGTTGTGAGGGTGACTGTAAGAGAAAATGTGTTGTAACTCGGAAGGTTCTGGCAAGTGTGAGCCTCTCACAGGTGGCCCACCCAACGTCTGAGCACCACGGAAGCGACATGGTACAAGCCCGTATGCATGAAGGCAGGGTTCCCCTGCACCCGGCGCTGCTGACACCACGGCCGGTTAATCTCTGTGGGGGCGTCCCGGGCGCTGTGGGGCGCTCCACAGCATCCCTGGCCCCCACTCCCTCAACGTCCCCAGTCGTGACAACCACACACGTCTCCAAACATGGCCCTGTGTCCTCTGGGGCAGGATGGCCCGGGGTGATCCCCTCTGCATTAATGGACTCCATCGACCCGCAAGGGACTTTCTGTCCCATAATCATCTAACGCAAATTCTAAAGTTTGAAAGTATGTCTCAAACACAGGTCCAAGTCCCCATGTGACAAGGTCATCATGGGTCCCTGTAAGAAACCCTCTGACACAGATGTAGGTGAACCCTAGCTCTGGGCCGCCTGTCCTAGTAAATAAAGTTTTACTGGCACACGGCCCATTTGATTACAAGGAAGTAGTCTTGACAGACACAGTCTGCCCCACCAAGCTGAAAATATTCACTATCGGGCCCTTTACGGAAAAGGTTCGTGACCCCTGGTCTAGGCAAAGCTGGATGGACCTAATGTTCTGGACAGGGCAGATAGACATGCACACAAATAATGATGTAATATAGAAACAATTTCACTTGGTGGCACCGGGCAGGGGGAAGCAGGGCAGTTCAGAAGGACCGCGTACAGAGTGGGAGGGAGGCGGGTGTCCAAGATGAGCTGCAGAAAAGAGGTCTGGCTGAAGAGGGGGCCTCGGAGCAAAGACCCTAAAGAGGAGGGGCGGCTGCGTGGCTGTTGGGAGGGAAGGTGGCCGCACAGATGTCTGGGAGGGGAGGGGGCGGCGAGGCCAAGAGGCTGAGGACCGGACCGAGGGGCCACCGTGAGCGGCCAGCTCTAGGCCTCGGGTGACCAGGAAGGGGGCACCCGGCCACGGAAGTCACGTGATCCAACCGAGCGCCCTCCGCCTGCCACTGAGCTGGGCTTTCCCTCCTCCGCGTGACACAGCCTTGCCAGGGCCCGGAAGCCAGACCTGCCGCTACTTCTGGACACTGCGCCGGCTTCTGCGAAGCCGGGTCCTGACCTCTCCGCCCGCCTCTAGCCCCACCCAGAGCTTGCTGGAAACGAGCTTCCTGGAAGCCCCAGGCACGGGGCCACACAGCCTGCTGACATCCCGCCAGGCTGCTGGAGGACCCTTGGCTGCCGCCAAGGGGCCCAGGGGAAGCATCTCGGTGTCAGCACCCTCCCCCCACCCCTTCCTGCAGAGGACAGCAGCTCCGCGTTCACACGCCCCCCTCCCTGTGCACGCTGGCTGTGCAGGAGCTCGGGCCCGCGTTCCTGCGGACAGGGAGCGCACCGTGTCCCCGTGACCCGCCACCCACCACAGGACGGACGGGGCCCCTGCCAACATCCTGGCATCACCCAGTGACATCGGAGGCCTGCATCTCAGAATCTCGGGCTGCAGGAGTCCAGACACACCACTGGGCTGGGTAGTTCTCCGGGGAGGTGACCCGGGCGCTGTGGGGGCTGAGCAGCACCCCTGGGCCCCACCCCTCGATCCCAGGAGCCCCCCCAGGTCGTGATGGCCACAGACACCTCCAGACACCTCCCAGTCTCCTGGAGGCAGAACCCCCCCCCCACCATGAGACCCCCCCTTGGGAAGCTGCTGGTCAGACCCTGCGCTGAGTGCCGTGTGGGCACCTGCGTGTTTGAGGGGCACAGGGAGGCACCTGTGGAGGTGCGGTTCCTGGGGTCACACTCCTGGTTGCCCGACCCCTGGAGAGCACAGCTCACAGCCCCTCGGCTTCCCGGCCAAGATACCCGGCGGAGGATCCCGGGCCAGCAGTGCTCCTGGCACGGGTTGCAGTGTCTCCGCCTGTGCCCAGGCCTGTTCCCAGCAGGTGCTGGGAGGGACCTGGCTGTACCCGGACGCTGGGCTCTGGCTTCCACACAGCCCCTTGTCAAAGAGGCTGGACTACGGGTGCTCTCACCTGGGCTGACTGTCCCCAGGGGACACCGGCTGATGGCTGAGGACATCTGTGGTTGTCACACTGGGAGCCTCCTGGCATCGCATGGGTGGGGGTCAGGGACACCACTGAACCCCCACAGTGCCCGGGACGTCCCTGAACATCCGCAGTGCAGAGGGGGACAGACCTTGGACTAAGCATCTGGGGAAGATGGGAGTCTGACCCCTGCTCACGCTGGACACCAGAGTAAATCCCCAGGGGTCAAACGGTACAAACCAGGGTGACCCCAGCCTCTGTGAGTCGCCCCTCTACCCCTCACTGACCAGTTCAGGTCATGCACTCCATGTGCATATCAGCAACACACTGGCTGGGAAGGGGGAGGAAGGTGTAAGCCTAGGGCGGCCAGGCAGAGGTCCCCGAGTGGCAGGCCAGGAGCACAGCCACGGCTGGACTGACCCCACCTTTCTGTCACCAGCCATGGGGTGAAGCGGATCTCCAGAGCCCCGGCGAGGGACGGGACCGTATTCTGAGCCTCCTCCTGGTCAGCCCCTCACAGCACACACACGCGGAAGGCGGGGAAGGGAATTTGGACAGGCGCCATGGCCAACGGCTTGGGCTTGCCGCAGGAGGGGGACCCGAGGGGGACGCACAGATGGCCAGAGGGCCCTACAGACGAGGGGCCTGGGGCCCAGCCGCCCTCCAGAGAGCCCTGCGCTCCTCCGGCCTGCACCGTGGGGCTGACACGGCTGCCCTGGCCAGGGCCCCGTGCTCCACGGCCCCCCCGTGCTAGCACTGCTCTCACGGCCCCCAGTCTCCCCTCGGGGCTGTAAGCGGCCCCGTGGCTGAGCCCCACGAGGCCCACCCAGTGCTCTGGGGATGCCCAGGATGCCACTGGGCAGGTGGGGGGTGCAGCCTTGGGGTATCTGTATTTTCTAAGCAGAGAGCGACCTGGGGTCCCACCTGAGATCAAGCCCGGCCCTGAACCTGTGTGGTGTGAGCGGGGACTAGACGCCATTTGTTTTCCAAATAATGAATGCAGGCTCTGCCTCTGGCCTGCTGACATCGGAGCAGGTTGTCCTCAGTGGGGCGTCCTGGTCCCACCCTCTCAATGCCAGGACCCCCCAGATGTGACAACCACAGATGTCCCCAGACACCGTTCAGTGTCCCCAGGGCCAGACCTGCCTTTAGTTGGGAACCGCTGGCCTGGACCAGGAACTAGGTTCCTCCAGGGAGCTGAAGGGACCCACGGTGGGGGGACCAAGCCTGCACCAGCCCCTGTGGCCCCCACTCTGCCTTGGGGGCTGGGAGCCTCGGCCCCTGTGTCAGCCAGGTCAGTGTGGGACCAGCCCAGACAGAGGCCTGCAAGACCCGGGTCATTGCCCCTTCTGCCTCCAACACTCCTGCCCATCCCTCGGGGGTCGGCGTGGACGTCCCCTCCCCAGAGACTTCCCTGGACCCCCGGCTGCAGAGTCAGTCTTCCCAGCCCCCCATCGCCACGTCGCCAGCACGTTTCCCAGGTCTGGCAATGATGACCCACCGTCAGGGGCACGTGAAAGCCCTTGGGTCAGGACTCGCTGACCTGCCTGGTCTATGACCCCTTTCCCCGCCCAGCTTCTGCCCATTCACCCAAACACCTGGTTCCCAAGGCGGAGAACCCCCCTCATTTGACTGCGGCTGCGGCCCCCAATCTCACTTTCCTTCCTTCCAGACACGTTTTTAAATGAAGTTTTCAACTGGAATAATTTGGGATTTACAGCAAAGTGGCAGAGACAGCAGAGAGAGTTCTGTCCGCCCTCCACCCAGCACCCCTCGCCGGAGTGTCCCCCCTCCCAGGGTGCGTCTGCACAGCGACCATCTTGTCAAGACAAGAAGCATGGTCATCTTGTCTCTGTGGTGTCCTCGCTCTGCCCCAGTCCCTTGGGTGTTCCTTGCACCTTCTCAGCAAACCTGTATGGCTTTTCATTTAATAAAATGTCATTTAGCCTTTTTTATTGTTATTTCTAAGTCAATTAATAAAATTTAAATCTCTCAGTTTTAACTTTGAGTCCACTGACTTGATGACTAGAACCTGCGTGAGGGGCGCCTGGGGGCTCAGCCAGCTGGGTGTCTGACTCTTGATTTCTGCTCAGGTCATGATCCCAGGGTCGTGGGATCGAGGCCCACATCGGGCTCTGAGTGCGGAGCCTGCTTGGGATTCTCTCTCTCCCTCTGCCTCTCTCCCTCACTCACTCTCTCACTCAAAAAATAAAAAGAATAAAATAAAAGTAGAACCTGCAAGAAACAAAAACTCTTTGGAGTCCTCAGGACCGGAGGTTGAGAACCTCTGTCCTGAAGCAGGGTCGGAAGACCATGGCCCTCCATGTGGTTCTGTGCACAAAGTCTTTTTTTTCTTTTTTAATGTTTTGTTTATTTTTGAGAGAAAGAGACAGAATGTGAGCAGGGCAAAGGGCAGAGAGAGAGGGAGACACAGAATTGGAAGCAGCTCCAGGCTCTGAGCTGTCAGCACAGCGCCCGATATGGGGGTCGAACCCACAAACCACAAGATCATGACCTGAGCCCCCCAGGCTCCCCCTTGTGCACAGTCTTAGTGGCATGTGGCCACCTCACCTTGCTCAAGTACTGTCTCGGCAGCTTCCGTGTTGCAAGGGCAATGCTGAGTTGTTACAACAGAGACTTTCCGGCCTGCAAACATTACACTTACTTAAGGAATAGCCCTTTCCATAAAAAGTTTGTCACCCTCGGTCTCGATTACAGCAAGTCTGTCCCAGTGCTTATACACAGTCGGGTCCACACCTCGCCAGAGCATAGGTCCTCGCAGACGCTGGGATATCATCAAAGTGATCACCACGTAACATCTTTTAAAGGCAAACAAATTCACCCACGCGCAGGAGCGAGGCGCCCACCCTTGCCGCCCCGCGGACGGACCCTGAACACACGACACTCAGGGAGGGAACCAGACACGAGAGGCCACACAGGGTGTGAGTCCACGTGTGTGAACCGTCCGGAACGGGCTCGTCCACGACAGAAAGAGGCTCCTGTGCGCCAGGGGCTGGGGAAGGGGTGGGGGGATGATGGCTGATGGGGACGGGGTTGCTCTTTGGGCTGAAGGAATGCTCTGGAATTAAATAACACAATGGTTGCACAGCCATGTAAATGTACTAAAACACACTGAACTGTACACTTTAAAAGGGTGAATTGTATGGTAAGTGGATTATATCTCAATAAAGCTGTTATCAAAACATTTTTTTAACCCGTAGAATTAAGAAAACAAAGCCAACACGCCTGCACTCAGGCCCTCGCTGCCCCTCCCCCCGGCTGCTATCTGCACCACAGACACACTTTTGGCCCCCACTCCACCCCAGAGCCAGGCCCGCCCCAAGGGGCCACTCAGCCGCAAGATCAACAGGACACAGAAAAGGGAAAAAAGTCAAAATCATTCTCCATCCAAGCAAATTAGGAAGATCTCAGGCAAGAATGCAACATTCCCAAGCCATTAAAGGCAAAAGAAAAGATTTCCAGGAACATCCCAGCTGTGGGGGGAGGGGGGGCTCCCGGGGCCTTCCACATGCCATGGGCGCCCCTCTGCTGGGCCCAGAACCAGCCCATGGTGCAGAAGTGCCGGCCATGTCCGTGCTGGTCTGCGACCCCGGGGCCAACCTCCCAGCCGGGTTTCACCTTCCTTCATAAAAGGGGTGAAGGACGGGGGGTGAAGGCTCCCCTGCTGGCAGCGGGCCCCAAAGGTCGGAGCAGAGCTGGGCTAAGTGACTCGCAAACAGAGGCCCATCTGTGTGGCTTTGACCTGCTCCACAGCCACCTCCCGAGGTCACCCAGTCCCCCTTTCCGCCCCCCTTCCCGTGGGGCACAGAATAACGACCCCCCAGATTCACTCCCAGGGGAACCTCAGAAGCTGCTTGACACGAACTGAATTGTGTCCCCAGATTCCCACAGAGCCCCCCGACCCCCGATGGGATCGTGGTTGAAGACGGGGCCTTATAAGAGGTGATCAATTTAAACGAGGTCACCAGGGTGGCCCCAGTCTGCACAGAATGACGGCCCTGTGGGGACACGGCCAGTGGTCCGGGTCTGCACATGCGGGACAACGGCCTCAGCGGGCCCAGCCCTGACAACGGCCTGGTTTCTAGAACCCTGAGGACCAACGATTCATTGTTTGGCTGCCCCTTCTGTGGGACTTGGTAGAGCAGCTGGAGCGGGCTCTGGGGACCTTATCTGAACACGGGGAGGGTCCGAGGGTGTGACTGGTTATATTAAGACCATGCAGGGTCAGGGTGCACCCTGACCCCGGGACTGGTGTTCTTATCGGAAGAGAGACACACAGGGAGAAACAGATGCTGCAGGGACAGGCCACAGGCTGCTGGGCCCCCAGGAGCTGGAGGAGGAGGGGGACCCTTCCCTGGAGCCTCTGGAGGGAGGTCGGCCCCTCGACACCAGGCGTGTGGCCCCAGGGCATGGGAGAACAGAATTCTGTGTTTAAAAAAAATTTTTTTTTTTTGAGAGAGAGAGAGAGAGAGAACAAGCGGGGGAGGGGCACAGAGAAGGGGAGAGAGAGAATCCCAAGTGGGCTCCATGCTGACCTGCTATCGAGAATCAGATGCTCAACCAAAATGCCCCCCAAATTCTGGGTTTTAAGCACCCCGGTTTGTGGTCTTTTGTCACAGTGGCCCCAGGACATTGGCAAGGCTCTCTGGTCTCCCCCCACTCCCAACACACCCTGATTGTGTAGGAGGAGCCAGCTCAACCCACCAGGTTTTCAGAAACCACTCCAAGTATGTGAACATGGCTTTCACCCACCCTTAGCCTCGGAAGCACCCCCACTCCCCTGGGTGGCCTCCACGTGGTGCCTTCTCCAAATTGCTTTTTAAAAATGTCGTCTTAATGTTGATGGGCTGTGTGTACTAGTCCCTCCTGGCTGCCATCACAGAGCACCAGGCACGGCGCCTTAAACCGCAGGCATCACGGCTCATGTCGGGAGGCTGGAAGTGTGAGGTCGCGGCTCCGGGCAGGGTCCCTGGTGAGGCTGCCCTTCCTCGCGGGCAGATGGCGGCCTCCTCACTGAGGCACCACAGGGGGCCCACCCTCAGGATCTCACCTAACGCCCATCACCTCCCAAACCACCCCCCCCCCAGCTCAGGGCTTCCACATATGAAGTTGGGGGATGCAAACACTGGGCCCCTAAGGCGGGGGTACGTTACCATTATTAAGCGCCCACCATGCACAGGCCGGGCCCGGGCGGTGCGGGTGCGCAGGGCCCTGGGGCTTCCCAGCCCCTGGCAGGTGAGCTGACCTAGCCTAGCTCACACAGGCCTGCGGGCCCGGCGGCCCTGCCTGCCCCTCCCTCTGCACTTTGGAGGGGTGCACTTCACCCCGCAGGAATCAGCAGTCAGAAATGCTGCTGGGAAGGGTGCACAGCATGTCTAGGGAGACTCCGAGGCCGCTCACGGTGGCTGCCTCCAGGCAGGCGGCAGAGAGCATGGGGGAGGGAGGCGCCATTCTCATCCTGTGCCATTGGCACCACCGCAATTTTTATTCCAGGGCGCACTTCTTCATGCAAAACGTCTGCGTCCTCCGAGGGCTGAGTGGTCCGCGTGAGGGTGGGGGAGGAAGAAGCCACGTCTTGGATTCCACAGCTCAGACGCAGCTCCCGTGTCCTGGGGGGCGGCCCGTGACCTGGGGCGAGGTGCCAAACCAAAACAGAAAGGTATCTGATCCCCAACAGAGTTCCAAGCGGGGACTCAAACAGGTATTTTCACCCCTGTGGTCACAGCAGCACGATTCATGACGGCCACAAAGAGGGTGGAAACACCCCAGTGTCCATCTGTGGACAAAGGACAAACACGGCGGGTCCACCCTCACTGGGATGTGATCCGGCCTCAGGAAGGAAGGACGTCCTGCACCTGCCACCACGTGGACGGACCCAGGGGACACTGTGTGCAGTGACAGAAGCCAGACACAGGACACGTCCTGCGTGACCCCACTCACAGGGGGTCCCTAGAGGCATCCTGTCCACAGAGACACAGAGTAGATGGTGGGAGCCAGGGCTGGGGCAGGAGGCGGGGAGTCCATGCTTCGTGGGGACAGAGTCTCAGTCTGGGGAGATGGAAGGTTCTGGAGACAGATGGTGGGGCAGCTGCATGACTGTGTGAGTGTGCCTGACGCCCTGAGCTTTGCGCTTGGAGATGGTTAGGATCGTGAATTATTTGTAAAGTTTACTTCTTTATTTTGAGAGAGAGAGAGAGAGAAAGAGAGAGAGAGAGAGAGAGAGAGAGAAAGAGAGAGAGAGAGAGAGAGAAAGAGAGAGAGAGAGAGAGAGGGAGGGAGGGAGAGGGAGAGAGAGAGAGAGAGAGAGAGGGAGAGAGAGGGAATCCCAAGCAGGCTCTGTGATGACAGCGTAGAGCTGGACGTGGGGCTTGAACTCACGAACCGTGAGATCATGACCTGAATGGAAATCAAGATCAGACACTTAACCGACTGAGCCCCCCAGGGGCCCCCAGAATCACGAATTTTAAGTTAATGTGTATTTTACCACAGAGAGGATGGAGGGGGGTAGGGAGGGGGGGAGAGAGAGAGAGCGAGCGAGCTCCAAACGCTCACGAGGCCGTCTCTGTCCTGGGTTTGCCATGTGTGGCGCAATCCGGCCTGTGCACAAAAGTGGCCTCCCTGGTGGCCTCGTGGCGCAGGTGGCTGGTCCCCAGCTGCCACCTCCGCTGGGCTCCCTCCAGGCGGCAAGCTGGGATTCTGGGAGGCGTGCACAGACCAGCTCTGGCAACGTTCCCTGGTAGGTGCCAAGAAGGGGGTGCAGGTGGCAGGCAAGGAAACGCCCCTCCACGCGCCACGTCCCAGGTGCTCACCTGGCGGACAGAGGTCCCCACGGGCCAGGCCGCTCCTGCCCCGAGGACAGGAAAACAAGGTCAGCTCGGGACACAGAGCTGCTGTCCTTCCCAGTGGCCACAGGGTGGGGGGGGCTCCGTTTGCTGCTTTCCCAGGGGTGCGGGCTCTTGGCCAGGGGCGCGTTCTGTCCCCGTGGTTCTGCCACTTCTTTCTGGCCCAGCCGGAGGAAAGGGTGCTGGGACAGGAGCAGGGGTCCAGGGCTCACCGCCAACCTGCCGAAGGCCTGGGGGTCCCTCACTCAGCCCCTGTGTTTCCACGGACACCGGAGAAGCTGGAGGGAGGAGGAGGGCAGAGCCCCAAGAGGTGGGGCTCTGGGGAGCGACCCCCAATAAGAGCAGGCGGAGGGACCCACTGCCCGTTCATCCAGGCCTGGGGAGCTGCCTCACAGACTCCCCGCAACAGCGTGGGGTGTCGGGAACGCGAGGGCTGAGCTCTGGCGCCTACGCCCACCCCCAAGCCGCCTGGCCAGCAGCACCGTGGAAACAGCCCTGAGGCCCCCAGGGACCTCTGCCCGCCGTCGCTAGGTGACTGGGCACCCTCACCTTCTCTGCGCCTCAGTTTCCTAATCTGGAAAACACGGTCAGCTCATTGTTGGCACGGGTGGGCCTGGAACCCTCTGCCCTCGGCCTCCCTGCCCCCTCTCCCTCAGCCGGAGCCCTCGGTTCCTGCGCCCCCGGAGGGCTCCCCTGCGTCCAGTCAGCTCCAGGGCATCATCAACCTCAACTCAGACCTCACTTCCTCCAGGAAGGTCTCCCTGAACACCTGCTCTCACTCCCAGGCAGTATTGTCACCGTCAGTTCTCTCACCTGGGGTCTCACCCAGGACAGTCCCGCCCCAGGGGACACTGGGTGAGGCAGGGACATCTGTGGCTGTCCTGACGGGGGACCTCCTGGCACGAGTGGGTGGGGCCCGGGATGTGCTACCCCACCCCCCACAGTGCCCAGCTGGCTCTACCCCACGGCACCAGGGCACAGAAGGGACACAGAAGGCCTGGTTAATGGTTTGCCAGGGGTCCCAGCAGGTGTGACCCCAGCCCCCCGTTGCTGCCTGTCTTCCCGAGTAGTCCGTGTGTCTGTCCTCACACCTGCGACCCTGGCCCCTGTCAAGGACACACGCCGGGAGCGCTGCCAGACCTCACCCTCTGTCCCTCGGCCGCAGCTGGCTTTGCGGGCCCGCCCCCCGCGGGAGCAGAGCTCGGGCTCAGCGGGAACACTCGTCAGGGAGCCAGGGAACGGCATGTCACATTCCGGGAGGCTAATGAGCTCAGACCTCAGCTCCGGCGATGACTCGGCCAAGAAGCTGCATGTGATCATTACTCGTCCCGGGTTCTGCTCACTGTCCCTGACGTGTCACTGGTCCGGCTCCCAGACTCGCCCCTCTGTGCGGGGGGTCCTGCCAGGACTGTCCTCCAGCCTCCCCTCACCTCCTTACACCTGCTCGCTGAACACCCCCGAGGGGTCGCACAAAACCCACGCCCTGGAGGAGCTCACGGCCGGGCCCGGGCGACAGACACAGCTCATCTGAATGTCACACACTTAAGTTACTAGGCCTCTCTGCCATGATTTTCTCATCCGTGAAATGGGGACAACTGGGGCCTCAACTCAGGTCTCCCAGGCCTGAAATCAAGGGCTGGCCGGGCTGAGTTCTCATCCGGAACTCAGGACCCCCTCAAGCTCACGCGAGCTGCTGGCAGTATCTGCTCGCCGCAGCCGGAGGACCCTGGTCCCCACTCTCCTGCCGGCTGCCAGATGGGGACTGCTCCGAGCACCCCGATGTGGCTGCTTGCTTTTCTCCAAGGTGGGCAAATTGCTACTGCTGCTGCTTCTGGTCTTTCTCTGGTGCTTCTCTGTCTCCGTCTCTCTCATTTTGGTAACAAAACAAAACAAAACAAAAAACCTGTGCCTCCATCTCACCCATTTTCACGTGTGCAGCTCATTAGTGTTAAGAATATTCTTATCAATGTGCAATGGGCGTCTTCAACCTTTTCATCTCACAAAATTGCAGCATATTAAACACTAACTCCACGTGTCCGTCCTCCAGCCCCTGGCACCCACCACCTACTTTCTGTCTATGAACAAGACTGTACAGAATATGCCTCGGTCTCTTTTAAGACCTTGCCTGATTAGATCAGGCCCACCCAGATACTGACCCTGTTCATTAACCCAAAGCCAACTGATGAGGGGTCTTCCTTGTATCTGCAAAATGCTTTCCGCCGTTTCACATCAGCCTAACCCCATGGGTGGCATCTATCCGTAGGTCCCACGACCACGAAGAGCAGGGATTAGACAGAGCGTGGACATCAGTGGGCTTCCACCTCGGGCACCGTCTTGGAATTCATAGCAAGGGCTGGGACGGGACAGATGGGGGGAAGGGAGGTCGCGTTCTCTCCCCTGGAAGGAACTGGAGTCTCTCACAATAGCTTCTGGCCCCACCTCCATGCTGGGGCAGGGCAGCGGCCTGGGCGTGTGTGCACGAGAGGGTGCACCTGGATTCGAACCTGAGCCCCGGTGCTGGTTGCTCCCACAGCTCACGCCTCCCCTTCCCCTCCGCAAATGAGCCTACCGGGAGGGGAAGGGCTGCCTGAAGTGGTGGCAGGCAAGGCCCCCAGAGCTGTGGGGGAGAGGAGGGCATGGCCCAGAACACGGAGTGGCACACAATGCCATCGAGGCAGGGACACCTGGGTCTGTGTCCCACACCTGCACCCGGCCCTACACACGCGAATGAGAAGAGCTCTCTCCGCGTGTAATGGTCCTGCATGCGCGTGTGCTAAATGGCTGGGAACCACACACGCAGGGTCTCCACGCCAATTTCCCGGTTTAGCACCACGGTCACGAGAGACGCCGCCCCTGGGGGAAGCCAGACGCAGGGGGCGTAGGGTAGAGCCTCAGGAGTGATTGTGACTTCCTACGAACCTATAATTACTTCAAAATAAAAGTGTTTTAAAAATTAGGTGAAGCCGTGGCACCTGGGCTACGGTTCAGTAGGTTAAGTGTCCAACTCTTGGTTTAGGCTCAGGTCACGATTTTGCAAGTTCGAGCCCAGCACTGGCTCTGTGCTGACAACATGGAGCCTGCTTGGGATTCTCTCTCTCCCTCTCTCTCTCTCTCTCTCTCTCTCTCTCTCTCAAAATTAAAAAAATACAAATCAGGGGAAGCCATGAGTATATTTGGATGTAAGTGGAATAAAACGTGCCGTGCATTCTGCGAACGCCTCCTTCTCCCCCGTCCTGACCCCCCGTCCCAGTGACGCTGCCAGCACAGAGGGGGTGAAGTCAGACAGGGATGAGGCACCACCTGCTGGGCCCTGGTTGAGGCTTCAGGCTGGCTGTCTTGAAGGAGCACACCTCCTTCTTCCCCTTTGTGGCCGACAAGACTCTAAGAGCCCCGAATCCCTGCTCCCTGGTGAACGCACTGTGTAGGCTAACGCACAGTGTGGACAGGCCTGGGAGCGTGGTGAGATGCTATTTCCTGCTGAGGCTTTTTTTTTTTTTTTAGAGACAGAGGGAGCACACACCTGCACAAGCAGGGAAGCGGCAAAGAGAGGGGGGGGGGAGAGAGAGAGAGAGAGAGAGAGAGAGAGAGAGAATCTCAAGCAGGCTTCATGCTCAGCATGGAGCCTGACTCAGGGCTCGATCCCATAACACTGGGATCATGACCTGAGCCAAACCAAGAGTTGGATGCCTCACCGACCGAGCCCCCCAGGCACCCCATGCTTACGCTATTTTGTATGGAAGAAGGGATTTGAGTGATGTAATTAATCCCCCAGGGATCGGTTGACTTTGAGTTAATAAAAAAGGGAACACACCTGGGTAGGTCTGGCCTAATCAGGTGAGCCCTTCAAAGGGTCAGAGACCTTCCTGAAGTGAGACTGGAGGCATGAGGGGGCCAGTGGAGGAGACCTTGTGGCCCCTGAGAGTTTAGGGTGGCCCCTTGCAGGCCGCTAGCAAGACAGCAGGGATCTCAGTCTGATGACAAGACTGAACCCTGACGACAGCCTGAGCGAGCCTGGAGCCGGGTCCTTCCCCAGCCAAGCCTCAGTGAGAACTCAGCCCTGGCCAAGCCCCGAGGCCCTGAGCGCAGACCCCAGCCACACCGCCCGCACTGCCGTCCCGCAGAGCCAGGAGCCAGGAGCGGATGGCCGCGTGGAGCTCGGCGCGTGAGGTTACACAGCCCCAGCCGGCCAACGCGCTTCAGGGGACGGCTTTCCCACCCCTCCAGGCCAGTCGCACACGAGGGCTGCTCATCTCGCTGGGAAACTCCAAGGCTTTGGGGAGCGGCGAGCCAGGAATGTGCACGAAGACCAAGACAGCTCGTCGCTATGAAGCACGGTACCAGCCCTCCAAAGGCCTCCCCTCCAGCTGCCATCACATGGGGTGGGGGGACAGTGATGGGGAGAGCGCTGCTGATGCAGTCTGTGGCGATCAGAGGCAAGCACCCCCCACCCCACGCACCCGCATCTCCGCCACCTGCTCAGGCCTCCGCCGAGCTGATGTCAGCCCAGGAGCCCTCTGCCCCGGAGTCCCTCTCCCTGCCTCCGCGCCCCACCAGGCCCTCTCAGGCTGTCCCTTACCCCTCGTCCTGTGTACCCCGACCCTGCCCCGGGGGCTCCTGCAGACAGATACGAGCAGGGAGCCCGGTGGGGCCCAGGCACTCGGACGTTTGCTGACCGAATGGTTGGGAGGGGAGGAAAATGAGGAACTGACAACCCACTGGCTCCAAGGGAATCAGGCCGAGAATGGGCCCTGGTGAGATGCGGACCCCCGTGCCCACCCTAGGGGAGGCCCCCCGCAGCTTCCACCCGGCTCCCCCCCCAACCTTCCTGTCCTGTGCGCCTGTCACCTGGTGTGTGTTTTGAGTCAGAAGAGGCTGCAGTTTGATGACTAGGGAGCAGGCACGGTGCCTCATGCCCTGCCCCAGGGGGAGGCTGACTGTGCCAGCGGTTGCCCAGCAACGCGCACGTGCCTGCGAAGCATGGTCTCTGCCCCTGTGTGGCCACCGGGCTGCTCTGGCTCCAGCAGCCCCACCGATGGGTCCCCTGGTCCGGCGATCTCGCACGTGAACCTCCCTGGGTCTGTGTGGTCAAATCAGTAAAATCCGATAGAAACTTGTTGGTGCACCTTGGCCCACAGGGTCAGGAAGACGGTTTGGGTGGGACCCAGGCAGTGACACGCGTGGACAGTAAGGCGTGACCTTGACTCCCTGTAGGAGGTGAGAATGCTGTGCAGCGGGCACTTCTTGCCTCACCACGGCGGACATCGGGGCAGGTGGCTCTCCGGGGGCGTCCTGGGCACTGTGGAGGCGGAGCAGTATCCCTGGGCCCGCCACTCGATGTCAGGAGCTCCCTGATCGGTCGTGACTGCCACAGACCTCCCAGAACGTGGGCCCGTGGCCCCTGGGGCAGCCCCGGGTGACAGCCTGGGGTATTGGGTAGAGCGCACATGGGAGCCACCATTGCTGCCTTGGGAAGCACCCCGTGTCCTGTGTGCGGGATCAGAGCTGCGGGCTGCAGGGAGAGGGTTTTAGGCACTGGGGCTGGGGCCCTCCGGGCCCTCCCGCTTCGGCACAGCACCCCTAACTACGCATGCGCCGTGGACATTTTCTGCTGGGAAGGCAGCGGCAGCCCCTGACCTTTCATGAGCAGAACATGTTAAGGTTTTGACTGTGGGTCTTGGCAGTTCTTGCAGGAGAACAGCTTGTCCGCAGAAAGAACTGATAATAACGTGCATTTCCACACGCCTGGGAGGGACTCGAGGCAGGGAACGGCTGGGGGTGGGGGGAGCAGCGCTGTGACAGGCGGGCTGGGGCCGCGGTCTGCTCCGCTCGAGGAGCACTCTAGAAATAAAAGGCTCCGATGGTGCTTTCGGCAGGAATGTTCACCAGCTCCCGGGAGAACAAGGGGCAAGCAGAAAACACACTCCGCTGTCTGAAGGTCACGGAGTTCTTTCGTGCTCTACACAGTGAGCAAGAAGGCTGGAGAGTGCGTGTCCTTGTCTGGGCGCTCTCCCCCCCCCACCCCCTGCACCAGGGGCATCGTGGACGGCCACTCTGTGGGGGCTGAGCAGAGACCCTGGCCCCCAGCCCCTCGCTGCTGTACCCCCAGCATGACAACCGGGAGGTCCCCGGACACCACCCAGTGGCCCCTGGGACAAGACCGCCCCCAGGGAAGAATCGCAGATTTACCCTAATACATCCTTTCCGCTGCGGCCCCATTTTGGGGGCCCAGCAGCTTCTGTAGTTCATGCCCACGGCGCTGGAGACGGCAGCTCAGAGACAGTGTCCCACACAAAGGAAAGTGGGCACCACAGTGGCCTGGTGAGCCCAGGTGACTCCCAAGGTGAAAATCCAGTGCCCTCCGGGGACATGGGGGCCTCCCCAGGAGGCCTCGGCTGCGGCCCCAGCCCCCAGAGCTTCTACGGCTGGGGGAGGGTCCACCCAGCAGCTGGGAACTTGTTAAAGACACAGTGTGAGAGAGACCCTGCCCCCAGGAGACCCTGGGCCACGTCTGGGACATCTGTGGTCATCACGCGGGCCGCTCTCAGCATTGGGGTGGGGCCAGAGATGCTGCTTGACCCCATAGTGCCCACGACGCCCCCAGAGAGTGACCCACCTGACCTCAGCAGTGCTGGGGGGGTGCCCACAATGGGTCTCCAGTTCCCGCTAGCATGTCAGCTCTGTGGAACCAACGGTCTCGGCCGTGTGGTCACTACCGTTTCTCCAGGGCCAGGCGCGGGCACACACTCAGAAATCCTGCCCAGGGAAGGGCTACTCTGTGCCCCGGCAGTAACCACCCAGGGACCGCGCTAGAAAGTGTGACATGGGCCAGATTCCACACCCAGGGGTCCGGGGGTGCTTCTGAGGGTTCGTGCCATTTAGGTGAGTCCCAAAGGAAGGGCTGTGTGGGGCCACAGCCACCAGCCACTGCTCCGGTGGGAGGTAACGTTCCAGAAGCCAGACTCGGTGTTCAAGGTGAGGGTGCAGCACCCAGGCTGCCCACCCCCAATCCTGTGCCTTCACTTCTGTGCTGCAGCCTCTGCTCTGGCCACTGGGCTGTGCCTGGGTCCAGGGTGGGTTTGGGGGTGCAGGTGTGCCGGTGCCCTGAGCCCCCAAGGTCACAAGCCAGTGCTTCCCGCCGCCTCCTACACCCAGTGGAAGGGGCTAGCTGGGGCCCAGTCCAAGGAGGCTCTGGATCTGCGACGGGAATGGGGGTGGGGAGAGAGTGACCATGGGACTCTCGGTGCTGCAGTGTCCTGCAGAACGGGGACAGGGTGCTCACAGTGCTCCAACAGGGGTGAGGGGAGGACTGCAAACACCCAGCGCCCCACCTGCACCCGTCTCCACCCACACAGGCCGGAGGCCCCGCAGAGGCGACCCCGTGGACCTTCTCTGCCCCCTTGTGGCTGCCAGCGGGAACTGCATCATTCTGGCCGGGGATGGGGCAAGGGCCGAGCCCCACACCCCAGGAGCAAACACCCCGAACTCCTGGTCGTCCTTGAGCTCTGACATCTGCTGGAGGGCGGGTTCTGCAGCCAGGGCAGGTGGCGGGGCCCCTGCTCAGCGGCACCCCGGCTGCTCAGGCGGTAAACCCTGGCCAGGGCCTAGCGTGTCTGCACCTGCAGGGCATGTCCAAAGAGCGACTAGAAAATTATCCCGGCACCAGCGAAAGCCCGGCACCCCCCACCCCATCGAGGGGTGTCTCCGTTGTGACACAGAGCTCCCGCAGGTCCCGCCCACGGCGCACCTGCTCACTGCATCACCCTACGCCCCTCCACGCACTGCCCGGCGTCCCCCCAGGGCAGGGGGCAGACTCGCCAGCGTGTCTGCTTCGGAGATTTAAGTATAAAAGATGCAATCCGAACAAAATGCAGCTTAATTGCTTCTTGTCATCTTGAAATTTGGGGGCACGCCAAACAAAACACATCCCCTACGGGCACGCCCACGGCGAGTAGAGGGAACGGCACGCTCAGAAAAGCATTCACAGCCTACGTGACGGACAGACACCGGACGGCATCCAAACAGAGAAAGACAGGAAGTTCCAACACACGTGTAAGAAGAGTTCAAACACGTCAATGAGAGAGAGCCCCGCCGGGAAGGTCAGGAAAGCGCACAGCCAGGCCACGCACAGAGCACACAGCTGAGGGGCCACGAAGCCCTGAGTGACCCGGACTCGGCAGCCCTGACACGGCCTGGCTGCTCCCACGGGTGGCAAGGGGCTGCGTTCCTGGAGGGCGCCGGGGCTGTCAGAAGAGGCAGCGAGGGCACCGGGTTCTCTCTCTCTCTCCCACACGCACGGCAAACGAACGCATGAGAATTTACCCCAAACGACAACCAGCCAAGGATGTACAAAGTTTGCACAGAGACATCCATCCCAGAATATCAAAACAAAGAAAAGAAAGAATAGAAAAAAAACAGAAAAAGAAAATAAACACCGGCCCAAACCCATCCAGAGACCAATTAAATCAGTTATAAAATTACTTGAAATGTGGCACAGGGCACCTGGGGGGCTCAGTCAGTTAAGTGTCCGACTCTTGGTTTCGGCTCAGGTTGTGATCTCACGGTTGGTGGGTCTGAGCCCCGCGTTGGGCTCTGCATTGACAGCACAGACCCTGCCTGGGATTCTCTGTCTCCCTCGCTCACTGCCCCTCCCCACTCGCACTGTCTCTGTGTCTCTCAAATAAATAAACTTACAAAGAAAAAAAGAGATGTGTTACAATTTGCCTAGAATATGGGATGCTAAGCCAGCGTCAGGAGAGGTGACGACACAAGTTTACTGTCGAGGAAAGATGCCCATCGAGCAGAACGAGCGCATCACGGCTCTAAAATCACGCGTGTGTGTGTAACTCCCGGAGAGATCCGGGGAGAACGCGCCCAAGGACTCAGCACAGCCGGCGCTGGGCAGGGCCTTTAGGAAGATCTGCTGCTCCTTTGTGAGTATTAACCCTTTTTTAACAGGCCGGCATCTGCCTGCGCTGTGAGCTGGGCCTCACATGGAAATCTGTGCGGGTCCCACTGGGGGCCCACGCATCACGCCCGCCCCAGGGCTCCCATGTCAGCTCTGGGTCTCCGTCCGCAGGGACAGCCCACGTCCACAGCTGGAGGAGTCCGCAGCCAGGGCGCCAGGGCGTGCAATCACCCCCCACGCGGTTTTCCTGGGGCACATCCGCAGAGTCCCCATTCCCTCCCCGGCCCCTGGAGGCCACCAAGCACCTTCCCATCCCCGCAGACGGGCCTTTGCTAGAAACTTCCCCGAGACGGACCCACAGAATGTGCATCTTCAGGGGCTGCCTCCTTCTCTGACATTTTTTTCTTCTAGACTCAGGCGCGCGCACGGCTCCAACATCACGGAGACATCCGATCTCCCTCAAATTTACGGATAAATCAAACACAACCCTAATCCAAGTTCCACTGGCATTTCTGTTGGAGACCAGAGGTGGATTCTAAAGATCATACATGACACGACAGAGAAAACCCCCGGAGGGCGGCGGAGACCTCCGTGGGCAGGCGCAAGAGGAGACGAGGGGCTACCGCAGGCCAATGCCGCCTCCCCCAGCTCCCCTTCACGCCATCCCTCCTCTTACACGACAGAAGCCACTCAACACCCTCTGGGAATGAGACCGGACGGACAGATGGACGGAGTCAAGAGAGCAGGACCTGAGCCTTGGGGAAGAGGGTCCCTGAGGCCACGCGGTGCCTCCCGGCCGCCAGGATGGACACCAGGTTTGAGATGATGTCTGTCACGTCCAGTGACTTGGCTCCGGTCCTGCCGGTGGCTCCCCTGGGCACCCGCCCCACAGCAAGCCACCCTCCTGTCTCACCCCTGCCCAGAACGGCCAACCAAACACCCCCCTGAACTTTGGCGGCGGAGTACGAAAAACATCACAGCACTGACCTGTGCACGAGGCTTAGCTGTCCTCGGCGCTGAGGCTCGGGACCCAGACGTCCACTCCCTGGAAGAAAAGCGGAACAGTTCAGCGGACCATCATTTGGCCAGAAACACGAGTTGGGCAGGGGTGGCGAGGAAGGGGCAGGGGCGGTGAGGAAGGGTCTGGAGCTCACGGTCAGACCATCACGAAGGCCTGCCTTTTGGCTGCTCTGCCAGACCCAGTGGCTCCCGGTGCAGAGGTGGGATGTGACCCAATTTGCCAGAAAGATCTGTTAGAACTTTGCCAGGTCGTCCCTACTAAATTGTCCAAAGGCTCCCAAACTAAACTGAGACAAGGATCGCGTGCTCGCATGACCCTTCATGCTTTATAAGGCTGTCTGCCTGCGTCACCTGACCCTCGGGTCCCCTGGGGGGACACGGTGGAGACTGAGTCAACCCCCCGCCCCCCGGCCCCCACCAAGGCACCCGGGTCTGCCTGCAGACACGTGAGGACCAAATGCAAGGTGGGATCCAGGACGGATCCCGGGGCAGGACGAAGACCTCAGGGGCAAACTGGTGAAATCTGAATAAAGAGTGGGGCTGGGTTCAGGGACGGGCACAGGCGTCACAAACGCACTCTGGTTCCGGGAGGCACGGCCACAGGGGAGGCTAGGCCAAGGGCGGACAGGAACGCTCTTTTTTAATTAAAAACTTTTTTTTCATTTTTATTTTAGAGAGAGAGAGTGGGAAATAGGGACAGAGGGACGGAGGCAGAGAGAGATCAAATCCCTGGCAGGCTCCGCGCTCCCCACAGCTTGATCCCATTTGAAACTCTCCTGAAAATCTAAAATTATTTTAAAATTGAAAGGTTATTTTAAAACAACTCAATTAAAAGATTTAGATGCCAGCTGCCTTTCCTCGGAGTTCAAGGCCATTGTGTTGTCAATCTGGGGCCAGGATGGAGAACTGAAGTACCCACCACCCCCTGCAGGTGGCACTGCTGCCACAGTAATGCCCCAGACACGGCTGGGTAGGGGCTGGAGCCCCGCTCCCCGCAGAGGCCGCTCCCCGCAGAGGCCGATGGGGTGGGGTGAGAACCAAGGGCCCGCTCCGCCGCCCCCCCACCGCCCTGGAGGACTCACTTCACTCACTCACTTCAGCCTTGCAGGGGCCATCCATGCATATGATCGTTCAAGTTTTTATTTCTGAATCCATTGAAGACCATGAGAAGTGGCAAAACCGTGCAGAGGGTCCCAGGAAGCCCACACCCAGCTCCAGCCGGGCCAGGTCCCTACACAACCAGGGGCCGTTGTCCAAACCGGGAAACTGACCGGTCACTAGGCATTATTTTCTAAGGCCCTCTTACTGAGACGGGACCCTCAGGCCACATGGAGCACACGGTTCAGTGCTTTTTACTATTTTCAGACTTGTGCAACCATCACCACAACCAGTTTTAGGACTTTTTCATCATCCCTAAAGGAAGCCCCAACTCCATCAGGAGCGACCCCCTCCCCAGCCCCAAGCCCCCATAAGCCCCCTTCCTGTCCGTGGATGGGCCTGTTCTGGATGTTTCTCACACGTGAACTCACACCCCGTGTGGCCTCTCGTGTCTGGTTCCCTCCCTGAGCGTTGTGTGTTCAGGGTCCGTCAGCAAGGCTGCGGGTGTGGACGCCTCGCTCCTGCTCGCGGCCGATCACATGCCCATGCGCAGTGGACAGACACAGTACGCGTAACCCTCCCGTGTGTGGACGGACACAGCGCGTGTACCCCTCCCGTGCGCATGGATGGACACCGCGTGTACCCCTTTGCTCCTTGTGGACACTCGGGTGTCTCCACCTCCAGGCTCTGCTGCTGCTGCTGTGAATCGTGCTGCCGTGGACATGGTGGCATCACGACTTCTTTTAAAGATGGTTTCTCACCTCTTCCTTCACGCGTGCCAACAGCAAATCTCCCCACTCCTAGCCCTTTAACACCAGTCACTGGCTGTCCTCCAGCCCTGGGACCTGAACTTGAACGCTGAGGCGACCACCACGGACGCCCAGACCAGCTTGTCCGCAGGCCCACGAGACAGGCTGTGAGTTGCACCAGCTGGCGCCCGGCTGTCCCCGTGACCTTCACCCAGGCAGAACTGCTGGGCTTTCACTTTCCCCGTCAGTGGGAACCACAGGCCATCCTGAAGGACCAGCAGTGGCATGAGGAGGTGGGATCCTGGTACTCCAGGGCCTGCCGTCCCCACACAGACCCCGCCCCAGGCACTGCCAGGGAGCACGGTAGAGACGCCTCAGACACCAACAAAGGAAACGCTGAGGAAAGCGCCACGTGCCGACGGGGACATAAACCACGCCTGGAAACAGACACCATTCATGACAGGGGCCACCGGGGGGGGCCTCGTGGGAAGGACTCTCACCTACGCTTGTCCTGGGCCACAGTTCTTACAACCTGGGACCCCCATCCTGTCCACGTGCTTCCTTGTTCTTTTCCTTTAAGTTGAGATGTGATTCACCTACCATAAAAGTCACCCTTTCAGAGTGTCCAGAGCGGCGGCTTTTAGGATATTTGCAAGGCTGTGCATCCACTGCACTAATTGCAGGACGTGGTCGTCACCCCCTGAAGAGACCCCGTGGCCACCAGCATCACTAGGATCGTCTGTCCTGTGAGAAGGGAGGCCCCAGAGTGCCTGAGCCGAGGTTCACTGCACGCAGTAACCCCTGGGGTTTCCTGCCCCGGTCGGGGCTGCAGGAAAGCCTGTGGAGCCAGGAGGACCCGGGAAAGACCACGCGGCCCCCGCAGAGCTGCTGGACGTGGGCCACTTCCGGCCCCGGCCCCGCCTGTGAAATGGACGGGCGGGAACCCCACTGCACGCCTACGGGACAGGCGCAGAGACTCGGGGAGCCCCTGTTCTCAGCTGCTGCCCGCAGCTCCATTATCTGTTGACGTGATAAAGGAAGACAAAACACGCAGCTCACAAACCAAGGGCGCTCCGGGGTCTTCCGCCATTAACCTCCCAGTGAGAGGGTTTCTGTCTCCCTTGTAACTCTGGAGGCGCTCGACGCACCTGCGGCCCAGTGTTTCCAAACGGTGAGCTGGGTCATGGGCAGCGGGACCCTTAGCTCCCAAACCTGGAGATCCGAAACTGCCAGAAACAGGGCCGTGAAACTGGGTGTTAGGAGAGACGACAGGTCAGCTTCTGTTTGAGGGTCTGTGCCCAACTGGACACACTCGCTCAGAGCTGCTGCCCCCCGAGTGCCCTGTGTCTTCCTGGGAGGCAAACCCCTTTTCCAGCAGGACCCCATCACCAACCTCCTGGGCTGGGGGAGGGGAAAAGACTGAACCTGAATGTCAACGAGGACTTTGGTTAACGGTCACGTGTCAATATTGGTTCATCGACTGCACCCAGTGTGCCCAACTGAAGCAAGATGGTGACGTCGGGGGACACGTGGAGGGGCAGGGGGTATGCAGGAGCTCTATTCTCTAACCTAACACTACTCTAAAAAGCAGCCTATTAAGAAAAGATCTTGAAGAGACAAATTAGGAGAATTCTGATTTTAGAAAGGAGGAAGGGAGGGGGGAAGGGGGAGGGGGACGGGGAGGGGGGAGGGAGCCCATCTTAGACCAGATCGCTAAGTGCTCCCATTTCACCAGTGATTGCTTCAACGAGCTGTTATGAACCAGACCCAGAGAGAAGCTGGGTCAGTCTTGGCCAAATGCATTGCCTACTTCCCCTCCCACCCCTGCCACCGCCCTGCAGCCTCTGCAAGTACTGTCACAATACAGTACAGTGAGGATCAGACTCTCCTGACGGCTCAGGCCCCGATAAACCTATACCAGAGCCGTCCGCCCTCCCCCCCCGGGCTCCCTTCCCAGCCCAGGGACCACAGCAGCTCCATGAGCAGATCAGACAAGAGCCCCAGTACAGTCAGTCCCAAACCAGCTCCCTCAGGTCACTCCCAAATCCCATGTGGCCAATGGAAAGTATATTGTGGCCGGGGGGGAGCAGGTGTCTGCAAGATGGCACCAAGCGGTACCCTGCCCCTTCCCTGTCCGAGGTCCCCACGGGGCGCAGCGGTTCACTGTGGCACAGCGGCGGGGAGCTGGGACTCCTGCCGGCAGCACTGACCCACCTGCCGTCCCCGCCTAGACCCGCAGCCAGCCATCACCTGTGCTAACGGTGAGCACTGAGCAGCACTGGATTCGTCATGTTCTTGTTTCCCTAACACCAATTGGCCTGATAGTCTGGGAAGACACAAGGATGGGACCCAGGAGATCCAGCAGAACAGCAGAGGTGAGAAAATGAAGCCTTTGGAATTTCGCACAACGTAAATGCCAGCACCCCCTTTCTGCCTTATCTCCTTCCCTGTGTCTCTCCCTCCACCCCCAGGACCACTGACTCTCCATGGGGGCCATCTTGGGTGGCGCCCTTCAATGCCACCCACGCGATGCCAAGGGCACCCCAGTTGTGATGACCACAGGCGTCCCCAGGCACCCCCACCGCCACCCCAGTAGGGACCCAGCATTCGGCAACAGGCGGATCTCCCTCTGCCTGGGCCACAGTTCATGTCTCCAGGAACTGAGTGGGTGGGACCGGGGCATCGGAGCCCCTACCTCCCCACACTGATGCCCCCCCCCCCCGGGTGCAGCAGGAGTGCAGGCCTCCAGGGAGGCTCCATAGAGCCGCTGTCCTTCATGCACTTGCTGCTGCCATCACGCCAGCCTTCCCCGTCACCACAGCAACCATCTAAATATGTCACCCAGACGAGGCTCTGATTGCAAATGAAGGGGGGAGGAGGAGCCTGCGGGAAGGTGGGGTGGCATGGGGGTGGGGGACAGGAGCTGACGCGGCTGATTGCGGGCTCTGCCAGGACTAGCCCAGGTCAGGCGCCATCACACCCCTGATCAGATGGGACACAAGGGCACCATTTGCTTGACCCCAGGGTTAAAGGTCTCTGGGAGCCGAGCACAAGAAGGCGGCTGGAGTGCTGGCGCCCTTCCATCTCAGGTCCTCCTGACCCTCCTCCACATACCCCAGATGGGGGGTCCCCTGCTCCATACCATGTGACCAGGACCGCTGCGGTTTCTTCTACCGTCACATGTGGGCAGGGATCTGACTCAACTGTTTTCCAAATAATTATCACAGGGTCTTCCCCACCGCACCCCCACCCTGGCACTGCAGACACTGGGCTGGTTCTCTGTGGGGCATCCCTGGCCTCCACCCCCCCATGTCAGGAGCCCCTCAGTCGTGAGGATCACAGACGTCCCCAGACACTGCCCTGTGTCCAGGGGGCAGGGCCGCTCCCCTGTGCAAGGCAGCAATCATCAAACCCACACTGCCTGGAACTATAATACATGGAGAGACAGGCAGCTGATTCCGGAAAGGACCGATTTCTGACCAAAAAAAAAAAAAAAAAAAAGGAAAAGAAAAGAAGGAAAAAAAAAGAAAACAAAATGTGTAAAAACAGATTTCTTTTTCCCTCAAAATTAAAATAGCTACACCGAGTCCCATGGAAAAGGGCTGGGTGGGGACAAATATTTTTACATCTAAGAGGCAGCACTGCCGAACACCGTCCTGACTTCACAGCTTATGGAAGCTTCCGCGCCTCGGTTTCCGAAGCTGCAGCACAGAGATGATAGGAGAGAACTTATCCGGTGAGTATTTTCCAGATTAAGTAGCTGAACATATATAAGCTGCTTTTATCAGCGCCTGACGCTGTTAATAGTATATAACTGCTTTAGGGGCACCTGGGCGGCTCAGTCGGTTAAGCATCTGTCTCTTGATTTTGGCTCAGGTTCCGATCTCACGGTTCGTGGGTTCAAGCCCCGCATCGGGCTCTGTGCTGACAGCTCGGAGCCTGAAGATGCTTCCGATTCTGTGTCTCCCTCTCTCTGCCCCTCTCCTGCTCCCTCTCTCTCTCTCAAAATACATAAATATTGAAAAAAAAAAAAAGATCTTCCTTATTTTTAAAGGAAAATTATATAATTTGTATCGCATAAAAAGTTACATGCCACAACTTCTTCATTACTCAGGACTTGTGTGACCCAAGTTACATGCCACAACTTCTTCATTACTCAGGACTTGTGTGACCCGCTCTGCTGACAAGCCCAGGGTCCATCCAGCACAGGGCTCCCAGGAAGGGCCAGATGGTGAATATCTTTGGCTTTGCGAGTCAGGTGGTCTTTGTCACTACGACTCGACTTGGCTGCAGTAGACAAATGGGTGCAGCCACATGCCAATAAAACTTTATTTACAGGGGCGCCTGGGGGGCTCAGTCGGTTAGGTGTGTGACTTCAGCTCAGGTCATGATCTCACCGTTCATGAGTTCGAGCCCCGCGATGGGCTCTGTGCTGACAGTTTAGAGCCTGGAGCCTGCTTCAGATTCTGTGTCTCCCTCTCTCCAACCCTCCCCCATTCACACTGTGTGTGTGTGTGTGTGTGTGTGTCAAAGATCAATAAACATTAAAAAACTTTTATTTACAAAAGCAGGAGGCCTGGATTCAGCCCACAGGCTGTAGTTTGTGGCCCCCAGAACAGAAGTCAGTCTATTAAAACATGGCACTAGGGGCGCCTGGGTGGCTTAGTCGGTTGGACATCCACTTTCAGCTCAGGTCATGATCTCACAGTTCATAGGTTCGAGCCCTGCGTCGGGCTCTGTGCTGACGGCTGGGAGCCCGGAGCTGCTTCGGATCCTGTGTCTCCCTCTCTCTCTGCCCCTACCCCGCTCTGTCTGTCTCTCTCAAAAATAAATAAACATTAAAAAAAAAACGTTTTTAAACATGGCACTATATTTAGCCACAAATTCTCACACCCAGGCACCACTGCGGAGACAGCATGCCCATCTCATCCTGAAGCTAGCCCCTGGGTCACATGGAAAAAAGCTCCACGCTGCCCCTGACCGTCACCCAGCAAAACTATCTCCAACCATCCTGCAACACAAAACACTCATGACCACAAAGGGGCCACTTCTGCTGCTGGCCGGAAGTTCACCTTGAAAAAAATCAATCACCCGACTTGCTGGTAAATACCTCATCTTCATCAGCTGGCTAGCAAACCTTGGCTGAGAAGGGCACCCTAAACGTCTAGGTCTGGTGAGCAAAATTGCCCCGGCAATGCCCCTGATGATCCCCTACACCCCGAGCGGGACAGGGTTTCTGCACTCGGAATGTCTAAGAAGCCGCCACAGCCCAGCGGGGCTGTGAATGTCACATGGGGGTCCTGGATGAAGTTCTGGGGCAGAAAATGAGAATTAGGGGAAAAGCAGAGAAGTCCCAAGTATGGAGTGTGGTTAATAATGACATAGGAACATTGGCCTATTAACTGTGATGGGTGCATCGCGCTGATGGAAGGTGTTGGCCGCAGGCGCCCCGGCTGTGGGCTGCGTGGGAACTCCGTACTGCCTTCCCACTTCCTCCGGGGATCTAAAACTATTCTAAAGTGAAAGTTTACTGAACAAGAGAAAAGAAGAGTGACAACAGGCAATTAGCCGCTGATGCTAGGGAACGCTTCAAAGTGTGACTGGGGGAGCACTGAGTCCCTGTGACAGCGTCTAATAATGACATGATTATATAAAACCTAGAAAAGAAAGATGCTAAAAACAGGATATGCTAATCGACAGGGGAAGTTTGATCTTCTGACAGGAAGGGGGGCGGGGGAGAAGGTGGCTGAGCGGGCCAGGGTCCTGCTGGAGCAAGGCTCTGCGACATCTCTGGCAGACCTGGGCAGCGGGGTGCATTCACTCAGGAGGTCGTGGCGCCCGGCAGCGCTCAAGCAAGGCCTGCCACGTATGCAGCCAGTGCCTGCGCCTGGAGGAGGGCAAAGGTTTTATCGATGGAGAATTCTGGAAAATAAGAGGGAAGCTGTGGGCCAAAGAAAGAAAGACAACCAACCACTAATACGGCATCCTGGCCTTTGCAAATTACCCTGTTAGATACTTTCATCTACATCAGGATCTCTCCGCCTCGGCCGCACAGACATTCAGAACCGCTTCATTCCTCTGGGGGCGTCCCAGGTGCTGTGGGGGCTGAGCAGCACAGGAGCTGTGCCAGGAGCCCCCCACTCATGACAACCCCAGACGTCCCCAGACACCGCCCAGTGCCCCCTGTCGGGTAGAATCACCCCAGATGAGAACTACTATCCTACAATACCTAACAATCTACATACGACCCATAAGGAGAATAATTATCCTTGTTCTACAGATGGGGAAACTGAGGCTTAGAGAGGAGATGAAACCAGCCTGAGTCACCAAGCTAGAGGAGGGGATAGTCATGAGTGTCGAATACCACTTTTAACGAGGAGAGGCCTCTGAATTGGGAAGGAGACAGCACTGATCTATCAGAGGCCGGAGACCAAAGCTGGCCCACCCTTGCTTTGTAAATAAAGTTTTATTCAAGCACAGCCATGCCCATTCACTTATACACCATCCAAGGCACCTCTGCACCTCCAAAGGCAACTGGAACAAAGACCTGTGGCCTGTAAAGCTGAAAACACTTACCCTCTGGTCCTTTACAGAAAAGTTGCTGACGCCTCACAGAGAGATCCTACGTCACCACCCCAAGGCCCCACAGTCTAAGGGCCCAGGGAATATACTGTTGAAGGGATGCAGACGACACAGGCAGCCTCCCCGGAAGTGAAGCAAGTCTGGCCTGGTTCTGCCTGGTTCTGGCCAAGGAGGCCCGCCAGAGGGGGTCTGCCTCTCCTTATCCGCCTTCCAGGGAGCGCGTGTCATCGTGGGTGTGCGGGGACTGTCGGATGAGTGGCAGCTGGCAGAGCGCCAGCCCGTGTGCCTTGGAGGCCCTGGTGTGTGGGCTGCGCTGTCACCTCGACCCTGCTCTCGCGTGGGACAGAGCGGAGGCTTCTGCTCTGAGCTCTGGTGTTCGCCTGACTCTGCGGGTCAGCCCTGCAGCCTCGAGAGGGTGAGACGTGCTGAGTGGCAAGCACTGGTGCCCAGCTCATCCTCCCGGGGCTCCAGCAGCCTTGGCACAGCTCTGGGCCCCGGTGCTGAGACCCACAGAATGTTCTGGAATCTGAAGGTCACCTCGCTCCATGTTTTCTCCCCCAGCACCGGGGGCAGGTCATACTCTGGGGGAGGAGGTGTCCTGGACACTCTGGAGGCTGAGCAGACCCCTGACTCCACCCCCCGATGCCAGGACCACTCCAGTCGTCCCTAGATTTTGGCTGATGGCCAATATGGAAACTGCTTGCTCTGTAAAAGGAGCTCCTAGATGTTCATGCTGGACTCGCTCCACCAGAGGCTGAACCGGGGGGGCTCAGGGGCGCCACAAAACCAAAACTCCACAGCAGCGACCCTGAGGTCTGCGGCATTCTGCGCCCGACAAGTTCCAAACACACGGTCTGGTTGGTCCTTGTTTTCTGTAGCTTGCGCACTTCCGGATTTGGTCCTCACTGACTGTATGCACTTCCCGAGGCGGCCGTAACAAGTGACCACAGGCCAGGCGGCTTAAAACCAAAGGGACTTGTCTCCCAGCGCTGGAGGCCAGAAGCTCCCGACCCAGGCATGGTCAGCAATGATGATGCTGGAGCGGGGAGGCCCCAAGGCCACCCCTCCATCTGCCCCAGACGTCGGTGGCTCTGAGTCCCACATGGCCAGGAGTGACCAGCCGTGTCCTTCAGACGAACCACAACGTGCTCCCAGGTAACCTTCACTCCCTTGCATTCCAACATGCTTTTCTGACTCACGGCCACCTCCTGGGGGACTGTGTGTGGGAACAAATAGGGCACGGGGACATTCCTCCACGAGGGTGGAGGGCCACAGTATGGGAGGGGGGAGCGTGCCACACTCTAGTCCTGGGGTCCTGGGGTCACAAGAGGGAGGTGGGCCCCAGGGCAAGCAGGTGGTGACAATGGGGGTCCTGGAGAGATGACACCTGGCTCGCTGGACAGGGGCACCTCTCCCAGCCCCACTCTGTCACCGCATGGGAAGGGGCCTGATGTCATCAGCTCTTCCAAGTTTCCTGAGGAGCTGGGAGGTCTTTTATTGTAAAATCTCCTGACTTTTTAATGTTGGGAATAATTCAAAGTTTAAAACCACTGGGTTCTGGCTCAGCCAGGGTATCAAGGTCAACAAGAGCGGTAAGCCCTGTGGACAGCATGTGCCCCTCTGAGTGTTCTTACCCCAAAACCACAACCCTCGTCTGACAGAGAAAACGCCAGACAAACCCAGATTGGGGATGTTCTCTAAGACTCCTGACCTGTCTCTGCACGACTGTCCAGGCATGAAAGACAAGGAAAGTCAGAGAAACTGTCTAAGCCTAGAGGAGCCCTAAGGAGACGTGACAACTAATGTCACGTGGAGTCCTGGGTGGGGTCCTGGAGCAGAAAAGAGACATTTTCCAGGAAATGGAAAAGAGTAAGGAAATCTAAGTGAAGTATGGACTTTAACTGATCATAACGTATTGATACTGGCTCAATAATTGTGACAAACGCACCACACTAACATAAGATGCTAATTCCAGGGGACACTGGGTGTGGCCACATGGGAACCCTCTGTACTGTCTTTGCAACTTCTCTGTAAATTCAAAATTATACCAGATAACTTTATTATATAGACAGGTTTGCAAACTGCAAACTAGGTGCACTGCTGTAACACATCACAGGATATTCACTATTGCCTTATACTTTGCTATTAAAGGCTCGATTTGGGGGCGCCTGAGTGACTCAGTTGGTTAAGCATCTGACTTCGGGTCAGGTCATGATCTCGCGGTTCGTGAGTTCGAGCCCCAGGTCAGGCTCTGTGCTGACAGCTCAGGGCCCAGAGCCTGTTTCAGATTCTCTGTCTCTCTGCCCCTCCCCCACTCACACTGTGTCTCGCTCTCTCAAAAGTGAATAAACGTTAAAAAATAATTAAAAAAAGATTTGTCTTCCAAACTCAGTGGGCTTGTTCTCAAAAGTGACCATCAGATAAATATAAATATATAGCCATGATAATTTTTTAAGAAAAACTGCTGGGATGGTCGAGCTCCCAGGCATGTGGACAGGATTTCATCTATAAACCAGCAGACCCAGGTATGACAGCAATGGCACAAATAGTTAGAAGGTGTTGGAGACCCTTGGGGGGCATAAGCCCAGCCCTTTAATGGTGCAGAGGGGCACAGAGGTCCCTGGCCTGTTAGCAGCCTCTCAGCCAAGGAGGGCCTCGAAACGACATCAGTGGACACCACTCCCAAGCGGTATCAGTGACCACAGCTGCTGTCTGAGCTGGGGCTCTGAGGATCTTGATGCCACTTCACCCTCATGTCAACATGGCTGCAAGGTCAGGAACCACTCCCTTTCTATCTCAGTTAAGGAAAAAAGTTGTGTTTGTTTGTTTGCTTGCTTGTTTTAAGCTAAACAAAACATAAAACACTGCCCAAAGCCAGTAAAAGGAAAGGAAGAATTCAAACTGAGGTTTAACTCCAAAGCTCACAAAGGGAGAGGTTTGGTATGACCTGGTGGATCTCCCTGGAGACACTCAATGTCTGGAGACATTGGAGGTACTCCTGGCATGGAAGGGGTGTGGCCAGGGATGCTGCTCTATCCTCACAGTACCCAGATTTGTCCACAAACAATGACCCAGTCCCGATGTCCACAGTGCCAAAGATGTGAGCCCTTGATGGACAGGGAAGGAGTAACAGTTTATCATACACCCAGACCTATATGTGCTAACAAACACTATAGGAGATCCAAGACATTGGTAGGTATTAAGAACTGCAGACAAGTATATCAACTAGCACAAGCCATCTGAGTTACAACATTTTCTTGAAAAGATACATTTGGCCATGTACTTGTATATGCAAAGGAAAAAATTCTAGAAGAAAACACTAGAACTGTTAACAGTTACAATGGTGAGTAGGATTGAGGGGTGGGCGGTTTATTCTTTGTCTTATGTCCTTACATATAATTTGAAATTTTATTTACCATGAGCATAACTGATAATTCAAAAATTAATTCTACTAACTGGGGATTTGATTATATTAATTACCTAGCCCAAAATGTCAATAGTGCCAAGGTTGAGAAACCCAAATGCATAGAAAATATAATTTAAAGAAATGATCACTGAAGAAGTGATATGTTAAAGATGACTTCCCCAGAGAAAGGAGGCAGAGAAATGGGAAACATGAGAAAGCCTCATGATAAGAGAGAAAAACAAAGGCAACCATCAATACAGACCAATATGTAAGACAGAATGAGTCAGTCACAGTTGGGGATAGGAGGTGGCATCCAAGGTACGAAATCAAACAAAGTAGCAGCTATGGACTCCCCCACAGGAAACATGAGAATCAATTTTAATTCAAGTGCACAGCCCAACCCGTGCTTTAAAGACTGTTCCATGGAGATGAATTCCATGTAGAGCTGAGGTCCAGGAATCTGCTTCCCAGAAGGCAGTGGTACAGTCATATGCAGTCAATGAACAGGCTGTCCCACACACAGAAGGAGCCTAGGGCTCCCCACAAGAAGCAGGCATCATACAGAACACCTCCACACATAACGTACTGGGTGTTGGCCACCAGCTTTCTAGAAAATCAAACTTGAAGATTTTAGCTCTGAACTGTTGGCCTCAGTAAGTAGCTCCTTAATGATAAAGAGAAAAATCTAGGTACTTTTCCCTCTGCCATTTTTATTTAGCATTCTATCATTGGGATTTTCTAAGTATTCTTTGAAAACAATTTTCTAATGGCTGCCCATATATTTACATTGAGTTAATATACCATAACTGATGTACCAATTACCTTAATATCGAGTATTTAGACTGTTCCTAATTTCTGCTTTATAAATAATGCTAACATAAACATCTTTATGCCTGTCTTTAATTACTTTCTCAGTATACATTCTTAGAGATGGCATTATGGGATCAGAGAGCATTAAATATTTTTAAGATTTTTTAAAACACACTAAGTTATTGTTGAGAAAGATTACACCATTTTATACAATCCTTCTGTCCACACCCTCATCAACACTAGTATTATTGTTTATTATTCCTCACCTACTTTAAAGGTGAAAAGCATAATCTTCCTCGGGTTTTTTTTCAATAAACTTTTTACTTTGGAATATTTTTAGATATGCCGGAGAGTTGTAAAGATAATACAGGCAGTTCCTGTGTATCACTAACCCAGCTTCTCTTAATGTTGACAACTCATATAACCAGAGTGCATTTGTCACAACCAAGACATCAACACTGCTATGTTCCAATTAACCAAACTCCAGAGTTTATTCAGATTTCACTAGTATTTCCATTAATGGCCCTTTTCTGTTCTAGGATGCCATCTCGGATACCACACATTTATCACACTTTCTATTTGTTGTCCCTAATTCTTAGAACCACCTTATAAACTAAGGTTTTAACATCTCCATTGTGCTGATATGATAAGATGAGGCTTCAGAGAGGTTAAGTGACTTGCCAAAGTCACACACCTGGTGAACAGTGGGCCCTGATACAAGCCACACATGAAAGACTTCAGATCCAAAAAATACCGCAAGCATAGCTCCCGCTCTCTCATCCCATCCTCACCTCCTCCAAAATGCAAAGCCTGGTCTCTAATGCCCCACTAACAAACCAGGTGATCTGAACAAGGTGATATAAGTTGGGTAATTAACCAACATGACAGAATTAAGTCATTTATTCTTCCCTTCAAATAGTCATGCTGGGAAACTATTTCAAAGCAATATGCCATCTTGTGACATCTCTGGATGTCAGAAATCACTTTTGGAGAGAGAAAAAAATCTTATACCTGAGAAATATAGTCCCAGGACTTGGCAATGATATCTCCCATTCAATCAAAATCGACCCGTTCCTGTGGGGCCGTTGACCTTACTCCCCACCGAGTGACCTCTGGCTGGGTGGAAGGTACTCTGAGATGGTACCCTAGAGATCCCCAACTCCTGGTACTCACGCCTTGGGTTAGGACCTGCCCCTGAGTGTGGGTAGGACCTGTGCTTGCTCCTAACCTCTAGAATGTGGCAGAGGTGATGGGATGTCACTTCCACGATTATCTGACGTGACAAAGTAACTCCCATCTTGCTAGCAGACTGTCCCCTTTGCTGCTGTGATGAAACAGCCTGCCTACCAACCAGCAGCCAAAAAACTTAGCGTGGCCTCCAGGCAACAGCCCAGAAGAACTTAACCATGCCAGCAGCCACATGAATGGGCTTGGAGGGACAGCCTTTCCCAGTTAAGTCTACACCCCAGGCTGGCAATTTGATTGCAGCCTGAGAAACGCTGAGCAGAAGACCCAGCTACGCTTCACTCAGATCCCTGCCCCCGCCCCCCCAGAAGCAGGGAGATCATAAATGTGTTGTTTTCAGCCACTAAGTGTCTAGTGATTTGTTATACAGCATCAGCAGACAAATACAGGCTGTTTTCCAACCCCAAACCTACCCCCAAAAGATGAAAATCTGAAATTTATTTGAAACCTACAAGTCTGTATATCTGAAGTAGACAAAGGCAGCACAGCCCGCTCTTGAAGGCACTCACGACTGCTTAGAATTACTGCTGGAAGTGCACATTCTCCCAAGGTGACTGATAATGCGGAGGACACCTGCTTTGATGTGAGATCTGGGGGTGGTGAGGAAAACACAGCTTTCCTTAGCTGACGTTCGTGACTCCGATTCCTGCGCTTACTGGCATCTACTCCATCAGGCAGTTTTTCTGCATTACGGAGTTTGAAAGCTGTTCTGTTGTATATCATCAAAAAGAAAAACTGATTCAGGAAATAACACTATACATTATATATATCTCATACTACTTTTCTTAAAACGGAACTGCTGCAACGCCTCCCCCTCTGGCTGAGACTAGAATAGATAAAAATCCAGATTTTTACACACTTGGGATTGGTAATGTTTTAACACATGGGAAATGCTATGGAGTTGCAAACTGCTTTATATTCTTCAAACATATTTCCAACCGTGCCAACCAGCCTAACAGTTGGATGTGTTCGTAAATGAACCAAAACACAACACATTTCCGGGGGACAGACATACAGTGGAGACTAAGGGTCTCTCTGCCCCCAGGGGGGCCTAATTAAACCCCTGAACCGTCACAGAAAATGGGGGTGTGGCTTCCATGAGACACCCGGGTTCAGGGTACATGTGGAAGAGAAAGTGCTATGGCCAAGTTCAGTATTATCCAATGAAAATCCGCGACTGCAAAGACCAGGACATGCTGGCCAGCAAGGAGGAGGGGAGGTTGCTCAGAGGTAAAAGCAGGAACGTTATTTACCAAACTAGGCTGGTTAGAGACCAGAAATACCAGGTTGCATGGCCCCTCTCGTGAGGACAGCTCTGAAGGACAGCCATGACCTAAATCGGTGTATGTGTGGGTCTCGATGCGTAAAGAACTGCCAGAAAAGCAGTTCCCCAGGATCCTACGGGGCACAAAAGACAAATACAAACAGGAAAACCATGTATTCCTTGCACACGGTTCTCAATGGGAGAAGTGGGACAATTCTGGCCCCAGGGAACATGAGGCAATGTCTGGCGACATCTGTGGTTGTCACAATGGGGGAGCTCCTGGCATCGAAGGGGTGGGCCAGGGATGGCTGCTCGGCCCACACAGAGAGTGACCAGCCCCGATCTCGGGAGGGCGGGGCTGGGGGGTAGGGGGGACCCTGCCTATCTGGCCCTCAGATCTAAAGGGACTCCTTAGCCTTCATTACAGAGCCAAATCTGTGTCATCACCACAGGGAAAGATGGCAGCTTAATTACATTTCCATATATGCTACCAAGAGGTCCTTAGGGAAGCTGGCCGGGAGCATCACCTGGAGACCGGACTCCACGGTGTGTCTCCCGAGCCGTCTAGTCAAGTGGTGAGCCCCAAGTGTCACCCCATCAAATGGATGTCACAGAACAGCCTCAAATCCCAAACACGTTTTCTTTGGCTTTGATCCCTTTAACAAACAGAGGCAATCCTGCCCCGTCAGCAGGGATGGGGCTAATCCCACCCTTGGTTGGGTCCGGGCCTGTGGTGGTGGCTGGGGAGTGACAACGCTAGCACAGACGTAAGGCTAATGTTAGCCCACGATGGAACAACAGCACAAACAGAACAGCGATCACCACAAACGGGTCACCACCTCGCACACCATCCTATCACCTAGAACGATCCTGGGTGGCGATTCTTATTCCTTCTTGCTCACAAGGAAACAGAAACAGAGAAGGTTTAAGCACACAGGGAGAAAGTCATCCAGGGTGAGCAGGCATTCCAACCCGAAGGCTCATCATGCCACAACGCCCTCCACGTTCCAGAAGGTTCCAGAAAGTTCCATAATATTCCCAACATTTCACCTCCTATGTACTTTACTCCCTGGGTCCCTCTTCCTCAAGGGAGGACAGAATTTTTAGCAGTGCTTTCTCCCATTCTCCCATTTTTCTCTCATTGCTTTCTCCCAGAGACGCGGGAGCCCCTTCCTGCCCTCCTATGGCTGGTCAGGGCCAGGGGCTGGCGAGACCTAAGTCAAGGGTGTGACTGCTCAGCAGACCCAGGCACAGAGGAATTCACGCCCTTGTGCCGGACTCACAAGGACGTGACTTAAAATGAGAACATGACTGTGATCACAGCCCTACCGGGCTTGTTCTAAGGCAGGGGAGGGGAGGGTTCTAGAGAGGAAAACAGGGCCTTCCCCCAAGGCCCATTAAGGACCATCAATGGTCACATGCTCTGAAATACTACCACTTAGACCAAGGGATATTTTGGAGGGAGGGGCGGTTGGTAAAATACACGTCATATAAAATTTATAATTGTAACCCAGGTGTACATTCCAACGGCATCTAGTATATTTACAGAGTTGGGCAACCATCACCTCTACCTAGTTCCAGAACATTCCATCTCCCCCAAAAAGAAACCCCATCCCCCATCCCTTAGCAGTCACCCCCCCTCCTCTAGCCCCCACGAACCCCATTTCTGTCCGTGGATGAGCCTGTTCTGGACGTTTCACGCACGTGGACTCACACCCCGTGTGGCCTCTCGTGTCTGTTTCCCTCCCTGAGCATCGTTCAGGGTCGGTCCACAGGGAGGCGGGTGCGGGTGCCTCACTCCTGCTCGCGGCTGAGGTATGTGTGCGTGCGCAGTGGACACGCTGTGTATCGTTCATCCATGGATGGACGTGAATTGTTCCCACTTTGCAGCTGTTGTGAACCTCACTACTGTGAACGTGTGTGCAGGTTTTAGTGTGGACGTATGTTCTCGTTTCTTTTGGGTGGACGCCCAGGAGTGGAATCGCTTGGTCATATAGAAACTCCATGGGTAACTTTTTTTTTTTAAGGGAGGGGATGCTGAACACGAGCAGTGGAGAGGGGCACAGGGAGAGCCTCTTAAGCAGTCTCCACACCCAGTGTAGACCCCAATGCGGGGCTTGAACTCACGACCCTGAGATCAAGACCTAAGTTTGTCGCTTAACCGACTGAGCCACCCAGGTGTCCTAACACCAAAAATTTTTAATACTAGGAAACAGGTACCCCAGAGCTGGCTTCACATACTCAGTTGCATGGCTGAAAGGAAGTGTGGCTGGTCTGACCCTGAGACCTACAAATCCTGTGCAAAATGCAGGCGAAACAATCAGGAACTTTCGCAAGGAAGAGCTACGAGGTGGGGCAGCCCGGGGACTGGGGTCCTTCCTGGCTCGAGCTCCCTCATTCTGAACCTCAGTTGACTCATCTGAAGACAGACCCTCAGAAGGGCACTTCAGGGAGTTGGGCGGAAACCACCACACAGGATGTTAAATATAAGACAAGAGTGGCCAGCAAGTCACCTTGACCTGGAGCAGGAGGAGGGGGAGGGGCAGACACACCAACGAAAGCTAAAGCTCAGTCTAAAAAAAACTGGGCCAGGCCCCCTGGCGACTGCAGACGGAGTGGCCAGGAGTCCGGCAGGCCCAGAGCACTGATGGTGGGAGGACAGAGGATGCAGGGGTGGGTGGAGAGCAGGGTGAGGTGAAGACGTGGCCCTGGGAGGGGCGGGCTGGCAGTGAGCGGGTGGAGGACCCAGCGCAGAGGGCATTCTGGGCCAGGGAGACAGGAGCGAGACCCCAGGAGCAGGAGAGAGAAAAATCAACTGTGCTGAGAAAGCCGCCCAGGACGGCCTGGCATGGGGACCTGCCACTGGCCTAGGATGGATGCGGAGCCCCCGAGGAAGAGAAGGAACGAATGACCGAATGACCTGGATCAGCCGGAGGCACTGGACTCCTCCCGGAGCCCCCAGGGCAGAGCTGTGAAAGGAGCGGCAAATGGGCAAAAGTCCCGCCAGGCACGGAAGCACAACCCATAGGTTTAATAACAGAGGATGGGTCCCACGATGCCACCCCCTAGCCATCCACTCACTCAAAGCATCTGGCCACACACACGCCTGCACACACACATCCACAGCATCACAAGTCACAACAGCCAGAGTGGAAGCAGCCCGCGTGCCCGTCAGTGGACGCAGGGATAAAGACACCGCGGTATAATCACAGAATGGAAAATTATTCGGCCCGTAAAATATGAACGGGAACCAATCCCAAGCACACGACGCTCAGGGAGGGAACCAGACACGAGAGGCCACGTGGTGTGTGATTCCACATGTGTGAAACGTCCAGAACAGGTTCATCCATGGACAAGAGGGGGGCTTGTGGGGGCCGGGGGAGGGGGAGTGACTGCTAAGAGGATGGGGTTTCTTTTTGGGGAGATGGAAAGTTCTGGAGACGGACAATGGGGTGGGTGCACGACAGTGTGCGTGTGCTTGATGCCACTGAGCTGTGTGCTTGGAAGTGGTCACGATGATGAATTTGATGTTATGGGTGGAAGTGGGCACAGCGAACGGGGCGGGACACTAGGGCTGCACTGAGCAGAGGCGGACACGTAAATAGGGATGATGTGTGATGTGACAGATGCTTGATCCACGGTGACAGTTGACGGGTCCCCTCCCCCCGGAGGCAGGGGGCATGGCAGGGGGGATGGCCATACACCCAGCACCTGGCCACACCCCTGCGGTCGGTGGCTGAGCATCGTGAGGCCTCGAGGGAAAAGGCCTTGTCGCTGCCAGAGCCGCTCAGTGCGGGGTGGCGGGCCTGGCGGCTGGAGGAAACCCCACCCTTCCTCCCAGGTGGCCCCCACTGCTGCCCAGTTGTACTTCCAAGGGACATGCAATCACCCCCCACAAAACGGCCTGCCTTCCAGCAATCTTCTGCTACCTTGGGTGCTGCATCCGCATGTGGACGAAGACCCACAGCATCCCTTTGGGAGGCAGGTGGACAGTTGGGAAAGTAGGAACATGGGCACAGGCCAGCGGTTTCGGGCCTTGGCCGTGTGGGTCCCAACTCTGCCCCCAGACCAAAAGCTCCCCCTCCTTTTATTAAAATGTGACATCAAGTAGGGCTGGGACAGATGCTCAGGGCTGGCTGATGTGGGTCTCAGTCACTAGCAGTGGGGCCCGTCCACACCCCTCATCAATGCAGGGGGGTTGGGACCCGCGTGTCTCAAATCGGAAGGGGGACGGTTCTCCCCAACACCCTGCAGCGTCTGCGGCCACAACACGTAAGATGATGATTTTCCAACTCCCCAAACTATCTCCGGTGTGGGTATGGTGGAGCCGGGAGAAAGTTGATGTCTCGGGTGTGAAGACAGACCACAGGGGATAGGGACCCGGCACGGAGAGTGCGGGCAGGTGTCCCGCGCCCTGGGCTCCTCTCTGCAGAAGGAAGAAGACTGATCCAGGGCTGAGCACCCGGTGGGTAGGCAAACACTGCCTGTGACAGGTGGCCAAGGTCAACACCGGCAGTGATGTCAGGTGGGTGGCAGAGACCCCCAGTGTGATGTGACGAGAAGGGGGCACCTCACTGCTCTGTATTCTTCCCCCAAAACCCGTAACCCTGATCTGATCACAAGGAAACATCAGACAACCCCAGACTGGGGGTCGTGGTGAAAAAATCCCTAACCAGGCATCCTCAAGACTGTCCAGGCATAAAAGACAAGGGGTGTCAGAGAGGCTGTCACAGCCCAGAGGGGCCCAGTGTCACGTGAGGCCCTGGATGGGGTCCTGGGGCAGAAAAGGACATTAGAGCAGAAGTAGTGACATCCAAACGAAGCATGGGCCTTGGATAACAGCAACACAGACACGCTAACTTCCGAGAGTGGCAGCCACCAGGGGACGTGACGTTAGCTAGCACAGGGGCACTGTGAGGGGCACACGGGAACCCTGCACTGTCGTTGTGACTTGTCTGTACACCGAAAACTAGCCCAAAGTTGACATTTTATTAAAGAAAAAAAAAAGATCTCAGAACTCAGGGCATGATCTTTTTCAGAGGCCCCCTTAAGAGACTTCCCTGACCCTGTGCCCCACTTCTCAGACAGGGGAAGGGGAGCAGAGAGGGGCAGGGACCTGGCCAATTTAGCAACGAGATTCCCAAGGCTGGGACCGAGGTTCCGGAACCCCGGTCCCCTGTCCTTCCGAGTCCCAAACCCAAATACAGGTGTCTGAGGTTTCTGAGCAGTGTGGACGTCCCTTTGTTTTCTTTACACAGAGCTGAGAGCCGCCTGGAGCCCCTCGGTGCCACACAGACGCAGAGAGCGAGCGAAGAAAGACTGGGGCCGACCTGTTTCTCGAAAAATAAAGAATGCCCGGCCCGCCCACAAAGCCCCCCGCCCCATTTCCTCCCCTCACCTCTTGCTCCCAAAGCAGTAGTGGCCGAAAGACAGAAGACATCACACCAAAACAACCTTCCACTTCTCACCCTGGCCTCAAATATTTAAAACTCAGCCTGCCTGAAGAATTGACGGCTTGCCCGTGCTCCACCTAAAGTGCAAGGCATTTCTAAGTTGAGTGGGTGTCAAACAGAATTGTCCTTGGCTGCAGATGGCGAAATTCACCGTGACCCGCTGGGTTTTCAAACAGGGCTCGGGGCAAACTGTCGCTCCTGGACATCATTCTAAAAAACACCCATCGCCTGACATCCAATCAGGCCGTCTGAACGTGCGTATGGAAGGCCACTGCTTCACTGTGTTGCTGTTTTACTTTTATTTACCTGATAGGCTTTTTCGGTTTACAGCTAAAAGCCACGAGCACGAGACATTTATATGCAGTTTTACATTGGGGCGTCTTTAAGTAACATGACAATGAATGTCACTGGCATTTTAAAATGGGATCTATTTGGAGCTATCAGATGTCATAGTTCATCAAATCTAAGATCCCATTATCTCTAAGGTTGGCTGTTCGTGTCGTGACACTAAAGAAATTAAACGATCAGTCTCCCTAAGTACGGCACGATGCGATGGGGAAAAAATCACCCTGTGCATTTGTCCCCAGATCATTAACCTCTGCTCAACCAGGAGGCGAGGAGGGTACTAGCCTCCAACGAGACAGCAGCAGAGGCAAACTCTCTCAAGGCAAGCGTCATTTGCTTTCTCAAGGATAAAGGCTAAAGCTGAACTAGGAAACCAGAAGTTCAAGTCCCAGCACTGCCATGAGCCACAAAACCCGGCTGTTTCCTCATCTGTAAATCACACAAGTTAGTCTAGCAGGGCTGACAAGCTTTCTCTGTAGGGGCCAGAGAATCGGTATCACACGGCCTCATATGCTGCAGCCTGAAGACCACCACAGGTCACCTGTCAACAAATGTGTGTGGCTCTGTGACAATAAAACTTTATCGGTGGACACTGCAGTTAAGTGCCTGACTTCGGCGCACATCATGATTTCGTGGTTCATGAGTTCGAGTCTTGCGTCGGGCTCTGTGCTGACAGCTCAGCGCCTGGAGCCTGCTTCGGATCCTGTGTCTACCTCGCTCTCTGCCCCTCCCCCGCTCGTGCTCTCTTTCTGTCTCGCAACAATAAAGAAATGTTAAAAAACAAAACAAAAACAGACAATTGGAGCTGGATTTGGCCCGAGGGCCATGGTTTGCCATCTCCTGGACTGGACGGTCTAGGGGGCCCTTCCAGAACTGACATTCTGAGACCCTCAATCCACATTTACAATCAGCAGATACTTCAATAGCTCTAAAAATGACCCACAATGTGTGTCCAAACACTAAGCTACACTCATATGCCTGTAGAGGTCTCATTTTCTCCTAAAATATCCCCTAGTCCCTTCCTACACCTGTGATATCCCGTGTGTGGCATTGAGCACCTGAAATGTGGCTTATCCTGAGATGTAAAAATCTGCAAGTGCAAAATTCATACTAGATTTTGAAGACTTCATACGAAAGTAAAATAGCTCGATCACACCTTCTTCATGTTGATTACATGTTGAAATGTTAGTATTTTGCATACTGTGAGTTACATAAAACGTATCATTAAAATTAATTTCACCTCTTTTGCTTTATTTAATGTGGCTGGTCGGTTACAATTACACATCAGGGTCGAATGCTGTTTCTAGAATCCTGTTTCTATTCAACAGTACAGTTTCTTGGAGTGGATAGCATGGAAGGACAATTCACAAAAAACTCCATAGACTACAGAGTTACATGTTTCTCAAAAGGTACTCAAGGTTACTATGCTATTCTTATCACTTTGCCCATAAAAGCAAAATAGTGGGGGGGGGGGGAATGAATTGGTTGGGCACAGGGGATGTTTTAGGGCAGTGAAACCACTCTGTGTGGTACCCTAATGGCACATATGTGTCTTTATGAATTAGCCCAAACCTACAGTCACCACCAGCAGTGAGTCTGTGGGCACGGCTGTAGGCTCACCAACTGTGACAAATGTCCCATCTCATGGGGGACTCTGATGATGTGGAAGCCTGCTGGGGGGGGGGGCAAAGGGGACACAGGAAATCCCTTCTGCTCAAATTTGTTGTGAACCTAAAACTGCTCTAAAAAATTAAGTCTATTTAAAAAAAAAAACCCAAATGTGCCTTTTTACTTTAATATGATCACAGATTCATAAAATCATTGGGAATAGCTCAGCCCAATGGTTCCCAGCCAGGGGTGATTCCGCTCCCCAGGGGACACTGGGCAGGGTCTGGGGACATCTGTGGTGACCACCATGGGGGTGCTCCTGGCACGGAGGGAGTGGGGTCAGGGATGCCGTGGCAGGACGCCCCACGGAGAACAACCTGACCCGAACATCGGCAGTGCCAAGGGGGAGACCCTGAGTGAGATGGCGTGGAAGGCCTCAGCCCTGCCTCGGGGCTCACACAGGGGGGCCTGTGCGCCCCCACAGGTCCCCTGGCAAACTGGTCGGTGTGGCCCGTCCTTCACACAGGACCCCTCCGCTCTGCCCCCGGAAGACTTCCTTTCTCACAGCACCTGTGGAGCTCATGGCATGCACAGGCCTGTCTCCGCCACCCCCTGGGACCCCCATTCAGAGAGCCAGGCCGGGGACAGAAGGGCCCTGGGTCCCCTGTCTCCACGCCCCCCCACGCATGCACACAAGCGTCTCATTCACGTGGTACTCCCGGAGCCTGGCACTCGCTCTGATGCTTAAAATAGGCACACAAGCAGCCTTTGTTGGGGAGAGGAAGGAAGGCAGGCAGGCGGGCAGGCTTCAGACAAAGGAGACAGCAAACCGCACCATCCAGGAAAGGGGGAGCGCTGGCCGGGGGGCAGGAGGACCAGGAGGGGCGGGTTCCTACAGTCAGAGTGAAGGTCACTCTGGAAAGGTGAGGCAGGGCCAACTCCCGTGGTGCCACCAATGCTGCATGAGGCATTTCAATCTTGTCAAGTGGGTGACGAACTGGTAGAGGTGGCCGGGAGCTGACGACATGTCTGTGCCTTACAGGGTGGATGCTGGCCGTGCGGAGCCACCCACCTGCGTGGGCCGCCAGGCCAGCCACCAGCTAGGACGCGTGGAGCCAGAGACTGCGAAGCGGTTCCCTCAACTGGAAAAGAGAGAGGCAGAACCCGGACGGCTGACACCCGGGCCACCCACTACTTTCAACTGAACAGGCCACCAAGTGCCAGGAAAAAGCCACTTAAATAGCAGCTTGATGGCTCAGTGCCAAAATGTGGGGGCAACCCAGACGTCCACTGCCAGGCGACGGGATAGACGCGGATGGTCTGGCCACAGGGTGGAATATTACTCACCTGCGAAGAGGAGTGAGGCGCCTGCACCCGCCGCCCCGCAGAGGGACCCTGAACACACGACGCTCAGGGAGGGAACCAGACACGAGAGGCCCCGTGGGGTGTGAGTCCACGTGCGTGAACCGTCCAGAACAGGCTCGTCCACGGACGGGAAGGGGCTCAAGGGGGACTGGGAGGGGGAATAGGGAGTGATGGTTAATGGCTATAGGGATCTTACTGGGGTGATGGAAGGTTCTAAAGGTTTACGGGGACGGCTGCACAGCCCCATATATTTCCCAAAAAACTGAACCCTACGCTTAAACTGGCTGAGTTTTAAGACATGGAACTTGTACCTCAATTTAAAACATGAAAAGCGGTAAGAACTTCCCCTTTGCAAAGTTCCCAAGGAAAACTAGTAGCTGTTTCTGGAAGGGTCTCAGAGCTGCCCGATGCCCCCCTGCGCACCAGCTGGCGGGGAGGACCAGGGGGAGGACGGAAGGGACCCCTCGGGACAAGTCACTCCACCTTTTCAGCTCCTCCACCTGGTCTCCAAGGTGTGGTGGGCGACACACACCATGAATTTTCGCTGGAGCCTGAAGAGAGAGAGGCTACGCCAAAGGGAAGCACAAGAGAGAAGCGATGGGAAGCGAGGCCCGAAGACCCGCGGGAACCTGACGGAGGCTCGCTGGATGGCGGGGGCCACGGGGCTGGCATGTGGGGCACGCGAGGCAAACCTTCCCAGGACAAAGTCCAGCTCAGGCAGTCCCCCACCGGCGGCCACTGTGGGGCCCGAAGGAAGGGGGTTGTAACTCTGAATCAACACCCAGCAATCCCGCAACTATCCTGGTAACCGCCCTCTCTAGAAAGCTCCAGAAAGTTCCAAAGTCACAGCGGCCACGCACAAACAGCCCTTTTTGTAAGAAACTACAAAGAGCTTCAATAATAGAAATGACCTAGTAAATGCCATTTTAAAGACTATTATTGGTTTCCAGATGCAAATGAGAAAATTTGTAACAACACCTTGAACGGAAGCAGCAGCTTTTTACTCCACTACGTGCTGTACCGAAAACAACGCCTCCACTCAGCAGACGCGGAGCTGGGTCTGTGCTCGGGTAATTCACATTCAGCCTCACATTCAGCCGTCCTTTTCTCCAGACCATAGGGCCCCGGGCTGTAGGAAGCCCGGAACAAGAGCAGAAAACAATGGCCTCAGTCCCAGGGTAGTTTCTAAATAAGACCAAGAATTGCCCAGACAGCGGGGGGTGAGGGGGTGGGAGTGGGGGGACCCCTGGAAGCCCTGTGCGTCCGCGCTAGGTTAAAAACAGGGAAACGACTCGGAAACGGTGGCACCTTTCAATGCCTGCGACGTATCCATTGGTCCCGTAGATAAAATCACTGTGACAAGTGTTCGAAAGTCACACAAAAGACCCACTGAGAGAGAAGCCAGCATTTCGAAAATCCTCTAAGTGCAGTTTTCTACTCAAAACGAGAGCACTAGGGGATCCGAGAGCGACCCCAAATCCGAAAGGCCGCACTTCCTAAGGCGGGTGATTCTGCACCCAGGGGGCAGTGGGAGGTGTCTGGGCACGTCTGTGGTTGTCACGACTTAGGGCGCTCCAGGCATGGAGCTGGGGGGGTCCAGGGACGCCCCCAGAGAGTGACCCTGCCCCAGGGTCGGCAGCGCCGAGTGCAGAGACCCCGATCCGTCACCTGAGCTCCAGAGGCAGAGCTCACGTATTTATACGACCCAGTGGTCCCCTTTGGGGTACACGTTGGAACGGCTCCTGGGGGGGGGTAATCCCTAAATCAGAATGACCCGTGCAGCCTTCTCGCAAGTGGATGTGTCTGTTTCTAGACAAACCTGAATCTCCCGGTGTCAGAACCTTCTCCCTTTTTCGTTTTTTTCCTCACTTCTAATGACACGGACTTTTGTTTCCCCTCCGAGGATTCTGTCTTAAAGCTCCAGGGGTGACTGTCGTGAGCACCCCGAGGCTGAGGGCCTGGAGTCAGGCTCCAGCTGATTCCTTCCCTCCCCCACCCTCTGTGACAACCCAGTAATTCTACCCACCCACCTTCCTCCCCCTCCCAAAAAAACTCTTAATTTAGAACATTATTATCAACATCTCACGTCCCCTAGCCATGTGCCATGTGCCATGTGCCGGGAGCGTGCTAGGTGGCGCCTTCCCTCGTCTGACTCCCCCCCCTCCCCCGCAGCCCTGTAAGGTGCTGGCTACTGCTTTCTTACGCCCATTTCACGGACGGGCAAGCCGACTCCAGAGCAGCTGGAGGAGGGGGAGCGCAGGGCGGCCGGCCTCGGGAGCCCACTCCGCTCTGCGTTTCTGCAAGACCTGGGCCTCCGACCCCACACGTTTGTTCCTGAACTGCACATCCCGGACCCCTAGCAACCACGGAGCCTCCTTCTCCCGCCCACCTCCAGCCCCTAGCAACCCCGCCCCCCAGGAAAAACAAAGTGCCACCCACATCCCCACATCCGTCAGTATCATCGTCCCCAAAACTCCCACCTCGGTTCCTCAACTCCTGAGCCCAAAAATTCCTGAAACAGTCCGTCCCCGACACGGGCCTTTCTGCTTCCAGGGCATTCATCTTCCTTACACCCCACATCCTAGGAGCGGCCTCCCAAAGTATGCTGGACCCCGTCTGCCCCTCACTGTCGCCTCGGGGTCTCTGCCTCCCCACCTTCTACACCAAATGACCAGCCCCCCAAAAGTAGGGGGCGAGGGGCCTGCACAATACTAGTAACTGGCCAAGACCCCCATTTCCTCCTGACTAGGCACCCCCCCAAAACACCTGCACGAGTGTCCCAGCCCTCTCTGCCTGCAGCATGCGCCCCCACCGCCCTGGGACTCCTGCTCCACACGGCCTGCCCCACCCGCACGCCTCAGCCCTCCCCGCCCGGCCCCCTTCTCAGCACTCCTCGGTCTCCTTCCTGGCTGCCCCCGGCCCCCAGCTCCCCCTCCCCTAACCTCCGCTTCCAACTCCACTCCCAGCCCCAGCTCGAAGGTCCTCCACCTTCACCTCTGGCCCTATTCCTCCGCCCCTGCTAGCTCGGCCCCCAACTCCCCCGCCACCCCCTCCTCAGAGGACCTCCATCCCAGTCCAAGCCCAGACTCCAGTCACAGCCCCAGCCCCTCCTCTGCTGACCCTGACCCCCAACTCCGGCCAGGTTCCCCCCACCCCCTCCTCTGCTGACCCTGACCCCCAACTCCGGCCAGGTCCCCCCCACCCCCTCCTCTGCTGACCCTGACCCCCAACTCCAGCCAGGTCCCCCCCACCCCCTCCTCTGCTGACCCTGACCCCCAACTCCGGCCAGGTTCCCTCCCCCTCCTCTGCTGACCCTGACCCCCAACTCCGGCCAGGTCCCCCCCACCCCCTCCT